>CAMRHE010000314.1:1810000-2354905 GCA_947044405.1 Leptodactylus fallax | reverse complement strand
CCTGAGCACTGCATTAACTGATTTGGACCCCTTCGGTAGGTCCTATCCTCATCCCTCCAGCGGGGTGGTGGGTGATTCTGATTTTCTGGGTATGGACGGCTCACCCTTTCACCTCCAGTTTTCTGGAAGTCTGCAATTTTCATAGAATGTTCATCACAACGGGTGTGCAAGTGTTCCATTTGCTCTTGCAGTTTCTGCATTACTGTGAGAATTTCTTTCACCGTCCCCTTTTCTACTGTCTCTGAGCCAGAACTAGCCCCCTGTGACAAAGTAACTCCAACTGCGGTCTGGGGCTTCGGGAACATACTATTGGCACGGGAGATGGCCTCTACATGTACATCATGGAATTTAGCATCAGTCTCTCGTCGTATAAAATCCTGCATAGTCACAGTTAAACTGCCGTCACGTATCCCCAGGACAAACTGGTCACGGAGAGTCCGATCAGGGTTACAGAAGGCTGGCGAGCCCCCTCTTTCCTTCACTTGAATATCTCGGAGCAGTTCTTGTAGGGCATTTGCATATTGGGGAAGGCTTTCATTCTCCTGTTGTACCCTCTGGAAGAACCGAGCCTGCAGAGACCCCAGCAATGCAGTTTCTCCATAAATGGTTTCTAGAATCTAGACTACTTGCTCAAATGTCTGCCTTTGTTCAAATGGCCTCAATATCACCGTGGTCTTAGCATCCCCTTGTAATGTCAATATTGCTAGCTCTACTAGTACTTCTGGTGCGGTCTGGTACATTCGCTGTATCATTCGTATCTGTTCCACCCACATACTCACTGACATATTATTGCCATCAAATTTAGCTAACTGACTCATTATAGCCCCTGCTGGCATTCTTCCTCCAGCACCATTCTCCCGAACGGGTGCGTCACCGTCCATTCTGGTAAGCGGATCCTGCCGACTACGCCAATTTGTGAACCGAGAGCAAGGCAGGTGGTTTGGTCTCCGCAACCAGAAATGAACGCACACGCGGTAGTTCAAGAAAAGAATATATATTTACTATAAGTTAATAAAGGCTATTTGAAGGTAAAATGACAGGGATAAAGACAAGCAAAATATACAATATAGCATGAACAATTTCAAGGCAAATTCTGCAATGGTTTCTACTTTTACTCTGTCCAATTCTGCAGTATGGACACTGAATGAACAATATACTCAAAACTATCCCTAACTGACCCTGACATCACATTTGGGTGCACCCCCTTTTCCCCAGTGGTCCAGGTGGACCGCTTACAGTCTGTAGAAGCGCGCGGTGGGGGCCCAAAGTCGTTCCTTTCTTTTATAGCGAAACGTCCTCTCCTCACGGTTATCAGGATCTTGGGAGAAATGAAGTCCTCTTTAACAGGGAAACCCAATGAATGCAATGTAATCCAACAGCAGATTCCACTCAGCACACTGACAGTCCTGCCGAATCCATACACTGAGCTGGGATGTAAGCCGGGGTTTAGCAGGTGCTGTCCAGTACATCAACAGCACTGCGAGTCTCTATCTGTGGTATCCATATACACAGTCACAATGTCAGTCTCACTGATCAGCCACTGAGCACAGTTCCTTTCACGTGGACTCACTAGTCCTGTTGTCTCTTTACACTCTGTTTGTCTCTGGACCAAGATACAGCTTAGCTGTACAGAAAAATCTCCACACCAGTTCAATACAACACTTGTTAAGATGGCTGCTGCTCTCTGTCTCGTCACTTCCTGCTTCTCTGCTCACATTCTGTCTGCAGAATAGGCAAGCTGACATAAAAGGGGGGGGAAGTCACTCCAGCATCATGTCACAATTACAATGGCTGCTGTCTTAAAGGAACAGAATCACAGAAAAACATTCAACATTAACAGTTTATACAGACAAATAAAGCTTAGGACAACATTGGCTGTCTCTTACATGTGGACCCCAGCCCTTCTGGGACAGAGCCTCTCTCTCTGTCTTAGCTGGTCCACCACTTCCTGCTTCCTGCAGGACACTCCAGCCCTCCTGGAGTTACGTGCCACCACCCAAAGGCGTGGCTGAGAGCCTTTTCTGGCCTGGCCTGGGTCGCTCAACAGCACCCTCTGGCTCACATACTTACAATATATATATATTTATATATATACACACAAATATATATATAAGCATATATATATATATATATATATATATATATTCATATATTTTAGTACATAGTATATATGCCGTTTCACATTTAATTGCATTGTAATATTTATTGATATCATTGTGCACACTGGGCAGATCATCTTTGAGATCTAATAGGTAATGTATGAATCACCCCATAGGAAATTGACCCTAGTTGCAAGTGATTAACACTAAAATCATCTTCATGTAGGGTTGTCTTCTTTTGCAGGCCATTATTATGAATCTGAGCCCTCTGCACCTCTGGAGCCAAAACTTGTTCATTTGGGGTTTTTTATGTAACTTTCTGAGCAGACTTTAAAATGATATAAAAAAGCAAGGAACCACTTTTTGGTAAATTTCATCCACAAGTCATATATTTTTATTTCCAAGTAGAATACTGTACCTGATTGAATATTACACGGCCATAAACATAGAGGAGGGGGGGTTCAAATGTGAGCAGAAATTTAGAAATGAAGGTCGGTTACTATGAAGTCCCGCTTACTTTGCCCATACAGCGGCTAATAATTGTACACAATTGTAGAAAGTGTTATCTTTTTGCCAGAACCAGAATAAGAGGCTATTAAATTAGTGATGGGTATTTAACTCAGATCTGCATACAGAGCGGAAAAATAGAAAATGCTCAATGAGGTAATTGTATTCTCACTAACATGCTGAATCTAGCTTCATATGCGGCAAGGATTGGACAGATATTGAACACTCGCTGTCCTGTCCTTGTGTAATATCATGTTGCCAGATGTTGTCTTTGAATAAAAGAACTGACCCGTGTACAACCAGCTTTAGACTTTGTCCTTATATATTGTTCCCAAATTTTCTGCTTACTTGCAGCATTGATTGAGCTTACTGAGCTATTATATTGCACTTATGGTGGCCATACACGTTAGGTTAATATCGGCCAAACCTACAGGCGTGATGGGTTGACCTTCTACTTTGTATAGGGGTATCTCGACTCTCCTTCAATGGCAGGTGTCAGGAGAAAAAAGACTAGTATCTTGTTCTCACATGAGATAAGTCACTGCCAGAGATGTCCTTCTACTTTCTTCATTCAGAAGACATGCATGCTCGGCCAAGCCAATCATGCACATGTATTGGGGATTGGGAGGAATAGCTGTCAGTCAAACAAGCAACAGCTATCTAATGTGTATAGCCAGCTTCAATAAGGAGTTGTTTGAATCTCCAATATACTTAAAGGGGCTGGCCCCTTTCAGACCAGTATTGAGAGACAAATGCTATTGTTTGTATAATAAACAGTTGTACAATTTTCCAATATACTTTCTGTATGAATTCCTCACAGTTTTCTAGAGCTCTGCTTTCTGTCATTCATTCTGCTTACTCTCAGTGGATAAAAATCATTCCATGGTCATGTGATGACCACACAGGTGCACAGCTTGTTACAGTTACAGCACAGTAATCAGACATCTGCCTTGTAACGAGTTATGCACCTGTGTTCATCACATGACCATGGACTGATTTTTATCCACTGTGATTGGGCCTCAGCAGTGACATGGGGATGCTGAGTGTCATGACATCAGAATATAATGAAGAGACCCCAGAGTATAATAGAAACCATTTTAGTTTGCCCAAACCAAAAAAAAAAATATTGGAATATTCAGGTCAAACCTTGCTTAATATGAGTTGGTTCACCCATCCCTAGTCACCTTTTCCAGTTTGGCAAGAACCAACAACAACAGTGACCAGACTGTAAGCACTAGACCGAGGAACCTGTGAAAGGTGAGCTATGGGGTTTTATTTAGACGGTCTTCAGTATTTAAGTTTTTTGTGAAGTCGGACAACCCTTTTAAAGCTTTTTTGGGACAGGATTAAAACTATTTCATAAAATGGATTATTGCATCCCAAAGTCTCAAGTTGATCCTTTCTTTCTGTCATTATTTGTCTGTATAATGCCCAGACCCTATTTACATTTTTGTAATTTTTTTACTCTTTTCCTCTAAATCTCATCACACCTTCTCCTGTGTTTATCATGACTAGCAACACTAGTTCTTTTTATTTTTTTTTTAAACTCGGTTTATTGAACAATCGTACAACAAATTACACATCAATAGTACAAGCTTAAAAAGGAATAACAAAGGACATATTCTAAAAGTTGTACAAAGACATATCAGAAACTAGACAAAAAGAACCAAAACAGTGCTGCATAGTCCATGGTAGATGTAAATATCAGATACAAATCGTCCAGGAGAGAATCCAGGCAAGGGAGCCGAAAGAAACACAGAGTCCAAATCAACCTGTAGGGAGCAAAGGCATATACAAAAACCCCACACATATACAAACAAGATATCCTAATAAATACTTCCTATGGCGGAACTCCAGGGAGACTTAGTAGATAATAAGGAAAATACTATACAACTCAAACTGGACACTCCTTCCTGCGTCTAAGCAGTGAGTGTGTGCAGGGCATTACGAAATGATGGGGCTGTGTATAGAGTCAGAGGTGAGTCACACCAAGAGCCCCAAACCTTCCGAAATTTTTCAGGGCAACCTCTGCCTTTATATACTATTTTATTATATGGGATAATGGAATTTACCGATTTCCTCCACATGGATAGGGAGGAGGGGCGAGGATCCATCCAGCGCAAGGCAATAGCCTTCCTGGCTAGGAAAAGGGATTCTCGCAGAAAGATGCGAGTATGATGGGGCCATATTTCCTCATCCAGGATACCAAACAGACAAATTTCAGGCGAACATGGAATTGGGGTCCCCAGTATGTCTGATAATAAGTTCACGACCTCAGTCCAAAATGCTTTAATTATAGGACACTCCCATATCATATGCCAAAAATCACAATATCTAGCAGTGCACCGTAAACATCCAGGATGTTGTAGCCGTCCCATTTTATGCAGACGTGCAGGGGTCAAGTAACTTTGATTCAAAATGTTTACTTGTATAAGCGTATTATTAGCGGCTGGGGAAACAAACTGTGCCGACTCCAAAAGGTCAGAAAATGTCTCGTCTGTGAGAGCAGGGATAAGAGTGCGCCATTTCGTTAGAGCCGGAGCTTCCAGACGAGACATCCTGACCTGTATAAGATGGGCATACAATGCTGAGATAAGGCCCTGGGGACCTTGAGACCTGAGCACCCCTATAAGGAGATATGTGGAAATGCTGACAGCCGGTGGAGGAAACTGTGTGGACATGGCGTGTCTAATTTGGAGAAACCTGAAAAATTGGGTTCGAGGGATACCAAATTGGGTACTCAAAGAGTCGAAAGAGCGGAATACGCCCTGATCATAAATATCAGCCAGGGACGTAACTCCAAACTGTTTCCAACTCCGTGCATCCGGAAGGGCATATAATTCGGTCAAACCTGGGTTATCCCATATCGGAGTTTCAGTAGGGACTCCAGTATAAGCCGCCACCCGCTTAGCTCGCTGCCAGACCTATATTACCAATGTATGGATTGGGAGCAAGCTACCTCTATACAGGTGTGGGTGTTCCAAAACCGGCCATAAGTTGGGTATATGTAGATGATATGCTAAATGTGCCTCAGGGCCAGGCAGAGGATCCGCCAACAACCAGGACCTAAGATATCGAAGTTGACCAGCAAGATAATATAAAAATATATCAGGAAGAGCCATCCCGCCCATAGCTTTAGGCCGCTGCAATGTGGAGAAACGTAATTTAGACCTCGAACTGCCCCATATAAAGGGAATAAGTATGGAATCAAATTGCTTAAAGAACTTCTGTGGTACTGACACAGCCACATGTTCTAAAATATACAAACATTTGGGGAGGACCACCATTTTAATAAGATTAATCCGCCCTGCAACGGACAGGGGTAAAGCCCCCCACACCCTAAATTTAGCCCGAAAATGACCAAGCAGTGGATATATATTTAAACTCAGGAATTGTCTATGATCATTGGAAATATGGATCCCTAAGTATTTACAGGCATCTACAACCTTCAGGCCACAAATATATTCTCCCATATTTCCCAGTGATTGTCTAAAAAGGGGCATATATGATGATTTGGCCCAATTTATCCGTAGACCAGAGTATATACCAAATTTATCGATTATTACCATAGCTCTAGGGAGTGTATGAGAAGGGTCAGACATAAATAATAGGAGGTCGTCTGCATAAAGGGCTGTCCGTTCCTCCTTAGTGCCAATAATCACTCCCTTGTAAACTGGGTCTGTCCTAAGGATAATAGCAAGAGGCTCTATCGCCAATGCAAAGAGTAATGGAGACATCGGACATCCCTGGCGAGTTCCCCTAGAGAGAGTGAAATACGGGGATAACGCAACATTAATGGAGAGTGCGGCTCTAGGTGACTGATAAAGGAGCATAATCCAAGCAATAAACAATTCCCCAAAACCGAAACACCTCAGAACCTGAAGCAAAAATGGCCATTCCACCGAATCAAATGCCTTAGTGGCATCAAGGGAAGCCACCGCCCAATCCTGTTTAAGAGCAGCCCCTATCTGAGAAACCACCTGGACCCGTCTAAGGTTATCAGAAGTAGATTTGCCGGGCATGAAGTCCGTTTGGTCTGAGTGAATTAAATCCAAAACCACAGTATTCAACCTCTTAGCGAGAATTTTAGTAAGTAATTTATAATCGATGTTAAGGAGAGAAATAGGTCTATATGACCCACAGTCCAACGGATCCCTATCTGGTTTAAGAAGGAGAACAATATTAGCATCATAGAAGGAATCCGGCAGAGTGCGGGCCAAAAACGCATCTTGATAACATTTCAATAAGACAGGGAGCAGTTTATCCTGATATTGTACATATACCTCAACCGGAATACCATCCGGGCCCGGTGATTTCCCTTTGGCCATGTCCACCAATGCATCAGATAATTCCTCCAGTCTAAGGGGAGAGTCCAGAAACTCCCGTTGTTCATTTGTCAGGGTTGGAAAGGAAACATCTGCCAAATACTGGACAATATCCTGAGTAGGTGCATGTAACTGAGATTGGTAGAGGGTCGAGAAATATTGATGAAAACGGTCATGGATGGCCGCACTATCAGATAGGGCATCCCCGTCCATCAAATTAATTCTCAAAATTGCTGGAGAGGCTGTGTTATAATGGATAAGATGGGCTAAAAGGCTACTAGACTGATTACCCAACTCATAAAATCGTTGTTTAGTGAAAAATTGAGACCTGCGGGCCTTTTCATGTAGAACATGTAGATATTGCCTACCCAGTTGAAGCCACTCAGTTCTAGAGTCATCAGTAGGATTAGCTATATACGCGGCCTCCAACAATGCACATTTTTCAGCTAAGTCTCTCTCAAGGGAAGACGATTCTCTTTTAATGTATGAAATAGAGGATTTGAGACATCCCCTCAAATATGCTTTCATAGTTTCCCATAAGATAGTAGGTGTGGTGGTAGGGGAATTAATATCTAAGAAGGCTTGCAACTGATCCGGAATACGGTCATGCACTGCTATCAGCTTGAGCCAAAAGGGGTGAATACGCCAGTTATGAGAAGGTCTAGAGAGGTCAGTATCCCCAAATTCCAGCAGCAACGGAGAATGGTCAGACGTTGCCCTGGGCAAATATGAGATGTTAAGCAAAAGGGAACATGCCTTAATATTGCCTAGTGCATGATCAATACGGGACAGAGAGTGATGAGTGGCAGAATGACAGGAGAACACCAGGGCCTGTGGATATTTAAGACGCCAGAGATCATGCCAACCCACTTCCTGTACAAGCTGGGCCAGGGGGGTAGGGTGAGCACCAGAAGGGGCAGGGGCACCTACATTTAATCTATCTAGGGAAGCATCCATTAATTTATTAAGATCTCCCATGCAAACCACTGTAGCGGCAGGAAATTTAGCCGCAAAGTGGGCTGCTTCATGTAAAACTGAAAAGTCACATGCAGGTGGCAAATAAAGTCCTAGGATGACATAAAGTTTAGACTCTATCCAGGCCTGCACAAACACATAACGCCCATCAGGGTCCCTAACAGTGAGGCCCGGCTCCCAGCGGAGCCTGTGGTGAACCAGGAGGGACACCCCTCTAGAGAAAGAAGTATGAGTGGAGTGCAGGGCCCACTGGACCCAGGGTTTTTGTAAGTATCTGGTCGTATCAGGTGCTAGATGTGTCTCCTGCAAGCACACCAAATCAGGGTTGTATTGTCTAAGGTGAGAAAAAATAGTAGAGCGTTTCTTCACACCGCCCATACCCTGTATATTCCAAGAGCATACTTTAAGGGTCGCCATAACACCATACAATCACATTATACATTAAGAATGAGGGGTTCCCCCCGACCCCCACCATTAACCTCCCCACCGGACCGTTAAACCGAAAAAAGGACTTGCAGCAATAATTCAACCAAAACTGGAAACCCATAAGGGGCATTCCAACTATTAGTGAGGAGTCTAAGATTGCTCCTACACAATACGTGGCACTTGGTAAATGGGGGAAGTAATGCACCCAAGATGGTATGGTAATAGGGCACTATCTTCAAACTAAAAAGCACAAGCAATAAACTATCACTATAATGTGAATCTCCAAAGGGACCCTAAACAGAAAAATTCTTGGCCGGTGCCCATGGGGCAGCCAAACACCCATCATATGAAAAGTCCATAGGCAACCGCAAGCAATAATAACAGTCATTAGCGGGGGCTGGGCCACAGGGGGCCCCCCCACCAGTCATCATATACCCTGTTACCGTCTGGGAGGTCGAGGCAGTAGGTTCAGCCAGTCTTCCGCCTCCTGCGGGGATGTGAAGAAAATAACCCTCTCCTCATGGATCACACGGAGCTGTGCAGGATAAGCCATGGAGTAATGAATGGAACTTTCCCGCAGTCGACGCTTGACATTGACAAAAGTGGCACGAGTCTTCTGTAGTGCCGCAGAAAAGTCGGGAAAAATGGAGATAGATGAACTGTTGAATTTAATCTCTCCAAGTTGACGTGCTGCCCGCAGCGCTGCATCTCGATCCCCACTGCTGAGAAGACGGGCCAACAGCGGCCTCGGAGGGGCACCCTGAGGGGGCGGTCTTGCAGGAACTCGATGGGCCCTTTCCACGGCAAAGGCAGGAGAAAACTTGGCCTCCGGTAGGGTTTCTTTCAACTACCTCTCCATAAACTCACACGGATTAGCCCCTTCTGACCGTTCCGGCAAGCCAAGAATGCGCAGGTTCTTGCGACGGAGTCTGTTCTCAAGATCATCCGCTCTCTGCGTCCACAACTGAGCCGATCTCTCCAGTGCAGCAAGCCTCGCCGGCACTGGGGCTGAATTATCCTCTAAGAGAGAGATGCGATCCTCCACCTCCTTCACTTGACCCCGTAAGGTCTGAAAATCTTGACGCAAAAGGCCCACATCAATCTTGACTTCCTCAATTTTACCTGTGAGGGACGAGGTGCTGGACTGGATCGCCTCAAGCAACCGAGTCGTGACCTGTCGCAACGTGGGCTCCGCGTCCTCAGCAGGAGATGCCGCCGACGGTGGATCCAGTGCCAGCGGGCTGCGCTGCGGCTGCTCCCTGGCAAATCCCCGGAGACGCTCAGAAGCCGATCCTTTAGACTGGCGACTCATGGCAAGACAACAACAGTGACCACTAAGCAGTCAGTAGGTAGTATCAGAGGATTAGGATGCAGTACTCAATAGCCAGATAAATCAGCCAATAGGTGTTATCAGAGGGTCAGGCTATAGCGGCATCCACCATGCAGCCAACAGGTGTTATCAGAGGGACGGCCCCCAGCAGTGTCCACAATGCGGCCAATAGATAGTAACAGAGGATCAGGATACAGTATTGACTTGCCAGACAAAACAGCGAATAGGTGCCATCCGAGAGTCAGTCTGCAACAGCATCCACCACACGGCCAGTAGGTGTTATCAGAGGAGCAGCTCCCAGCAGCGTCCACGATGTAGCCAATAGACAGCCACAGAGGGTCAGGATACAGTACTCACTCGCCAGACAAAGCAGCCAATAGGTGTTATCAGAGGGTCAGGCTATAGCGGCATCCACCATGCAGCCAACAGGTGTTATCAGAGGGACAGCCCCCAGCAGTGTCCACGATGCGGCCAATAGATAGTAACAGAGGATCAGGATACAGTACTTACTCGCCAGACAAAGCAGCCAACAGGTGTTATCAGAGGGTCAGTCCATAGTGGCATCTACCATGCTGGCCAGTAGGTGTTATCAGAGGGACTATATCTAGCAATGTCCACAATACAACCTGTAGATAGTAGCAGAGGACCAAGATATGGCACATCAGCTGCCAGGAGGTGTTATCAGAGGGCCAGTTTGTTTCTGTGGGTAGGTACCCCAAAGTAGAGGCCCAGGGCACCCAGGCCGGCAGCCCCAGTCCCCTGTCACCCAGCGCTCCACCGCAGAGCCCAGGCAAGCTACACAGCCGGTCACCGCAGGCCCACAACGCGGGCAAGATGGCCGCCGCAGCTCACCGCCCGCACGGATCTCCACCGCCCGGCAAAGCCGCCGCAATGTTCAGGACAGCCACCGGACCGAAGACCCGCGCAGGAGAAGAGCAGGAGAAGATGGGGTGTTCAGCGGTCACCAGAGCCCGGACACAAGCAGGATATCGGCAGGATTATAGGAGTCCTCGTCGGAGCTCAGCTCACATGCTGCCGCTCCGTACTCGCGCTAGCCACGCCCCCCCACTAGTTCTTTTTATAAGGAAATTACAATAGATCTAGAGATCTAGAAGTGATGACCGTATCATCGATATACTGATTAGCATGTGTCTTAATCAACTCATGTAATATCCCGACCCAAGCTAATGACATGGTCCCTTTTGACATGTTGGAAAATGTAGTCGATGACTATAGATGACCTGCAATGACCTCTCCTGATGATAGAGCAGCTCTCCCAGAGTGGATCTCATTCAATTCTAAATTTAATATAAAAACTCCAAAAATGACATGCATGGTTAAGTTGTCTTGTTGCTCAGTTGTTGGTCCAACTGACCTAAAATGACAACGTTTTTGTTCTTTCGATTGTTTTTGGATCGACAACTACATGATAAAGTCTAATTTAGCTTTATGACACGTGCTGCTCTTCGACATATACTGAACAGTTGCCTACAAGGGGAAGCGAACACATTGCTGCAGCCTTGTGCAGTTCGTTCATATAATACAAATTGATCTCAACGTCCATTATCCTTTCTAGATGTTGTGCGTTTTATCACCGGATGGTAATCAATGGGATTGACAAAAGGCTGTATGTAGCATTAACCATAAGATGGGAATACAAACATCCCCCCACCTCCCCTTGTGACTATGATGGGCTAGACCCCAATGCCTTTATGTCTGGCTTTTGTTAATGAGTTATGTTAATAAGAAAATATAAAGTGTGGGAAGAATGCTTGCATTCACAGCATAAGTGTCATGTAATTCATGTGTTGTCATGGAAAGTGCAACTTTTATTGAATCAATGAGAAAAGCTGAGAGTGGCGCCTGCCTGTCAGCTGAAGTACCTGGCAAAGCGTGTGTACTGTGATTCCTCTAATTGTATGAACAAATTGTATAGTCCGCTTTCCAGATGGGCGCCCTCCTTCAGCGATTAATTGTCTGTTCCTCAGGTGCATCTGCATCAAAGCTTTGGCAAAAAGTGTTGATGATCAGAACATTCGCTGGTGAGATTATCTGGTATTGTCATTTTTTTTTCTTTTCAGCCGTATTCACTGTGCCATTTCCAAGGACACTCAGAATAATAGTATATACAAAACTAAAAATACCTACTAATATGTCACATATAGTCTGGTCAACGTATAATATATTCTCTGTATATATAGAGCACCAAACTATTCCAAACAGAAAATGTACTATTATCCAACTCTATCCTTGGAGACTCCTAATCTAATCCCCTATTTTAAGCATGCATGCACTCTCTAGGGCCAATGTGGGAAGCTACGTCTTTTATTGCCCTATATCTCCATGGCGGCACTGTTTGTTATCAGGAATAACAGAGAAGGTATTCTATCTGGCACATGGCACATCAACTGTAACTATGGCACGACCATTGATAGAAACCTTTCATGTTCCCAGTGGAACCTAATAAAAGATTAGGGGAATTTGAGGAATAACATTGGTATTTGATAGATTTTCCTTTTTGTTCTGTGCATATCTTCTACCACGACAAGGGGCACAATCAGTAACCATGGGATCACAGAGCAAAACTTGTAATCGGGCCCCACCTTACCATTACCACCTTCAGCAGTAAGTTCAGAATGTGAAAACCATTTGACTATTTTGGTATTGCTTATGTTAATTGCACATAGTGATCTCACAGTACAGAGAAATTGTACACAGTGATGTCATAGTAGTAGGATAATGTACACAATAGTTATATCTCTGTGCTATTGAGCATAGTGATGTCACAGTGCTGGGACAATGAATACAGTGATATCACACTATGGGGATCATCTACTCAGTGACATATGACAGAAATTATACAACAGTGATCTCATAGTACAGGGATATTGTATACCACGATGTCATAGTATAGGAATAACACAAACACACTGTTCACCATGCACACTGTGACATCACAGTATAGAAAAAGATTCATGTATTTTTATAGTGTTAACATATTCTGCAGCGCTTTACAGTTCTTGTCAACGCTATCCCAATCTTTATCAGTATGTCTTTAGAATGTGGAAGAGACCCGCACAAACATAGGGAGAACATACAAATTCCTTGCGCTGCAAGGCAACAGTGCTAACCACTGCACTGTCACATTTAGGTATTATGATGTCACAGCACAGGGATAATGGGTGCCATAGCACATGATTAAAGGGGTATTCCCATCTCAGATAAACATGGCTAACATGGGAATATGAGGCTGGCTCTATAACTCCCATAGCGGTAAATAAGAGTTATGGAAACAGTATTGAACAGCCATGTTCATTACTGGTTGACAACTAGCTTACCCAGAAACAGATATGCTGTAACAGGTACGTGATGAAGACCCCATTTTGGTCGTAGTGCTGTTACAAGTAAGCATAAAATATTTGTAGTACTGTTACTTGGAGTTGTGTCCACAGTCAGTACAACTGACCCAGATGAGAGTGTAACAATATGTTCTCTCTATTTCACCTTTCTCTTTTTTTCCCATTCTCTTGTCAATTGAGCCCAACCTTTTCACAGCTATAACTAAAATGTATAAATGGTAACTAAAATAATAATAAATAAGTAGGCTTTAATAATGTAATTTTCGTCTAGAAACTAATAAATATGTTCCATCTGTAAGAATATAGGTCTGCTGCATCATGCTGTTAATACTTTTTCCTCCCTTGTCCATTACGTATGTGAGAGCAACCATGAGTAATTGGATAATGAGCAGGAACACTACATTAATAAGTCTCCGCTCAGCTCGCTATTGATTTCTTGTCATTGTACATTGCCAATATTTTGTCATAATTCATTTTTCCTCTAGTGCTTTTCTAGGACAAAATGTCAATCAAACCTTTTCTATTTCCAAAAATGTCACTTGAAAAGTTGTATCACATGGCAAATTGCACAGTTATAGAAAGTCAGTAATAAAATAATACTAATGTTAAATCCTTATATCCAAAGACATCCTAGTGGAGTCTTGATGGTAAAAGAGCAAGATACAATGAAAAGAGATAAGGTGGGCTCATAATGTACATTGGGGCTGTGTTTTGAATGCACTGAATGCATGTGGGTCCAAATGCTATATTCAGAAAGCCGTGGCACCACTGTAATGTGATGAAAAAGTAAGTGAGGCTTCAGCTTTGCTACTAATTTGCTAATATTATAATATAATATTTTTCTATAAAAAAAAATCTTGGTCATGACTTTTTCCTAGAAAAACGTTATGTGATCCATGCATTTGTATGATAAAAATCAAATAAAAGAAAATAAAAGACAAATTTTGTTGTATTAGTTTTTAATTTCCCAGAATGGTGAAGAATATTTTGTTCCATATTTCATTTATATACTGATCCATCTACTTCTTAAAGAAAGTTCAGAATGGCAAATATTCTTTGAAAATGAAAGGGTTTATCAGAAGTTTTTGGGATCAAATATGTGAAGGATTTAGGTTAGGGCCCCACGTTGCGGATATGCAGCTTTTTTTGTTGCAGATTCTGCTGCGTTTTTTTTTAACCAAAACCAAGAGTGGATTGAGCAGAAAGGAGCAGGATAAGAGCTTCCTATACATTTCCTATTCCTTTTGTAGCCACTCTTGGCTCAAAAAAACGCAACAAAATCTGCAACAAAACAAGCTGCATTTCAGCAACGCGGAGCCTCAGCCTTAATATGGGTTTTCCACTGTATACACTTATCCTCTATTTATAGTATAGAGATAAATGTCTCATTCTCATGATGCTTGGCGTGCCCATGTGATCGCTGGTGGCCCAATCACAGACCTCAGCGGTGACCCTGGTAACATGTTGTCACCAAAAGAGTACCGGACACCGTGAGGAGGCCCAAAGGATGTAACAGAAGGTGAGTATGAATGTCATGACGCTTGTTGTGCCCATGTCATCACTGGTGGTCCAATCACAGGCCTCAGCGATGACCCCAGGTGGATGATGTCACCAGGAGAGTAACGGACTATGAATGTTTTATTTTTTACACATTCCCTGGGCCTCCACCTATTATACTAATAACGCTCCTTTGCGTTAGGAGTTAGGAATTGGATATATACTGTATGTATCTAATAGTCCTAACAGTGTTCTACGCCATGTATTAAGCCATTTTAAGGCATGGTTCATACCAAACTTGTTTGGGCCCGAAACAAATCTTGGACCCGAGCCACCTGGACCCAAAATGAAACAAAATTAGAGAGATTTACGGTATTGGAGTGCCTTATAAAAATGTGCAATATAATAAAAACAACACAAAACACTATACAAAAATTAAGAAATAAAAAATAAAGGGTCATAATATAATAAAGTGAACCAGCATTTCTCCATAATTGATTATAATTGGCACGTCCCCAAAATTTCAAGTGGAGGCAAGTGTCTAGAAAACTGAATTGGGAAAAGCAGAAGCTATGTTGATGCCTCTTCATCATGTAGACGCATGGGGGAGTCAGTTTTAATTTGCGTCTCCAATTTAGTATCACTATAGTTCCTGATAAAAAAATGGTCAGTGACCTCTGGTAAGTAGCTTACCTATATATGAAAGGAGATCAGTGTGAAGGGTTAATCATTTATAAATGGGTGGGATTAAATGATTAATTACAGCTTAGTTAAAGTCTTTTGGGTTCATTGCCCAAATAGACCTAGGATTTTCTCCATACAGATCCTAAAAGTTTGAAGGGCAGTATAATTGGGCTATTTGGTTCTTCTGACCAGCCGAGTAGATTGAATTCTTCTATGCTGCTTTCTGAAAAAATACACATATTACACAATTCAGGAGAAAAAAAAAATCTCAGAAAGTGATTATGCCTAACAGTATTATTGTAACATCTCTGCCTGTTCGGGTCTCTGCACCACCCTCCGCCCGCACACGGCGGTGCAGGAGGCGTGTTCAGTTTGATTCTTTGTTTAAGATTCTTGTTGCTCAGTCTGAACACTGTCCTAGACTATGTAATTGATTTTCAGCCACACCCGTCTCCTGCACCTTTGTTTCTCTCTTCTCCTCAAATAGTTAATCTCAGCCTTGCCTGTGTGATTGACAGCCTATTGTCCTATCAAGTCTGGGGCAGGTTCTTCCTTCCTATTTATTCTTTGCTCACATTAACATTGGCACTTGCTATTCTGTAAGGGAATTGCCAGTTGAGCAATTCCCCAGTGCTGCTGCAGAACCCTGGGGGGGAGGGGCACAACAAGACAGTGAGCCCTAAAGCTGAACCCCCCAACTGTCCCTGGCTAACTTGCCTGATCTGTCCTAGGCGACAGTCAGCAACTGGTCGACAGTTCCTTCTTAATATAATGACAACACAGAACGCAGACAGGACGAACAACAACAAAGAGAGGTCAGATAGCCAAGGGGTAAGTAACAGATAAGCAATGCAGTACAGAAGAAAAATCCAAGAGAATAGTCAAAGTCAAAGCCAAAGGTCAGGAATAGGAATACAGGTAACAAAACAGCAAGGAGTAAAGGCCAGTACGCAAAAGCAATAGCAAGTGCCAATGTGAATGAGAGCAAAGAATAAATAGGAAGGAAGGACCCGCCCCAGACTTGATAGGATGATTGGATGTCAATCACACAGGCAAGGCAGAGGTTAACTATTTGAGGAACAGAGAGAAACAAAGGTGCAGGAGACGGGTGTGACTGAAAATCAATTACATAGTCAAGGACAGTTTTCAGACTGAGCAACAAGAATCTTAAACAAGGAATCAAACTGAACACGCCTCCTGCGCCGCCACGTGTGGGCGGAGGGTGGTGCAGAGACACGAACAGGCAGAGACATTACAATTATGTTTCATTTGCTGGTTTACTGAGAAGTAAAAACTCTCAATTAATAAAAATTAATTAAAATTAAAAAGTGAATGAACAAAAGAGAAATGTAAATCCCATCAATATTTGGTGTGACCACCTTTTGAGGAGGAGTCCTGGAAGTGATGATATGGTCCTCACAGAGCTCTGTTCTCAACATTATCCAGTCTGTCTGGGATTACATGAAGAGACAGAAGGATTTGATCAAGCCTACATCCACAGAAGATTTGTGCTTAGTTCTCTAAGATGTATAGAACAACCTCCCTGCCATGTTCCTTTACAAACTGTCTGCAAGTGTACCTAGAAGAAATGATGGTAGGGGACCACTCCAATGTGCTATGATGCCCACACCACTTCCCACAAATTGCTGATCCAAAAACTTGCGGACATCGCATCCATAAGGTGGGGGGCACTGTACTGCTGGAAAAACACTGGGAATGTGCCATCTTCCTTGCATGGTGACGAACAAACCTCATCACATAACAACTGCAGATACTTGGCAGCAGTAAGGTTACCATCGATGAAGAATGGGCCAACTATCTTCTTACACCACACGCCACCCCACACCGTGATTTTCTGTGTGTTGACCATCATGGAGGGATTGTCTTGGAACAGTATCGAAGGTTTAGCTTGTTCACTTCCCTTTGACTTAGAAGTTTGTTTCATCACCGAACAATATCATCTCTATGAAATGTGGCTCCAGTTTCATTTGCTGTGACACCCATTTATTAACTTCATCAAAGCAATCGGGATCATCCTAAATGAGATGATGCAGCAACTGGATCTTACATAGATGCCACTTGTCTATAGCCAGTATCCATCCCAGGTATCTCACCCTGCTCTCCTGTGAGACTGGGTGCTATGATGTGGGCTCTTACTGAAGGACACCAGGATGGCCATTGTTGTGTCTTCGTCTGTGGCAGTTTTGTTAAGTCCACTCTTTGACAAGTCCAAAACAGAGTCTGTTTGGCGAAATTTGGCAAGCAATTTGCCAACTGTGCCATGGCAGATGGGTTGTCTTCTAGATTGCAGAGTATATCGCTGCCATGACTCAGGTGTTCCCCGAAGATAAGCGCAATCTCTGTCCTCTCTCATGTGTTAATCTCACAGCCATATCTGTATACAGTGGGGAAAAAAAAGTATTTAGTCAGCCACCAATTGTGCAAGTTCTCCCACTTAAAAAGATGAGAGAGTCCTATAATTGTCATCATAGGTAGACCTCAACTATGAGAGACAAAATGAGAAAACATATCTAGAGAATCACACTGTCTGGTTTTTAAAGATTTATTTGCAAATTATGGTGGAAAATAAGTATTTGGTCACCTACAAACAAGCAAGATTTCTGGCTCTCACAGACCTGTAACTTCTTCTTTAAGAGGCTCCTCTGTCCTCCACTCATTACCTGTAGTAATGGCTCCTGTTTGACATTGTTATCAGTATAAAAGACACCTGTCCACAACCTCAAACAGTCACACTCCAAACTCCACTATGGTGAAGACCAAAGAGCTGTGGAAGGACACCAGAAACAAAATTGTAGACCTGCACCAGGCTGGGAAGACTGAATCTGCAATAGGCAAGCAGCTTGGTGTGAAGAAATCAACTGTGGGAGCAATAATTAGAAAATGGAAGACATACATGACCACTGATAATCTCCCTCCATCAGGGGCTCCACGCAAGATCTCACCCCGTGGGGTCAAAATGATCACAAGAACGGTGAGCAAAAATCCCAGAACCACACGGGGGGACCTAGTGAATGACCTGCAGAAAGCTGTGACTAACGTAACAAAGGCTACCGTCAGTAACACACTATGCCGCCAGGGACTCAGATCCTACAGTGCCAGACGTGTCCCCCTGCTTAAGCCAGTACATATCCGGGCCTGTCTGAAGTTTGCTAGAGAGCATTTGGATGTTCCAGATGAGTATTGGGAGAATGTCATATGGTCAGATGAAACCAAAGTAGAACTAGAACTGTTTGGTAGAAACACAACTCGTCGTGTTTGGAGGAGAGTGAATACTGAGTTGCATCCAAAGAACACCATACCTACTGTGAAGCATGGGGGTGGCAACATCATGCTTTGGGGCTGTTTCTCTACAAAGGGACCAGGACGACTGATCCGTGGGCCATGTATCGTGAGATTTTGTATGCAAACTTCCTTCCATCAGAAAGGGCATTGAAGATGAAACATGGCTGGGTCTTTCAGCATCACAATGATACCAAGCACACCGCCAGGGAAACGAAGGACTGGCTTCGTAAGAAGCATTTCAAGATCCTGGAGTGGCCTAGCCAGTCTCCAGATCTCAACCCCATAGAAAACTTTGGAGGGAGTTGAAAGTCCGTGTTGCCCAGCGACAGCCCCAAAACATCACTGCTCTAGAGGAGATCTGCATGGAGGAATGGGCCAACATACCAGCAACAGTGTGTGCCAACCTTGTGAAGACTTACAGAAAACGTTTGACCTCTGTCATTGCCAACAAAGGATATATAACAAAGTATTGAGATGAACTTTTGTTATTGACCAAATACTTATTTTCCACCATAATTTGGAAATAAATTCTTAAAAAATCAGACAATGTGATTTTCTGGATTTGTTCTGGTTTTGTCTCTCATAGTTGAGGTCTATCTATGATGACAATTACAGGCCTCTCTTATCTTTTTAAGTGGGAGAACTTGCACAATTGGTGGCTGACTAAATACTTTTTTTCCCCACTGTATATATTCTCTGTAACAAAGAGAACATTGATATTAACTTTGACAGGAAATAATGTCAAATATAAGCAAAGAGTTGGATTCCTAATTAAATTCTCAAATACATATGTCATATGCACCCCTTTCCGCTTTCAAAATGTCAACCATGTTGGACACTGCTCCACATGATTTGCCCCCTTTCCCAACATGCTTTGCTAAGAGAACCCTTACCCCTTGTATTCCCCCATTTGCTGTTTATGACTCAGAGACTTCATATTTAACTGGTCCCATGTACAGGGTCCCAAGCAAAATTTTGTCTGAGGGGCCCCCTGTGTGGGTTTCATTATGACTAAACCCACCTCTGCCCATATAACGCTCTGTAACGTGGTATCTGATGGGACAGGCCATTATTTTTTTTGTTAAGGTATATGCTGGCCCAGTACAACTTCGTAGACTTCTGTGGACACCATTTTGTGGCTCCGAAGAGCCCAAATAAATCAGAATATTATCAAGTGAATATTATAGATATAATACATGGTTACTTAGGTAAAATATTGCCACTTCTTAAATTTCTGTAAATATATGTTCTTATTAATATATATTTTATTATGATAATTGTAACTTTCTATTGCTGCAAATGTGCACAAAACTCTACATAAAAAAAGTACAGAAAATGTACATAATCTCCAAAAATCCTCATAAGTATACTAATATCTCTATAAACATTCACCATTTTCAGATTTTAGCAAGAATTAAATTGGAGAATATTGCGTTCGGTGTCTGTCCCTCATATTTAAAAATTACTTATGGATTATTAAATAAAGAAAATTTGAGGCAGAAATCAATGGCAATAACTCAAAGCGAGTCTGCAGTGAAGAGCTATTAATTTTCAATGTATCATTTGTAGAGCATTACATTTCCTCTTCATCATTAATTGGACAATGTTAGGTGACACGAGCAAGGAAAAAAAAATGATCTTGCGGTTTACCTGTGTAGAAAATGGAGCTATCATTAGCGAGAAGAAGTAGGTGATCATGACTTACCTATTTTTCATAAATTACACTAAATAACTATAATGGTACAATTTAGTAGTCCAAAGTTCATTTTTTATCCACAGGCCATCCATAGTTAACAGTTTAAAGTAAGGAATCCTGCCGAGAAAATAGTGGCCTAATCAGATGCCATAAATTCTGGCTGATCAGAGGAGCCCCATTTTCTTTCAGTATGAAGATCTAATGAACTAGCGTTCTATAGGGGGATGCACAACTTTTGTCCCTGCATTGATTATTCAGGATGGCTGCACCGACTTCCAGACTGATAGAACGTCGTACACTATGTAGTCTAATCCTGCTGGATTTTGGTATGCATGCTGAGTTTTCCCAAGGTTTTACCACTAAATCTCCATAAAACTGCTAGAAGATAAGGGGCTGTAATCACTTCATATTATTATCCCAGGAGAGCTGCAAGCCAAAAAACCCCGTAGAACTCTACTACTGTAAATTCTCAGTTACTAGGATGTTGCGAATAAACATTGCTCCTAAATTATTAGATTTGTGGAATTTTGGAAAATCGTCACCTTGTCTTCAGTCTAAGGAATGGCAAATACAATGGGGCAGATATACTAATAGTGTCTAATATTGTTTGATAAATGTGGCTTATTGTCCAATCTAACAGGAAATTATTTATTACTTGGCTTAAAAATTTTGGTGCATTTATTGCCGCACGAGAGCACATCCTAAACCGCCCCTTCCCACATAAGCCCCACACCCTTTATGTACAAGTTGTAAAAAGGGTCTAAAACATATGTGCCACATGACATTTTTTTGGTGCAAATTTCACCAGAATTCTGGTTAGTAAATCTCCCCCAATTGAATGCAATTTTTTTTTAATTTATACCATAATAATTATTCATTATAAAGTAAATATTTTTATTATTATTTACAGCAGGGCAAATATTATTCTGTACAAAACAAATATCAGCTGCTGCAGAACCTCTTCTTGAAGAGTAAAGCTGGCCATATAAACTTCAGATAGATGTTGCACACTTGAAATCCAGATCCTGTTGTACCTCAGAATTCTGGTTAGTCCCAAAGAAATTGGTGGGCTTCGGCCTACTTTAATGTAATGTTTATGGCCAGCTTTAGGGGTACCTTCATGTGTGTCACTGCTGTGAAACACTTTCATCAAACTTTTCAGAAATTTGCAGCATGTAGAGTTTTGTGCAAAATTTTTAGGCAGGTGTGAGAAAATGTTTGCATGGCAGAATTTGGCACTGTGGCCACCCTTTGGAGGTGAAGTCCTGGAGGTGATGATATGGACCCCACAGTGCCCTGATCTCAACTTCATCGAGCCTATCTGCGATGTGCAATGTCCACTTGGGTTCTCCGCAGTGGGACCCTAATCAGACGCTTATCTATTCTGTGGAGTTAGGCCGGGGCCCCACATTGCAAAAACAGAGCGTTTTACAGTATCTGCAAAGTGGATGGGATTCTGGCTAATCCCATCCACACATTGCAGAAAAATATTTGCAGCGGAAATATTTCAAAAAACGTTGCATTTTTGTAAATAACAGCATGTCAATTATACCTACGGAAACACTGGCGTTTTCCATATAGGTATAATAGGGACAGAAAGTCCGCAGAGGAAAACTCTGCAGACTTTCTGTGAAAGTGTTACGGAAAAAAAAATGCTGCAGTCTTTTCCGCAGCGATTTTTTGCTGCGACTCGCTGCATGGGGCCTTAGCCTTAGGCTAGCACCCTATGTTATAGAAATGCAGCGTTTCTGGCAGCTGTGGAAGCAAATTTAATGAGGTTAATATCATCCACACATTGCGGGAAAAAAGGAACGGAAAAGCTGCTTTTTTGGGGTTTTTTTTGAAAAACGCACCTTATTAATTGTAGTTGCATTTTCCCTATAGAATTAATAGAGGAAGTAAAACAGCTGAGAAAAGTGGAGCAAAAACTCAATGAATAATGCTGCAATGCGTTTTGCTGCATTTATTTCTGCAGCTCTTTTTAAGCTGTGTTTCTACATGGGGGTCTTAGGCTTAAAAGGGGTTTATGGGGTTAAACAAGGAATAGCTGTGTCGATGACTTGTGTCTAGCTAACATTAAATTTATGTTACTGGACTGTAATACCAATCACAACCTGCGGACAAGAGTGGCACTGTTTCTAGAAAAAAAGCAGTGTTTGGGCATTAGAATTCCAGAAGGAGAACTCATTATATTTTGTTTCATTTTATATAGCTTTTTATTGAATGTCCAATTCTATATGGGTATATAATGCTTATATCTATTTGTAAAGCTATATTTCATTATGTGATGCTTATATGCTATATATTACATACACATATAAAAGACTTAAAAATGATGTTTATAGATAAATTCATAGAAAGTATTTCCTAGAAAACAGCGGCGGGTGCACAGTGGTGGCTGCTAGATATAGTAATATCAATTTAGCATTACACAAGCGATAAGCTAGACCTGACAATATCTGACAATTGCAGCACTTAGGAGCTCTCAGCTACATAATGGAAAAGAATGTTGACCCGATGTCTTAAGAAAGTTTGCTATTAGTTTACAGTTGCGATGACCATCAAGGTTTGCAATCAGATTGCAATCATTGGGCCCCGAGGAAGCAATCACAGACCACATTACAGTAGATCTTAGAGTCTATGGAAACATATTACATGCTATTTTACAATAAAAAAATAAAATTTACCACCATAAGCTTACACACAGATATAGCAGGGCTCAGTATATTAGATGATGGAAGCTGAGCCTGTCACTTTGCATAACTTATTGTGATCCAATGGTGGCTAAGAGTTAAATTCAACTCTGCTACATGTCTGGGGAGAATGTTTTTTTTTAAGAAATAAAAGTTTAATATTTTGGCTATTTAACTGTTTTATTTATTCAGCAAAAAAAGTTGTTTCTGTGCGTGTGCTGAATTTTTATCCGTTTTCACTTTGACCTTAATGTTAGAGAGAAGGAAAAAAGAAAAAAAAAGAGAGAAAAAGAAAAGAATCCTCCGTAAAGTACAGCTGCCCCCACCAATCTTCCGCTCAGGGTTGGATCAATGCAGAAAAATGCCCTTTGATGGACTTTCTGGCCCTGTGATCTCCCGGCCCTAGGGGTTTAAAGGATGAGCATATCAATTCGGGACCACTGAACTGCATTTCCATTGCATAAGGACCCCTCCTCCTGGCTTTGTGCAGACAAACTGGAGCCCTCCCACTTTTGTCACTCTTCTTTCATGCTTTATTTAGCAAACACAAAACAAGCTTTGTTTGTTGCTGGGTCGATTCTAAACTTTGCATAAAACAGTTTAAAGTGTTGTTAAGCTGCGTGTACCTGTGAGCCTCTCCAGGTTTATAACTGGCTGCAAAATCTGCTCTTTTACCTATTCATTTTATTTATTACATAAACTAATGAACTTAAATATTTCACTTTTTTATGTTTAAAATAGCCTTTGTAAAAGATGGCGAGACTGCTCTGACATTTCCAGGCAAATGAATCCTTTATGGATGCATGTGACTGGGGTGGAAAAGTTTTTACAAAAATATCTGAGATGATTTAATCCAAACCCTTTTATATTGTGCAAGTATTTATTCTACTTTGTTGTTACTATATATATATATATATATATATATATATATATATATATATATATAATGTTATGTTTTCATTATTATTATTATTATTATTTTACAATTTTTTTTCACAATTGTTTGTGTTACGACATAAATGTTTTTTTTTTTTTTTTTTTACCTAATGCATACTCCAAAACCAGGAAGAGCTGTTTTCTATCCACACTGCAGGGCAGGGAAACCTACAGTATATTGTTGCTTATTCCTTTATATTTACAGTGCCAATATACCCTTTACACATGCAAAAGGATAATCTGTTCTATGCACTGTATTATATAGAACAGCAGGTGCTGTGGAAGTGTAAAGCAAGCATTATAGGCTAGGCTATATTTACAGTATATCCCTAGAGTCTCTCTAAAAGTGCGGATGAAAGAATGTAGTGCATGGAGGACTCTTTCATCCAGCTAACTGATGAGGAACATAGCGGTTATCCAATGGACCCCATTATTATCAATGGGATCTGTCAAGAACTGTAGATGTACATCATTAGACAGATCCCTCTTTGCTATTTAGTTTGTACTTCTGTTCCTTTGATGGAATAAACGAATGTTCCAAACTATGCTGATGTGAATGCACCCTAAATTACTGTGCCTCCAAAAATAGTTGGCCAAGTGGTACCAAAACATAGGCCACTGTATTTATCACAGGTGTAAAGGCACAAGTCACAGGGATTGTGGCCCAAAAAACGGCAATGCATCTGAGCAGGGAACACAAGTTGGCTGATGCATATTTTGCCTTCAGGCTCTGGAAAGCCAAATGGACATCAGATCACTCTGATTGGTCTGGGTAATACGTTTCAGAGAGAGGGTGATGCATGGCAGAAGGCTCTGGCTCCAAATCCTAGAGATTACTCAAAAAATATTACTTAGGCTGAAGTTCAACGTTGCGGAAATGCAGCTTTTTTGTTGCAGAATTTGCTGCATTTTTTTGAGCCATAGCCAGGATTGGATTGAGCAGAAGGTAGAAGTATAAAAACTTCTTATATATTTCCCATTCCTTGTGTAGCCATTTTTGGCATTGGCTCAAAAAAAAAAAAAAAAAATGCAGCAAAATCTGCAACAACAAAAAACTGCATTTCTGCAATGTGGAACCTCAGGCTAAGTTCACATCTGCTTTGGAGTCTCAACGCAGATTCTGTCTGGCAGAGAGAAAAGTCCTGCATTCATGGTCAACAGTCAAAATTGTCACTACTAAGGCTAGGTTTACATCTCCGCAGAAACTGCCGAAAATCAGCAGAGAGAAAAGTCCTTTTTAAAAGTCTGCTGGATACCTGATGGACACCCGGCGGACCCCATTATAATCTATTACTGCATTGAAATCTGAATATTATTTTCTAAAGTTTTTGTTGACTTGCCCATTATAACAAGTTGTCTTCTTTTTACTTGCAGATTAGTTACTCTTGTGGACCGTTGAAATCAATCTGTGGACTCACTGGACCATGTGGTGTCTATTCTACTATTGCCACCAATAAAATACAACATATTATAGATGGGAACATTTCATATTTCATACCTATCTATTCATGCTGGCTAGACATGTTCATCAGTATGTAAAATAGTATGTTAAGCAGTTGCAATGAATTAGTATTTCAAAGAAGTACACAATTTTGATATAGAACAATTAACGTATGTTCACACAGCAGAATCTGTTACTGATTTCACCTCAAAATCAGTGGTAGCTGCCATCCTTCTTCTGTTTTCCATTGTATTCAAATGAATACAATGAAAAAATAAGTGTCCTGTTCCATCTTACTGTGGATTCTGCAGCTAATTCAGGTCTGCAGCTCGAGACAGCCCATTGGTTAGACCCTTTCATCTCAGCCAAATCAGCGCCAGAAAGTCTAGGTGGATTGGCAATGCTCTGCTTTGGCATTCCACCTCAGGGGGAAAGGGGTGCCAAATAACAAAGAGGAATGTGAAGCGGATGTCCGCTTCAAATTCTTCTTCTGTTTACGCCATGTGAACTTGCCCTAATGGTTTGGTAATTACTAGATGTATGGAAAATATCACATGTTCATATGCAAAGCTCAACTAAGCCTACAGGTAGCCATGCACTTGAACTAAGACTACAGGTAACCATGCACTTTAGAAGAATGTTGGCTGACTTTGCCAATCTCAAAAAATTCAGATAGCAATGTTATGTGTATGAGGGTATGCAAACTATCCCATAGGAGCAGGGGCGCACCTTCCATGAGGTGACCTGAGGCGATGGTCTCAGGCGGCGCCATATTTTTAATCAGCTGCTACTTATTGTGTTATTGCAATAGGTAGCGGCTTATACTTTTTACTCACGTGTCCCCGCTCCTGTCCAGGCCGCCCTCCACTGCCTCCTCTAGGTGGCGCTGCACTTATGTAACAGTGTTGAAGAATGTTGTTCTTCAGCGTTGGCTACAGCGCACTCTGGTGGGCGGCCTGGACAGGAGCGCGGACAGGTGAGTAAAAATTATCGGCCACTACCTATAATGCAATAGGTAGCAGCCTAACATATACTGGGGAGGGTCATATACTCTGTGTTTGTGTGGGGAGGAAAGTGTGTCCTAAAGTTAGTGGTGGGTTAGTGGAGGGGTTATATACTGCGTGTGGGCTATAAAAAGGGGGGGTCCTAAACTCTGTGTGTGTATGGGGGTAAAAAGGGGATCATATACTGCATGTGGGCTATAAAAAGGGATCATATACTATGTGGGGGGTATAAAAGGGGGTCATAAACTGTGTCGATGCCATAAAAAGAGGCCATATACTGTGTGGTGGGGGCAAAAAGGGGATCAAATACTGTGGGGTGCCATAATAAAGGGGTCATATAATGTTGGGGGGGCCATAAGAAAGGGGTCATATATTTTGAGGGGGAGACATAAAAAAGGGGTCTTATGATGTTGGGGCCATAAAAAGCGGGGTCATATACTGTTGGGGAAACAAAAGGGAGCCATATACCATGTGGTGGGCTAAAAAAAAGGGGGGTCATATACCATGTGGTGGGGCAGAAAAAGGGAGTTATATATCATGTGGGGGGCCAGAAAAAGTGGGTTATATACCGTGTTCAGGGCCAGAAACTGTGGGTCATATATTGCGTGGGGGGGCCAAAAAAAGGGGGTGCTATACTATGTGGGGACTAAATAAGGGGATTTTTTGATTTGCCAATGGGTGGCGTGTCCTAATTAGGTGGGCCCCATCGCGTAACCAAAGATAACCAGGTTAGGTTTTTGTTTTTTTTTGGGCGGGGGGGGGGGGGGGCACTTTTCTATACTTTGCTTCAGGAAGCAGAGAGGCCAGGATCACCCCTCCTTAGGAGATAATGAAGGAAATCCAACATGTCTGATCCTTTTGTTCTCAAGGAAGATAAGCTGCTATCAGAGGTTAATTCCCTTTTCCCTGCTGAGAACACATGCATGCTTGGCCCAGAATGCATGTAAATGGGATGGTCAGAATAGCTGTGGGTCAAATATGCTACTATTGGCGACATTTCAGTTCTGTAGAAACCAAAACATTGCATATAGAATAAAAGACCACTACATGATTTGGAAGACCTCTACATGAAGAACACTATGATTTTGTTGTGAATACTACCATCATTAGTTGAAGTACTTTCTGCACTGCCTTCTTGCCCTTAGCCTGAAGTCCAAATGTCCCCCCCCTGTGCTAAAGCAAAGGCCTGTTGGGGTATTTTCAGCAATTTTTATTACAATTTAGAACCTTGGTAGTCACATATGATTTTTATTGCATGTAAAAATGCATAAATATAAGAATTTAATATTAGAACCCCCTTGATATGAAATCATCTATGTGCATGCAAAACAAACCCTTCTATGCTATAAGTTGGGTTTCTGCGTATTGTATTACCAAAATATGATTAGCTGTTAGTGTGTGGTAATTGTGAATGCTGGGATAAATTCTCTAAACTTCTAGCATTTCACTGGACTATCGGGTGACAATTGCAGACTTAACCAATTGCCACTTTACAGTACAGCAGAACAGCAATTAAGATCTCACCTTTCATTGTTAAATATTGGATTTACATAGATCCAATCTCATTGTGTTTGCAACAGATACCACAGTGTGGAGAAAATACCTGAGCTAGCTGACAGCCGTATATTATATGACTCTAGGAGGAAATTCCTGTAAAGAGAGCCATGGATCGGTAATGTCAAACGCCTTAATATTGGTGGTGGATCTGGTTATTTTCAATGTTCAGTTGAGTGGAAGAGTATGTTATATGGTCAGATCGAAATAAAATACAAGAGAGACTTAAACCTGATTTTAAACCGGATTAGAGGACAACTGTCAAAGTCTTTACAAATGATGTGCAAAGCTTGGATTTCCCACAAATGACTACAGTGAGACTTTCTACTAGGTAAAGAATATGACTGACGTGAGGCCTTCTAATAGGGTGAGACGATCAATTTCTTTGGCCACCAGGATAACTTGTTCTTTGCTGTGTGAAGGTTCCCATATCAAAACTTGTAAAGACTGTTGAGAGCTGACAGCATAGTCTGGTTATGTAATAGTGACCCAGACTTGAGCTTCTTGCCTTGAAATTAGAAACAATCAGCAAATGAAGGGGCTGCAGTGCTAAGTCAGTGCCGCATTCCCTTCATTCTATCTCCACTGAGCATAAAGTAAAAGCATCTCCAAGTGATTAAGTGTTCCCATCTCCTAGTGGAAATGATTCATACACCCTTTGGAATGGTAGTATCTTCCAAAGCAAATTTGGATCACTCAGGTTTATTTGGAATGGTAGTATCCTCCAACCCACTGACCATTTGTAGTGGTATGCCTGAAACACCATTGGATTTTCATATGCACATCCAAACCCTCAACACCTTCTGCCGCGTTCAACTCAAGAACATCCATCAAATCCGCTCCTTCCTCACCCCTGAAACTACAAAGATGCTAGTCCATGCCCTCATAATCTCCTGCTTAGACTACTGTAACACCCTTCTCCATGGCCTCCCAGCAAACACTCTCGCCCCCTTCCAGTCCACCTTAAACTGTGCTGCTGGCTTAATACACCTCTCCCCCCGTTCTTCATCAGCTGCTCTCCTCTGCCAATCCCTTCACTGGCTACCCATTGCCCAACGAATAGAGTTCTAATTATTAATGCTAACATACAAAGCGATCCACAACCTGTCCCCTCCATATATCTCTGACCTAATCTCTCGCTACCTGCCCGCACGTAACTTACGATCCTCCAAAGACCTCCTACTCCACTCTTATCCATTCTTCACACAACCATCTCCAAGACTTCTCCCGTGCATCCCCCATACTGGAACTCATTACCAAGACTCATAAGACTGTCCCCCACAGTCACAAGCTTCAAGAAGGCCCTGAAGACTCACCTATTCAGGAAGGCCTACAACCTCCAATAACGCTACTGTCACCACACCACCACCTGTACAGTCTCTACCCTCACCTTCTGTCTCTATCTCTCTTCCCTCATAGATTGTAAGCCCTTGCGGGCAGGGCCCTCTATCCCACTGTGCCAGTTGGTCACTGTTTGTATTATCTGTTTTGTATATCTTGTGTACCGTATGTAAATCCTCAAATATAAAGCACCATGGAATTAATGGTGCTATATAAATAAACAACAATAATAATAATAATAATAATATATGTTCCATTGAACGCCATATTACTGAAGCATCAAAAAGAGGCACATAGCGGGCAATGCATTAAAGGGGTTACCCAAGGACTTGTTTTAACTTTCTTGTTGGGTGCTTTATTCCCCCAAACCTTGACTCGGTTTTCCAGTTGCTAGTTCTGATCACATGACTCCTAGTCAGAACCAGTCCAGAAAGTCAAGGATCGGAGAAAAAAAACAGTGGGACAGGAAGTAAAACAAATCCCCTGATAATCCTTTTAAGGGCTGTACATCAGAATTGTGCTAGAAGAGTCACAAATTTTGGCACACATTTTATTTATGCAAATAATTGAGAATTTTCTTAATACTGTGCAGCACTCAACAAGGAGGGGGCCCAACAAATTTTGTAATCATTTATGCCAGAAATTGGGGCATAGATGGCCAAAGAACTCCAGCACACTTTAGATAAAGACTGTAGTATGAAATATGAATTCCCCCCATAGACTGTGGCCCCGTGTCCTCGGTTTACGTTCCATCAAACAGCTCTGACTATATACACATATAAGCAGTAATGTATTTACTTCTGTTTCAGAGCCTTCACAACATATTCTATCATTTTCACCTGGAAAATTGCTGAGCCTAAAAAAAATGATAACGTTATAAACTGAATAAGACCCTGAATGTGGATTAATTTATTAGATTATACATCTGGTAAATCCCGACCACAGAAGGTTTACTGCACTGTCCAGTTTCTATATTTAATGCTTTAGAAGTGGCTTTTTGTTACAAAGTCCTCCAATATAATACATTTCCACCAGGGCTCCCTCTTTTATTTATGACTTTTGCTTTTTCCTTCATTGTTGCAGGAACCACATCAAAACTTCATGACATGAACTCCACAATAATAGTACTAAAGGTAAACCATAACTTCTAACCAACATCTCTGTTCTGACAATGTTCAGAAAATGTAGTGATGATATTGTATACAAAGAACTATGCTCTCTGTGACTGGGAGAAGGCATATCCCGCACATTGTGATGATGAGCCGACATTAAAGGAGACCTTTGTACAAGTTCAAATGGGATTAGACATTTTCCTTTCAAAAATATGTTATTTTTCTCACAAGGGCGTTTTTTTTCCTGCTCAATTCTTTTTGACAGATAAAAATAGACACAGTTAGATAATGTTTCACAATAAGTTATGACTTCAGCTCCGAACAGCTATGGAATACATAGGTGGCAGTCACATCGGGGGCCATGTAAAGACACCAGTATTATATTATGGCTTTGTTACAGATTTGTGTTGGGACCCAGGAGCTTCAAGTGACCCCGCTACCTTTGAATATCCTATGTACAAAGCATTGATCTTTTATGCTTTTATTTTATCAATTTGAAGCCATGTGTTGACTAATCTGCTCTACAACAGACAGGTCTTATGTTAGGCTTGTACAGTACATAATAACATGTTCTCATAAAGTGCTGCATAACATGGATATGCATCTTAATTTTTACTATTAACCCAGTATTAGTCTTTTCTAATAGGTTTCATGGGTACTATCAATAAACTATATAATAATAATAATAATAATAATAATAATATTTATTATTATTATTGTTGTTATTATTATTGTTATTGTTATTATAAATATATATGCAGGGCCCTCATCCATTGTGAGAATTGACTATTTCTTTGTAATATATCTTTTTTGTCTGTACTTGAACCCTACAAATTGTACAGTGCTGCGGAATATGTTGGCGCTTTATAAATAAAATGTATTATTATTATAAATATATAATAAAAAAAATAGTTTACATCTTTTTCTTAGTTCAATTTAACTTTTACTAATGGGATGTGTAAATTGCTGAAGCTATAATCTGGATTATCTTCTAGATCAGTAATGTTGCTCTTCTTCTGGGTTTTCTGGTTTAGAGAAACCTGTTTTCAGGTGTGGTATAAATTGATAAGGTGGGTTTCTCCATTCAGGACCCTCATCTATCAGCCAGAGAAGATAGCTGCTACAAAGAGAATTTCTCACTCTGAAGTACCCAGCACACCCATCTATTACCTGGACAGTCCATTGATTTCAGTAAGAAGTGCTTAAAGAGGTTGTGCCCCTGACAGAAGGCTGGGGGTCCGACTGCTGGGTGACCCAAGGATCAAGAAAATGGGGTTTGAAAACCCCTCTAATACGCTTGCATGACCAGCACTCCATTCACTTCAGTGTAGCACTGCAGCAGCCCCACCAAAGTGAGTGGAACAGTAGTCAGCAAGGGTACTGGCGCTTCATTCACAAGGAGGCTTCAGGGGGATTTTTGGGCCCTCAACAATCTGGCACTTTTTCTCTATCCTGTGGATGTGTTTCTAATTGCACAACGCCTTTATTCCTTCATTTTACCCTGCAGAGGTATTGCACAGGAATCGAACATTTGGGGAATTTTATGAGGGGAATATTTAAAGTCAGCTTTGCTGGTGTCTGTGTTACTGTAATTTGTGTCAAATTTATCCAACATTATTTGAGAACATGTTTAACACTTCTATCCTGAGATGTTAATTCACTTTTTCCACCACTCCCCTACTGGAGTGAGATTGCAACAATTTTTGCTACTCTTTAAATAGCCATATTTGACAAGTCTGACTTGAATCGGGTTGCCAGGCTAACCACACAGTGAGTAGTATAAAAATGTAAGTCACAAAATGATGTGCAAAGAAGATCAAAAAGTAGTAAAAACCTATTCTGTACCTTTTTGACCCTAGAATTCTGGTGTGCCCGACTTGCTACATTTCCCTCTTGGTGTCAGAATAGTCCTGAACTCTGGAAGTTTAGGAATATCCTGTGATCAGATTATTAGTAGGGAAGTCTTCTAATAAACAAGAGGCTTGTCTACACGATACACACATTGTTTTCAACCTCTTAAAATCTTTTTCCAATCTCTGCAGAGTTGGGAGTAATTGCTCCTAAATCCCAACCATCAGATTGTGTCTTATTTGACCAGCAGTAAGCAGTAGAATAGGAGTTGCGGAAACAGCATAACACAACTGAGCTACTCTGTTTCCATAGCCTAAATTCACCTCTATGTGAGTTACAGAACAGTACCAGAGCAGTACTGGTCTACTGTTCAAATAAGACAGGACTTAGGCTAAGTTCACATCTCCGTTGAAGACTTTGTCACAGAAACTGCCAAAAATCGGTGCAGAGAAAAGTCCTGCATGGAGCACTCTTCTATCGGCCAGTTTCAGTATGAAAACGGCAGACATCCAGTGGACATTTAGTCAATGGGGTCCGCAGGTGTCTGCGGGTAACCTATTTTAGCGGTCTGACTCTCATCTGTCCAGCGCAGATGTGAACCTAGCATTAGGAGCAATTATTCCTGTATCAACAACAATTTGCCAAGATGGGAATAACCCTTTAAGGCTAAGGCCCCAAGTGCCGCGGTGGCAATGCTGTGCCGCAGTGCTTTGCACAGAAAGTTTGCAGAGGTTTTCTTAGATATAATTGACATGTTGTGATTCGCCCCGTGTCAGCACTGCATTTTTTTCCACACTGTGGGGATGGGATTCACTAGAATCCCATCCACTTTGCTGTGACTGTAAAACACTGCATTTTTTTCCGAGGCGTTTCTGCCACATGAGGCCCCGGCCTTAGGATCTGTCTATTTTAGGCCTTTAGGATTGACCATTTTTTAATTCATGTGTTCCAAAAGCTATAACTATAACTGTTTTTCTGTTTTTTGTTTTTGTGTTTTGGCTACGGGGGAAACTCCGTGGAAAAAAACGTTGTGTTTTACAGTACCTACAAAGTGGATGGGATTCTGGATAATCCCATCCACACATTGCAGAAAAAAAATCTGCAGTGGAAATGTTACGTTTTTAAATCGCAGCATTCAATTATACCTGCGGAAACGGTGGCGTTATAGGTATTATAGGGGCAGAAAGTCCGCAGAGGAAAACTACTGTGAAAGGTTGAGGCCCCATGTTGCAGAAACGCAGCTTTTTTGTTGTGGTTTTTTGAGCCAAAGCCAGAAGTGGATTGAGCAGAAGGTAGAAGTATAAGAGCTTCTTATATATCTTCCATTGCTTTTCTACTCATTCGTGGCTTTGGCTAAAAAAAAAACACATCAAAAACTGCAACAAAAAAAGATGTGTTTCCGCAATGTGAGGCCTGAGCCAAAAACACTGTGGAAAAATGCTGTGATGTGTTTCCACAGCTGTCTTTTCTGTCTGTGGATCATTTTTTTGTCTGTGGCTTATTACGTGGGGCTTTAACCTTAAATGCGCTGTAGTCTTTATTGCACCAATTGGTTAGCATTTGCTATTTTTTTTTTTTTTTTTGTGGTCAAGTGGTGAACAGCAAATCCACCGTTGGTTTTATAAGTAATGTGTTATCTTCCTAGGAGTCAATATGATTGTGCCGATAAAAAATATTTAGTAACATTTTTTATTGGTAACTATTTTTAAATTGTAAAATTATTTTGAATAAATAAAGGACAGTATGAATAAGATCCCAGCCACGGATATAGTCATTGCTGTGTAGTATTGAACACTTGCCAGCAATGGATATATCCATCTCCTGCTGTTAAGGGGTTGAACCTGCTTCATAATAATTACATTTATGTTCCTATTCTCTAAATTTTTTTCGGGGTCTGTATAATTTTTTGGAAATTATTCAAGTGTCTAATACCTAGCATGTATCACATAGGAATTTATTAGAAACTGCCAGCACATGTATTAGGCGTCCGATGACATGATTGTAAAGAATTTGTTGCAGTTCATATGAGATTAAAGTCCTAAGACAAAAACAGACTTTTAACTGAAAAGAAAATCCAGTTCTCCACTTTGTGCCGGCAGATTTAAATGTCCCCATTATCTTCCTTGGATTATGTGCATGACAGCTCATATCTCTACGCTCTGATCCCTACTAATTTTCACTGGTTCACATCAACATAAAGGAGTCTTAGCACCCTGACAAATTGCCAGTGAACACCTGCCCACTTCAACTTTCTCTCTGTGTGTTTTTTTTTTAACACCAGAAAATTTCTGGAAGCTATATCCTTCAGTACGGACTTTTCCCTTTCAGAAATTAGCACCCGGGCTTTTCTTTACACAGGCTTCCAGTGGGATTTTATTAAATGGATTTTGATCCTGTTCATCTCATAAATCAGACACTTATGAAGCTGACAATGCTTTGTATTACCGGGACATTGCTTGTTTTCATAAAGCCAAGATCATTTGCTTGCCAGTCAATTCTGTATTTGCAAACACGGGAGGCTTTTTTTTTCTGCAGGTGGAACAGTAAAGATTTTTGTCCTCTTTGAACAGATCTCTGATGTATTTGGTGGAAGAGTAAACACTGACATGTTGTATCCTGAGTTTGCCTTCAAAGTATTAAAAGAAAAATGTTGTTGCTTGTTGTATTATAACTTTAGATGCCTTTTCAGAATCAATATTTGCTTTTCTTCAAACCACAATGCGTTAGACAATATTATTTCTCAAGGGATTTACATTTTTACTAACTTTTCTGATGAGGAAAGCTAGACTTCTTTGATGGGATCAGACAAGCTGTAAACACAGCTGGTAACTCAAAAAATGCAGGCTCATCCCGTCAACTTTTTTTTTTTTTTTATGAAAATACTTCTAGTAACTTTTTGGTTATTGACTTGTCAGGGTACAACACATATTGCAAAGTTTGCTGTGGAAATTTCTGTAACTGAAAATCTGTTCCATTCATCTCAATAGTGTTGCTTTTGAGGCCATGGATTTCTACACGCTCCGTTAAAGGAGTTGTCACATGAAGAATATTGTTTATCATTAACTTCTTAATGACACATGATGGAATATTACGTCATAGTGTCTTGAAGAGGGTATGGAGAGGGTTCTGAAGATGTGAATTAAATAGCACCCACGCCTTACAGCCACAATTCATGCCTGCACCAATTGTGGCTGTTAACCTTTTAGATACTTTGGTCACAATTAACACATGGGCGCCACCATATTGGTCCCCGGCACAGTAGGCAGAGGGTGGCAATCAACCCAGAGACTATTGAAGGCTCCCTGGCCTGACATTACTGAGGTTCTATAAAGGCTTATTCACACGAAAAACGGATTTGTGACAGCAATTTCTGCAACGTCCATCAGACGTCTGTTTTGAGAATACGTTGAATTCAATGTGTCTATTCACATGTCTATTTTGTTGTCAGTCCTTTTTTAAAAAAAACATTTGTCAAAAAAACTGACATGCACTATCCTTGTATGTCAAAATGGACATAGATAGTGCCATGTGAATAGACCCATTGAAATTCATGGATTCTATAGTTGCCATGTTTCAAAAATGGCCATTAGTCACCGTTATGTGAATAAGTGCCGTCCATGGACTCGCACGGCTGTGTGCATAAGGCTGTACAGGTTTACATAGGCAGTATAAAATACAAGTGAAAGGACATTACTATATGCTACAATATAGTTTTATGCAGGATATTGTATGAGCGATCAGGTCCCCTAGGGTTAAAGCAAAAATTTAAAAAAAAGTTTGAAAAAATATAAAAACATTTAAAAAAAATCTAAAATATTAAATCACCTCCATTCCTCAGATTCCATATAAAAATAAAAAAAATTAAGTATTTCTGAGCCCGAAAATGCTCAAATTATAAAAATATTTATGCTATAACGTGAATGATGTAGCAGGAAAAAAAAAAATCAAAATACAAAAAGTGTTGTTTTTTCTTTGCTTCAAAACAGCATAAAAATTGTATTATAAAAAAATTGTATTAATAAGCACGACAACTTGCTTCACTAAAAATACTCTTACTTAGGTCCATACACGGAAATATTAAAAAGTTATAGGTGTCACAATATGGCAACGGAAAGAAATTTTAAAATTTTCAAAGTTTAGAATTTTTTAAAGGATAAAACTATATACATTTGGTATTGATGTGATTGTACCAACCCACAGAATAGAGGTAATGTTTCATTTTTACTTCACAGTGAAATCTATATAAAGAAACTTGTAAGAAAGTGGTGCAACTACATTTATTTTTCCATATCTACCCCATTCTGATTATTGTTTAGCTTCAAATGTATGGAACTAGTTATTATTTGCAGAAATTCTGCAACAAAACTTGCTGCATTGAGACATCCATTAATGAGGTCGCCCATATTGGACAAACCCTTTCTGTTAGGATTGTTCAGCAACAATAAACTGATCACAAGGTATCCCTGTGTTATGACCCCTTGCAATTTCCTGTAATCTCTGGAGAATTTGGCAGCAATGTCTCAATTTCCCTGTAGCAGCATCACAGAAGAATTGTAACAAATTTCCCATTGAAATTCATGAGCTACTGTATAATGCAAGAATGTGCTGGGTCCTCCAGAGTGAGACTTTAGAAATAAAATTAGGATAGGTCTTTAGGATAGGTCATCAATACCCAATATCTGGTGGGAGTTCACAGTACAGTGCCGTGTGTCAAATGCTGCGTTCCAAACAGATGGACTGTTGGAGGTCTCAGGTGTTGGATCCTCATTAATCTGACATTGATGACGTATCCAAAGAATAGATCATCAGTATTACAATTACGGAAAACCCATCTAATGAAATACATCTTTTTAGGCTGAGGCCCTAATTTGCAGAAAAGCTACTTTTTTGTTGCAGATTTCACTGAGACTTTTTTTTTAGGCAAAGCCAGGATTGGATTTAGCAGAAAAGAGAAGTATAAGTACTTCCTATATATTTATCATTCCTTTGGCTCAAAAAAACACAGCAAAATCAAAGCCACTCCTTCGTTGCCCTGGCGGTGTGCTTGGGATCATTGTGGAAGAGTGAAGAAATCAGGCGATACCTTTTAGAGGCTAACTGAGTATATTTATAAGTAAGCTTTCAGGAGTACTAGCTAGCTCCCTTCATCAGACATGGTGTGATACAAGAACTGAAAATTCACAGATTTTTATACACATGGTTTTCAAAGCATTTTAGATTCTTTAAAAAAAATGCAATCTAAGTAGAGAAGTTATTTACAACAGGTCAAAAAAACAGTCTGGAAACTTGTGGTGCGTGACGGAGGGATCAGTAATTCTTGCTGTTATCTGTTTGCTATCAGGAGGTGATTTGTGTCCCTCACAGGTCATACATAGTGTGATTTGAAGCTGGCATGAATATTGAGTTCAGTTCATGGTTCATGCATAGTGTGACATGAAGCTGGCATGAATATTAAGTCCAAATTGCAGAGTTTGAAATTTTTGCATAAATTTATACTCCCATTCTTTTCTTTTCTCCTGCGTCTTAAAATGTCCCATTAAAACCACAACCCGCAAATCTTCAATAGAGTGGTTTTCTCCGGAGAAATGTGCGGCCACTGGGAGATCTGTTCTGCTGTTATTAATATTGGATCTGTGTGAGTTCATTCGTTGACTGAGTCTCTGCCCTGTTTCCCCCACATAGAGGCCTGTGGTGGGACATTGCACACACATTATGAGGTACACCACATTGGAAGACCTGCAGGAGAATGTCCCCCTAATTCTGTGCACCTGTTGTGACTGTGGGATAGGTACACTGTCAGTGGTGTGGATGTGCTTGGAGGTCATGCACCTTTTATGTAGGCAAGGTGAGGTGCCATTTTCAGTTGGGGCCTTCAGGGCACTCCGGACGATAATACGCCTCAGGTTTGGTGGTTGTCGAAAGGAAAGGAGAGGGGGGACTGGAAATATGTCCTTGAGCCTGTTGTCCCTATGTAGTACAGGTTGGAGCTCCTTGGCAATCCTTCGTAGGATTTCCAGCTGTGGGTTGTAGGTGACTACTAGGGGCACTCGGGCATCTTTCTGGGTCTCTCTATATGTGAGCAGACTGTCTCTGTTAATGGCTGCCGCTTTGTTCAATTGGTTGTCTGTTACTTTTGGTTTGTATCCCAGTCTGAGAAATTTCATCCTCAGATCCAGGAGGTGCTTGTCCAGGTCTGTTTTGTCGGAGCAAATACGATTGTATCGTATAGCCTGGCTGTAGATTATAGATTGTCTTGTGTGCTTGGGGTGGAAGCTGTCGTTTCTCAGGTAGGCCGTTCTGTCTGTGGGTTTGTGGTATATCGATGTGAGTAGCCGGTGGTCTTTAATGTATATTGTGGTATCCAGAAAGTGAATTTCACTCCCTGAATAGCTAAGTTTAAGGTTGATGGTCGGGTGAAAGTCATTGAAGTCATTATGGAATTGAAGTAGGGCCTCCTCACCTGCAGTCCAGATGACAAGGATATCATCGATATAACGAAGGTAAATCATAGGTTTGGTGGCGCATGTTGATAAATATGTTCCTTCCATTTCTGCCATAAAGAGATTTGCATATTGGGGTGCACATCTGGTCCCCATTGAAGTTCCCATTCGCTGTAGATATAGATCCTCTCCAAAGGTAAAATAGTTGTGGCTAAGGATGAATTGTATGAGCTGCGTTACTGGTTCTGTTGGGAGGTTTTGTTTTGCCAGGTGTACCCGACATGCTGCAACTCCATCCTTGTGGGGAATGTTGGTATACAGGGATTCCACATCCATGGTGGCCAAAATGGTACCCTCAGGTAGAGGGCCCAGGGCATTCAGTTTGTTAAGAAGGTCAGTGGTGTCCTGGATATAGCTTGGAGTATCCCTGACAAGGGGTTTTAGGAGATTTTCCACCCAACCTGAGATGTTTTCTGTCAGTGTCCCAATGCCAGAAATGATAGGCCTCCCAGGGTTGCCATCTTTGTGTATCTTTGGGAGCATATAGAAGCAGCCCGGTCTGGGATCTTGTGGGATAAGTCCTTTTACCTGATTCTGGATCTGGACTGGAAACTTCTTGATCATACTCTTTAGTTCTTTCATATAGGCTTCTGTGGGATCACTTCCAAGTTTGGAGTAATGGATGGGGTTTGACAGTTGCCTGTTTGCTTCCTGGATATAGTCTGGGATGTTCATTATGACTATTGCGCCCCCTTTGTCAGCCGGTTTTATTATTATATCCTGATTTTCTTTCAGTGAAGTAATAGCCTTCTGTTCTTGCAGGGTTAGGTTATGCGCCTGTTTCTTTTGTTTCTCCAGGATTTCTGATTTTACTTTGCTTCTGAAACAGTCAATATATTTATCCAGTGCTGCATTAGCTCCAGGGCGTGGGGTCCAGGTAGATTTTTTGGTAGGATTCCTTATGGGCTGTTCCATCTCAGAGTCGCTGCTGTATGGAAGGTCTTTGTCATAAAAATATTCCCTTAATCTCATTTTTCTGAAAAACTCCTCCATATCATTGCAGAGTTGGATATGGTCAGTGTGTGCCGAGGGGCAGAAGGAGAGACCTTTGGAGAGAACTGACATTTCGTGTTTGTTTGGCTCATAAGAGGAAAGATTCACAACACAGCTTTGCTGAGCTGGGCTAGTACTTGCGGTTGTAGTAATGAGACCTTTTTGTCTCAGTCTGTGGAGCTTTTTCTTTTTGTTGTTAATAAGCATATCCTGAAGTTTCCAGTAGTATGTGTGGAGTTTGGTCTTCATTTCCTCTGTGTCATTAGCCAGTGATGATTTCAGGGCCTGTATCTCCTCCTGTGTTCTTTTTTTGTTGTTATAGGAAATTTTTATCATATTGTTCCGCAGCCTTTCAGATGTCCGAATACATAGTTGTTCTGCATATCGGCTGTTGTAGGTGTGCCGGGTTGGGTTACGTAAATTGAAGCCTTTTGGGATGAGTCTCTCCTTTTTGCATTTTGTTAAGAAGAAGATGTCGCTGTTGAGTTGTGCAAGTTTCTTAAGCCGGTTTTTCAGTTCCATTCTTTTGCGGTACATTGTGGTATCTTTCAAGTTGATAGTAGTATGATGTTGTACCGTGTTAGCCATTGAAAGTAGTGGAAGAGTGAAGAAATCAGGCGATACCTTTTAGAGGCTAACTGAGTATATTTATAAGTAAGCTTTCAGGAGTACTAGCTAGCTCCCTTCATCAGACATGGTGTGATACAAGAACTGAAAATTCACAGATTTTTATACACATGGTTTTCAAAGCATTTTAGATTCTTTAAAAAAAATGCAATCTAAGTAGAGAAGTTATTTACAACAGGTCAAAAAAACAGTCTGGAAACTTGTGGTGCGTGACGGAGGGATCAGTAATTCTTGCTGTTATCTGTTTGCTATCAGGAGGTGATTTGTGTCCCTCACAGGTCATACATAGTGTGATTTGAAGCTGGCATGAATATTGAGTTCAGTTCATGGTTCATGCATAGTGTGACATGAAGCTGGCATGAATATTAAGTCCAAATTGCAGAGTTTGAAATTTTTGCATAAATTTATACTCCCATTCTTTTCTTTTCTCCTGCGTCTTAAAATGTCCCATTAAAACCACAACCCGCAAATCTTCAATAGAGTGGTTTTCTCCGGAGAAATGTGCGGCCACTGGGAGATCTGTTCTGCTGTTATTAATATTGGATCTGTGTGAGTTCATTCATTGACTGAGTCTCTGCCCTGTTTCCCCCACATAGAGGCCTGTGGTGGGACATTGCACACACATTATGAGGTACACCACATTGGAAGACCTGCAGGAGAATGTCCCCCTAATTCTGTGCACCTGTTGTGACTGTGGGATAGGTACACTGTCAGTGGTGTGGATGTGCTTGGAGGTCATGCACCTTTTATGTAGGCAAGGTGAGGTGCCATTTTCAGTTGGGGCCTTCAGGGCACTCCGGACGATAATACGCCTCAGGTTTGGTGGTTGTCGAAAGGAAAGGAGAGGGGGGACTGGAAATATGTCCTTGAGCCTGTTGTCCCTATGTAGTACAGGTTGGAGCTCCTTGGCAATCCTTCGTAGGATTTCCAGCTGTGGGTTGTAGGTGACTACTAGGGGCACTCGGGCATCTTTCTGGGTCTCTCTATATGTGAGCAGACTGTCTCTGTTAATGGCTGCCGCTTTGTTCAATTGGTTGTCTGTTACTTTTGGTTTGTATCCCAGTCTGAGAAATTTCATCCTCAGATCCAGGAGGTGCTTGTCCAGGTCTGTTTTGTCGGAGCAAATACGATTGTATCGTATAGCCTGGCTGTAGATTATAGATTGTCTTGTGTGCTTGGGGTGGAAGCTGTCGTTTCTCAGGTAGGCCGTTCTGTCTGTGGGTTTGTGGTATATCGATGTGAGTAGCCGGTGGTCTTTAATGTATATTGTGGTATCCAGAAAGTGAATTTCACTCCCTGAATAGCTAAGTTTAAGGTTGATGGTCGGGTGAAAGTCATTGAAGTCATTATGGAATTGAAGTAGGGCCTCCTCACCTGCAGTCCAGATGACAAGGATATCATCGATATAACGAAGGTAAATCATAGGTTTGGTGGCGCATGTTGATAAATATGTTCCTTCCATTTCTGCCATAAAGAGATTTGCATATTGGGGTGCACATCTGGTCCCCATTGAAGTTCCCATTCGCTGTAGATATAGATCCTCTCCAAAGGTAAAATAGTTGTGGCTAAGGATGAATTGTATGAGCTGCGTTACTGGTTCTGTTGGGAGGTTTTGTTTTGCCAGGTGTACCCGACATGCTGCAACTCCATCCTTGTGGGGAATGTTGGTATACAGGGATTCCACATCCATGGTGGCCAAAATGGTACCCTCAGGTAGAGGGCCCAGGGCATTCAGTTTGTTAAGAAGGTCAGTGGTGTCCTGGATATAGCTTGGAGTATCCCTGACAAGGGGTTTTAGGAGATTTTCCACCCAACCTGAGATGTTTTCTGTCAGTGTCCCAATGCCAGAAATGATAGGCCTCCCAGGGTTGCCATCTTTGTGTATCTTTGGGAGCATATAGAAGCAGCCCGGTCTGGGATCTTGTGGGATAAGTCCTTTTACCTGATTCTGGATCTGGACTGGAAACTTCTTGATCATACTCTTTAGTTCTTTCATATAGGCTTCTGTGGGATCACTTCCAAGTTTGGAGTAATGGATGGGGTTTGACAGTTGCCTGTTTGCTTCCTGGATATAGTCTGGGGTGTTCATTATGACTATTGCGCCCCCTTTGTCAGCCGGTTTTATTATTATATCCTGATTTTCTTTCAGTGAAGTAATAGCCTTCTGTTCTTGCAGGGTTAGGTTATGCGCCTGTTTCTTTTGTTTCTCCAGGATTTCTGATTTTACTTTGCTTCTGAAACAGTCAATATATTTATCCAGTGCTGCATTAGCTCCAGGGCGTGGGGTCCAGGTAGATTTTTTGGTAGGATTCCTTATGGGCTGTTCCATCTCAGAGTCGCTGCTGTATGGAAGGTCTTTGTCATAAAAATATTCCCTTAATCTCATTTTTCTGAAAAACTCCTCCATATCATTGCAGAGTTGGATATGGTCAGTGTGTGCCGAGGGGCAGAAGGAGAGACCTTTGGAGAGAACTGACATTTCGTGTTTGTTTGGCTCATAAGAGGAAAGATTCACAACACAGCTTTGCTGAGCTGGGCTAGTACTTGCGGTTGTAGTAATGAGACCTTTTTGTCTCAGTCTGTGGAGCTTTTTCTTTTTGTTGTTAATAAGCATATCCTGAAGTTTCCAGTAGTATGTGTGGAGTTTGGTCTTCATTTCCTCTGTGTCATTAGCCAGTGATGATTTCAGGGCCTGTATCTCCTCCTGTGTTCTTTTTTTGTTGTTATAGGAAATTTTTATCATATTGTTCCGCAGCCTTTCAGATGTCCGAATACATAGTTGTTCTGCATATCGGCTGTTGTAGGTGTGCCGGGTTGGGTTACGTAAATTGAAGCCTTTTGGGATGAGTCTCTCCTTTTTGCATTTTGTTAAGAAGAAGATGTCGCTGTTGAGTTGTGCAAGTTTCTTAAGCCGGTTTTTCAGTTCCATTCTTTTGCGGTACATTGTGGTATCTTTCAAGTTGATAGTAGTATGATGTTGTACCGTGTTAGCCATTGAAAGTAGTGGAAGAGTGAAGAAATCAGGCGATACCTTTTAGAGGCTAACTGAGTATATTTATAAGTAAGCTTTCAGGAGTACTAGCTAGCTCCCTTCATCAGACATGGTGTGATACAAGAACTGAAAATTCACAGATTTTTATACACATGGTTTTCAAAGCATTTTAGATTCTTTAAAAAAAATGCAATCTAAGTAGAGAAGTTATTTACAACAGGTCAAAAAAACAGTCTGGAAACTTGTGGTGCGTGACGGAGGGATCAGTAATTCTTGCTGTTATCTGTTTGCTATCAGGAGGTGATTTGTGTCCCTCACAGGTCATACATAGTGTGATTTGAAGCTGGCATGAATATTGAGTTCAGTTCATGGTTCATGCATAGTGTGACATGAAGCTGGCATGAATATTAAGTCCAAATTGCAGAGTTTGAAATTTTTGCATAAATTTATACTCCCATTCTTTTCTTTTCTCCTGCGTCTTAAAATGTCCCATTAAAACCACAACCCGCAAATCTTCAATAGAGTGGTTTTCTCCGGAGAAATGTGCGGCCACTGGGAGATCTGTTCTGCTGTTATTAATATTGGATCTGTGTGAGTTCATTCATTGACTGAGTCTCTGCCCTGTTTCCCCCACATAGAGGCCTGTGGTGGGACATTGCACACACATTATGAGGTACACCACATTGGAAGACCTGCAGGAGAATGTCCCCCTAATTCTGTGCACCTGTTGTGACTGTGGGATAGGTACACTGTCAGTGGTGTGGATGTGCTTGGAGGTCATGCACCTTTTATGTAGGCAAGGTGAGGTGCCATTTTCAGTTGGGGCCTTCAGGGCACTCCGGACGATAATACGCCTCAGGTTTGGTGGTTGTCGAAAGGAAAGGAGAGGGGGGACTGGAAATATGTCCTTGAGCCTGTTGTCCCTATGTAGTACAGGTTGGAGCTCCTTGGCAATCCTTCGTAGGATTTCCAGCTGTGGGTTGTAGGTGACTACTAGGGGCACTCGGGCATCTTTCTGGGTCTCTCTATATGTGAGCAGACTGTCTCTGTTAATGGCTGCCGCTTTGTTCAATTGGTTGTCTGTTACTTTTGGTTTGTATCCCAGTCTGAGAAATTTCATCCTCAGATCCAGGAGGTGCTTGTCCAGGTCTGTTTTGTCGGAGCAAATACGATTGTATCGTATAGCCTGGCTGTAGATTATAGATTGTCTTGTGTGCTTGGGGTGGAAGCTGTCGTTTCTCAGGTAGGCCGTTCTGTCTGTGGGTTTGTGGTATATCGATGTGAGTAGCCGGTGGTCTTTAATGTATATTGTGGTATCCAGAAAGTGAATTTCACTCCCTGAATAGCTAAGTTTAAGGTTGATGGTCGGGTGAAAGTCATTGAAGTCATTATGGAATTGAAGTAGGGCCTCCTCACCTGCAGTCCAGATGACAAGGATATTTATCGATATAACGAAGGTAAATCATAGGTTTGGTGGCGCATGTTGATAAATATGTTCCTTCCATTTCTGCCATAAAGAGATTTGCATATTGGGGTGCACATCTGGTCCCCATTGAAGTTCCCATTCGCTGTAGATATAGATCCTCTCCAAAGGTAAAATAGTTGTGGCTAAGGATGAATTGTATGAGCTGCGTTACTGGTTCTGTTGGGAGGTTTTGTTTTGCCCGACAGGGTACACCTGGCAAAACAAAACCTCCCAACAGAACCAGTAACGCAGCTCATACAATTCATCCTTAGCCACAACTATTTTACTTTTGGAGAGGATCTATATCTACAGCGAATGGGAACTTCAATGGGGACCAGATGTGCACCCCAATATGCAAATCTCTTTATGGCAGAAATGGAAGGAACATATTTATCAACATGCGCCACCAAACCTATGATTTACCTTCGTTATATCGATGATATCCTTGTCATCTGGACTGCAGGTGAGGAGGCCCTACTTCAATTCCATAATGACTTCAATGACTTTCACCCGACCATCAACCTTAAACTTAGCTATTCAGGGAGTGAAATTCACTTTCTGGATACCACAATATACATTAAAGACCACCGGCTACTCACATCGATATACCACAAACCCACAGACAGAACGGCCTACCTGAGAAACGACAGCTTCCAACCCAAGCACACAAGACAATCTATAATCTACAGCCAGGCTATACGATACAATCGTATTTGCTCCGACAAAACAGACCTGGACAAGCACCTCCTGGATCTGAGGATGAAATTTCTCAGACTGGGATACAAACCAAAAGTAACAGACAACCAATTGAACAAAGCGGCAGCCATTAACAGAGACAGTCTGCTCACATATAGAGAGACCCAGAAAGATGCCCGAGTGCCCCTAGTAGTCACCTACAACCCACAGCTGGAAATCCTACGAAGGATTGCCAAGGAGCTCCAACCTGTGCTACATAGGGACAACAGGCTCAAGGACATATTTCCAGTCCCCCCTCTCCTTTCCTTTCGACAACCACCAAACCTGAGGCGTATTATCGTCCGGAGTGCCCTGAAGGCCCCAACTGAAAATGGCACCTCACCTTGCCTACATAAAAGGTGCATGACCTGCAAGCACATCCACACCACTGACAGTGTACCTATCCCACAGTCACAACAGGTGCACAGAATTAGGGGGACATTCTCCTGCAGGTCTTCCAATGTGGTGTACCTCATAATGTGTGTGCAATGTCCCACCACAGGCCTCTATGTGGGGGAAACAGGGCAGAGACTCAGTCAACGAATGAACTCACACAGATCCAATATTAATAACAGCAGAACAGATCTCCCAGTGGCCGCACATTTCTCCGGAGAAAACCACTCTATTGAAGATTTACGGGTTGTGGTTTTAATGGGACATTTTAAGACGCAGGAGAAAAGAAAAGAATGGAAGTATAAATTTATGCAAAAATTTCAAACTCTGCAATTTGGACTTAATATTCATGCCAGCTTCATGTCACACTATGCATGAACCATGAACTGAACTCAATATTTATGCCAGCTTCAAATCACACTATGTATGACCTGTGAGGGACACAAATCACCTCCTGATAGCAAACAGATAACAGCAAGAATTACTGATCCCTCCGTCACGCACCACAAGTTTCCAGACTGTTTTTTTGACCTGTTGTAAATAACTTCTCTACTTAGATTGCATTTTTTTTAAAGAATCTAAAATGCTTTGAAAACCATGTGTATAAAAATCTGTGAATTTTCAGTTCTTGTATCACATCATGTCTGATGAAGGGAGCTAGCTAGTACTCCTGAAAGCTTACTTATAAATATACTCAGTTAGCCTCTAAAAGGTATCACTTGGGATCATTGTCATGCTGAAAGACCCAGCCACGTTTCTTCTTCAATGCCCTTGCTGATGGAAGGAGGTTTGCACTCAAAATCTCATGATACATGGCCCCATTCATTCTTTCATGTACACGGATCGGTCGTCCTGGTCCCTTTGCAGAGAAACAGCCCCAAAGCATGATGTTGCCACCCCATGCTTCACAGTAGGTATGGTGTTCTTTGGATGCAACTCAGCATTCACTCTCCTCCAAACACGACAAGTTGTGTTTCTACCAAACAGTTCTACTTTGGTTTCATCTGACCATATGACATTCTCCCAATACTCTTCTGGAACATCCAAATGCTCTCTAGCAAACTTCAGACGGGCCCAGATATGTACTGGCTTAAGCAGGGGGACATGTCTGGCACTGCAGGATCTGAGTCCCTGGCGGCGTAGTGTGCTACTGACAGTAGCCTTTGTTACGTTAGTCCCAGTTTTCTGCAGGTCATTCACTAGGTCCCCCGCGTGTGGTTCTGGGATTTTTGCTCACCGTTCTTGTGATCATTTTGACCCCACGGGGTGAGATCAGTGGAGCCACTGATCGAGGGAGATTATCAGTGGTCTTGTATGTCTTCCATTTTCTAATTATTGCTCCCACAGTTGATTTCTTCACACCAAGCTGCTTGCCTATTGCAGATTCAGTCTTCCCAGCCTGGTGCAGGTCTACAATTTTGTTTCTGGTGTCCTTCCACAGCTCTTTGGTCTTCACCATAGTGGAGTTTGGAGTGTGACTGTTTGAGGTTGTGGACAGGTGTTTTTTATACTGGTAACAATGTCAAACAGGTGTCATTACTATAGGTAATGAGTGGAGGACAGAGGAGCCTCTTAAAGAAGAAATTACAGGTCTGTGAGAGCCAGAAATCTTGCTTGTTTGTAGGTGACCAAATACTTATTTTCCACCATAATTTGCGAATAAATTCTTAAAAAATCAGACAATGTGATTTTCTAGATATGTTTTCTCATTTTGTCTCTCATAGCTGAGGTCTACCTATGATGACAATTACAGGCCGACCTCATCTTTTTAAGTGGGAGAACTTGCACAATTGGTGGCTGACTAAATATTTTTTTTTCCCCACTGTATGTTATTCTAACATCTAGAGCTGCAATGTTGTTGTCTAAAACCAGATATACAGTCATTTGAAGTGACCAAACCCCCATTTGCAAATACTACAGCTCTACATACTGCATTGAGTACAGGTGAACCAACTCGCTGGAACTGTTTAAACCATTGCTAATGGGAGGGAACTTTACGGCCTGCTTTCTATTAATAGAAAGTTAGATAGGTTAATTAAGTATATCTCAAAAATGTTCACCAAACACCAATAGAAAAAAAACTCAGGCAAGTCACACCCACTCAACAATTTTGAAAACAAAAATAAGCATTTGAAGGCAGCCAATGAGTGTCCTAAAATGCACTGCCTTCATATTAAACAATCCTTCCTTAGCTGGCAGAACTAAAATCTTTCCTGGAACATGTGTATATTGTGTGTGTGACTGCAGTCTGTGTGGCTAGGCAGAAGTGGTTGGGACATGGATCACTGATCGCTGTGACAGAGGACAGACTCAAATGACAAGTTTCATGGCAGCACTTGCGTCTAGCCCTGTTGACCAGGGCTAAAGATCATCCATAGATAACAAAATCAGGAGAAGCCAGGCCAATGATAAATGCCTCTATGTCATATTTTTACTTAACTTCAAGACATTTTAATTCATCATATTAACCAAAAAATGCAGCCATACAGCCATCGAAAATTGGTCTAAAGGAATTCATGGGGATTGAAGTTGGGTCTTTGTGCAGGAAATTTTTTTAAGGATCTTATTTTTTGCACATAGTTATTGGAGCTCCCTCAAACTGATGCCGAGTGAATTGTTGGAAAGTTGGAATTCTACAATAGTGTCCACATACTTTTGGCTTTGTACTGCAAACTGAGTAATACTCTACCCTAATAATACTGCACCTCCTCCATGCCATTGGTTATGTGTGAGTGACAAAATCTCAGGAGGACAAGATACAGAGTCTGGTGGGGAACCTGGGAATCTGCATAACAGGATCAATGAGGGATCAGTAAGGTATTATTCCGCTTGTTATTTTATTTCATCTCCAATATCTTTCAGAAATGCTTAATACTGATTCACAGCTAGGTGATACAACTGTGTTACCCTCTTTCTTGACAATTGTCATACACATAGACCAGATGTCAGAAAGGGAAAAACATGTGGTGGAATTGGTTTGTTTTTCCTCCCACAAATAATTTCTCAACACATTATATAAAACATGGTTATTTAGCACCATTAAAAAATACAATGTCTCCTGAAAAAAAAATCCTTCAGATATTAAAAAGTTATGGCTTTAGCAGGGCAGGGAAGAAAAATAGTAAATTTAAAAAAAAAAAAAAAAAAAAAAGGAAGGGGTTAAGAAATTGTATAGCAGTAAAATATTTTTCATGTCTTAATGTATACTGTACAATATGTGACACACATACCTGTTTTTGTTTAGGACCTCCTGAGCCATGTACTTCCTGAGTGGAAAGCACAACATACAGAGCATTAAGTTTCCAGGATTTGCATTTCCGTAGAGAAATTGCCAGTCCCTGTAACCTCATTGATGACATTGATCATTTTAAAAGTATGCTGGCCATATCTCTGTCCCTAGGCAATAATATCACAGAGAAAAGTTCTTTGAGGACAACTAAAAGCCGCAGCTCAGATTTTATTTTAGAGACTATGCAGTGTTCTGTTACTAGTACTTTTACATTATAATTATTATGAGCTTAGAATGTATATTTTATAGTTTATGGGTAAGTATCAGGATTAGAGATGAGCAAATCAAAGCTGATGAAGTGGAATTCAATCCGAATTTCAGGAAATATTTGATTTGCATCGAATCCGGATTTCCTCACGCTTTGTGGTAACGAATTGCATTTTCTTCAAAATGGCTGCTGCACATGTTAGGACATGGGGCAAGGAACTCTGGGAACATGGGATCACCCACAATGCCATGCATGCAGTCAATCAGCAGCCACCCCTGTGATGTTACAGCCCTTTAACCCCTTCGCGAGCGCCCATGGCATGTTTGCATCCAAAGTGTTAAAACCCCCGATCGGTTAAGGAGCAGGGTGTTAGCTGTAACTGACAGCTAACACCCTGGTCCATAATCGATTGGGGGTTTTAACACCTTGGATGCCGCGGTCAAACATGACCGCGGCATCCAAGGGGTTCCGCCATTTTGCTGCCCATCCCGGCTCTCTGCAGACAGGAAATAGCTGTTTATTTGCCGCAATTTCATTCAGATTGAATAGAATCATATCAGAAAATTCAGTGAAGTTGCCGAATCGAATTTTTGAAAATTTCGCTCATTTCTAATCAGGATAAAAGTAAAAAACAACTAGGTTTTTCATGTTTTGCCTGTATTAAATGTAACTTTTTGAATGTCTATCTTAGGATAAGCCAGTAATGTATGATTAGTGGGTGTGATACTCAGGAATCCCATGATCAGACACAGTACCATATACATAGTATCAAATAAATGTACTGAGCAGCCTTCCTTCTGGTAATCGGTGAGGGTCCCAAGGTTTGGACTATACACTCCTTTAGAGAGATACAGTGGGGAAAAAAAAGTATTTAGTCAGTCACCAATTGTGCAAGTTCTCCCACTTAAAAAGATGAGAGAGGCCTGTAATTGTCATCATAGGTAGACCTCAACTATGCGAAAGTATTCGGCCCCCTTGAACTTTTCAACCTTGTGCCACATTTCAGGCTTCAAACATAAGGACATAAAATTTTAATTTTTTGGTGAAGAATCAACAACAAGTGGGACACAATCGTGAAGTGGAACGAAATTTATTGGATATTTTAAACTTTTGTAACAAATAAAAAACTGAAAAGTGGGGCGGGCAAAATTATTCGGCCCCCTTAAGTTAATACTTTGTAGCGCCACCTTTTGCTGCGATTACAGCTGCAAGTTGCTTGGGGTATGTCTCTATCAGTTTTGCATATCGAGAGACTGAAATTCTTGCCCATTCTTCCTTGGAAAATAGCTCGAGCTCAGTGACGTTGGATGGAGAGCGTTTGTGAACAGCAGTTTTCAGCTCTTTCCACAGATTCTCCATTGGATTCAGGTCTGGACTTTGACTTGGCCATTCTAACACCTGGTTACATTTATTTGTGAACCATTCCATTGTAGATTTTGCTTTATGTTTGGGATCATTGTCTTGTTGGAAGATAAATCTCTGTCCCAGTCTGAGGTCTTTTGCAGACTCCAACAGGTTTTCTTCCAGAATGGTCCTGTATTTGGCTGCATCCATCTTCCCATCAATTTTAACCATCTTCCCTGTCCCTGCTGAAGAAAAGCAGGCCCAAACCATGATGCTGCCACCACCATGTTTGACAGTGGGGATGGTGTGTTCAGGGTGATGAGCTGTGTTGCTTTTACGCCAAACATATCGTTTTGCATTGTGGCCAAAAAGTTTGATTCTGGTTTCATCTGACCAGAGCACCTTCTTCCACATGTTTGGTGTGTCTCCCAGGTGGCTTGTGGCAAACTTTAAACGAGACTTTTTATGGATATCTTTGAGAAATGGCTTTCTTCTTGCCACTCTTCCATAAAGGCCAGATTTATGCAGTGTACGACTGATTGTTGTCCTATGGACAGACTCTCCCACCTCAGCTGTAGATCTCTGCAGTTCATCCAGAGTGATCCTGGGTCTCTTGGCTGCATCTCTGATCAGTCTTCTCCTTGTTTGAGATGAAAGTTTAGAGGGACGGCCGGGTCTTGGTAGATTTGCAGTGGTCTGATACTCCTTCCATTTCAATATGATCGCTTGCACAGTGCTCCTTGGGATGTTTAAAGTTTGGGAGATCTTTTTGTATCCAAATCCGGATTTAAACTTCTCCACAACAGTATCACGGACCTGCCTGGTGTGTTCCTTGGTCTTCATGATGCTCTCTGCGCTTTAAACAGAACCCTGAGACTATCACAGAGCAGGTGCATTTATACGGAGACTTGATTACACACAGGTGGATTATACTTATCATCATCAGTCATTTAGGACAACATTGGATCATTCAGAGATCCTCACTGAACTTCTGGAGTGAGTTTGCTGCACTGAAAGTAAAGGGGCCGAATAATATTGCACGCCCACTTTTCAGTTTTTTATTTTTTACAAAAGTTTAAAATAACCAATAAATTTTGTTCCACTTCACAATTATGTCCCACTTGTTGTTGATTCTTCACCAAAAAATTAAAATTTTATATCCTTATGTTTGAAGCCTGAAATGTGGCAAAAGGTTGAAAAGTTCAAGGGGGCCGAATACTTTCGCAAGGCACTGTATCTAGAAAATCACATTGTCTGATTTTTTAAGAATTTATTTGAAAATTGTGGTGGAAAATAAGTATTTGGTCACCTACAAACAAGCAAGATTTCTGGCTCTCACAGATCTATAACTTCTTCTTTAAGAGGCTCCTCTGTCCGCCACTCATTACCTATAGTAATGGCACCTGTTTGAAATTGTTATCAGTATAAAAGACACCTGTCCACAACCTCAAACAGTCACACTCCAAACTCCACTATGGTGAAGACCAAAGAGCTGTGGAAGGACACCAGAAACAAAATTGTAGACCTGCACCAGGCTGGGAAGACTGAATCTGCAATAGGCAAGCAGCTTGTTGTGAAGAAATCAACTGTGGGAGCAATAATTAGAAAATGGAAGACATACAAAACTACTGATAATCTCCCTCGATCAGGGGCTCCATGCAAGATCTCACCCCGTGGGGCAAGAATGATCACAAGAACGGTGAGAAAAAATCCCAGAACCACACGGGGGGACCTAGTGAATGACCTGCAGAAAGCTGGGACTAATGTAACAAAGGCTACCGTCAGTAACACACTATGCTGCCAGGGACTCAGATCCTGCAGTGCCAGACGTGTCCCCCTGCTTAAGCCAGTACATATCCAGGCCCATCTGAAGGTTGCTAGAGAGCATTTGGATGTTCCAGAAGAGTATTGGGAGAATATCATATGGTCAGATGAAACCAAAGTAGAACTGTTTGGTAGAAACACAACTCGTCGTGTTTGGAGGAGAGTGAATGCTGAGTTGCATCCAAAGTACACCATACGTACTGTGAAGCATGGGGGTGGCAACATCATGCTTTGGGGCTATTTCTCTGCAAAGGGACCAGGATGACTGATCCGTGTACATGAAAGAATGAATGAGGCCATGTATCGTGAGACATTGAGTGCAAACCTCCGTCCATCAGCAAGGGCATTGAAGATGAAACGTGGATGGGTCTTTCAGCATGACAATGATCCCAAGCACACCGCCAGAGCAACGAAGGAGTGGCTTCGTAAGAAGCATTTCAAGGTTCTGGAGTGGCCTAGCCAGTCTCCAGATCTCAACCCCATAGAAAACCTTTGGAGGGAGTTGAAAGTCCGTGTTGCCCAACGACAGCCCCAAAACATCACTGCTCTAGAGGAGATCTGCATGGAGGAATGGACCAACATACCAGCAACAGTGTGTGCCAACCTTGTGAAGACTTACAGAAAACGTTTGACCTCTGTCATTAACAAAGTATGGAGATGAACTTTTGTTATTGACCAAATACTTATTTTCCACCATAATTTGCAAATAAATTCTTTAAAAAAATCAGACAATGTGATTTTCTAGATATGTTTTCTCATTTTGTCTCTCATAGCTGAGGTCTACCTATGATGTCAATTACAGGCCGGCCTCATCTTTTTAAGTGGGAGAACTTGCACAATTGGTGGCTGACTACTTTTTGTCCCCACTGTACAAATGCCCTCTTTAATACTTTTCCGTTCTTTTTGATCCAGTTGTAGCTTTGTCTTAAAAAATAAAAAAAAAAAAATAAAAAAATTACATCTAAACTCACAGGTGGGAATTCTAAAGCAAATGTGCGGATAGAAATGGAAAGTGCCTTTGATATTTTTATTGAAACATGATACAGTTTTATAAAAGTGTTTCAGTTTCCGTACGTCTATTTATTCATGTGAGGTCTGCGTAAAATTATTTAAAAGCTTCTTTTACAACGAAACAATTCAATGTTTCTTACGTAGACTTACACAACTGAAAAGACAAAACATTTAATTTCAAAATATGTTGTTTTAGGGATTATGGCTGAAAACACACACACTGACAGACCGTCATGGCTTGTAACTTTTAAGATTTTCTGTCTGAGAAAACTTCCTGCCCTAAAATGTAAAAAATAAATAAAATCAGTCAGATATTTTTAACTTTGCGTGCTAATGTGGCTGTAGAGCGAGAGAGTCGCTGAAATACCAACCACAGCCGGAGAGTAATTATATGTTACTGAGTGAGTCAGATACCTCTTTGGTATATGCTATCATGCAAGTATATAAGCACTAGTTCACCTTTAGTCCATTTAAACATTGTTGAGTAATTGCCTAAATGGTAAATCTCTATTATGTTATAATCACACTGCTGTGCTGGTTGGTGCATATTGTGGGCAGTACAGCCCAGGTAAAAGTGTTGGTCTACCTTTTTCCAAACTGTGCTTTTCAGCTACTCTTTTCAATAGAGGGGGACCTTGCCGAAACAACATACTGTGTGAAACATATTATTTTTACAGTGCTTGCAATCTGTGATATATAGTATCCCTTTCATTAACAAACAGTTGTGTATGTGAGATCATTGCCATCAGTGTATAGTAAGTCCACCTCCAGCCACCAACATACCCATTTTGGTTCCAACCATGTCTCTTTGTGGCCACTGACATGATATCATGTCCCTAGTGGTCCTTTGTAGCCTCTACAGTTTAATTTTCCCTGTGGCCCCACAGTATAAACCCTCCTCAACCTGGCCACCACAATATAATGCCCCAATCATTTTGGTCCTCATAGTATAATGCTGCCCTCATTGTGGCCACCACAATATAATGGTCTCCACAGTATAATTTTCCCTTTTTTGTGGACACCACAATATAATGACCTGCTCATTGTGGTCTCCACAGTATAATATCCCCCTCAGTGTGGACCCATAGTATAATGTCCCCTCAATGTGGCAGCCACAGTATAATTCCCCCCTTAATGTAGCCCTCACAATATAATGTCCCTCTCACAGAAAAATGCACAAACAAAAAAAAATTACTCCCTGCTTCACCAATGTACTCAACCTCCATATGCAGATACGCCACTTGGGACAACACCCGAAATCCAGGACTATTCTGCTGAATCCAAGATGGTTGGGAGGTGTAAGTAAACTGTGGCTGCTTTTAGGGCAAATATAAAATTCCCAGCAACTAGCATATTACAGCATATGGCACTCACTGGATATGCTATAAATGTAGGTTGCTTTAAACAACTATGCTACAAAAAAAATATATAGCAAAAAATTGTATCTTTTAAAATATAATTTTATTGGTTGAAGACCTTTACTATAAAAAATTCCTAAAAACAATTAACATAAGACATAAGATATTTGCTTATAATTTTGATTAATTATCAAAGGATTAATATGTAACTAAACGAAGTAGCCATGAAATCAGAAGTTAAATGGGTTTTCTGGCACGGATAAAATGATTTATATATAGCTCAAAAAAGTTCAAAGATTCAAAACATTTTTAGAAAGGCAATACCTGCCTTACCATTCCCCCACCACTCATATTTCAGTGCTACTGGTCTTTGCTTCCTGGTCCTTCTTGACACACAGGAAATTCCCCCTTAGCCAATCAGTGACTGACATGAGCCATTGCTATGGTCAGTGATCGGCTGTCAAGGCATTTTCTGTTTGTCAAGAGAAGCCAGGAAGCAAAGATCATTAAGGGACCCGGCACAATCGGTACAGGAGTGTTTGGTAATCGGTGAGATAAATATGGTTGTTTTAAAAATGTTTTTTTACCTATTCTAAGCTTCATATAAATAATTTTTACTACACCAGAAAATTCTGTTAGCATATAAAGTCTAACTCTTGGACCCCAATGTGCATTTGGAACAGCCCCTCTTCACTTTGTGTGCCATTTATAATGCTACTGTCTGCTTATGTAGCAAAGGAACCATTGGGCTTTCCAAGAAACTGCAACTTTTTTCCTGCCCAGAATAGTTTTGTTTAAGAAATCTGTAATTTTTATTTACTTGACGTTAATAATTACAATGATATCTAGGCTGGCTATTGCACGAGATAATACTCCAGCAGCAGTGGTACTTGTAGCAGCAGGGATAGAAGTCACCTTCGCTGCACTCTCCTGTATCATCCTGCTAAAATTAAACTAAAGCTTCTGTTTGTATTTGTTTAGTTTCATTACATCTGTTCTGGCTTCCTCTCTTCAATGACTAGACAGGTTCAAGCGCAGTCTTAATTGCTTCCTTTAGAACAAAAAACAGTCTGCAAAAAACCCTCCAGGTAAACCAGCATTTCCAGTCTCCCAAGAAAAGGGCGACTGCCTGTAGCTCACCTGTGCAAACAAAGCAGGCCACGTAAAACAACATTAAAATGGCAAAAAACGAGTGAAAAGCGTCAGAATTCTTAGTGGCTATTATCAATATGTAAGGTATTATCTCACACAGCTAAGCAAACTCGGAGATGGGCCGTGCCAGTAATCCCAGGGAGTAGATTTTCAACACATAGTATCACTGACGTAAACAGAGTCTGCTAGCCAGAGGTCGACCTCATATATACACACACACATACGTGTGTGTGTGTGTGTGTGTGTGTATATATATATATATATATATATATATATAATATATAACAGTGCCTTGTGAAAGTATTCGGCCCCCTTGAACTTTTCAACCTTTTGCCACATTTCAGGCTTCAAACATAAGGATAGAAAATTTTAATTTTTTGGTGACGAATCAACAATAAGTGGGACACAACTGTGAAGTGGCCCTTTACTTTCAGTGCAGCAAACTCACTCCAGAAGTTCAGTGAGGATCTCTGAATGATCCAATGTTGTCCTAAATGACTGATGATGATAAATATAATCCACCTGTGTGTAATCAAATCTCCATATAAATGCACCTGCTCTGTGATAGTCTCAGGGTTCTGTTTAAAGCGCAGAGAGCATCATGAAGACCAAGGAACACACCAGGCATCGCCATTCCAACTCGGATTTCCACTGCTGATTAGGCCTAGATGAATGGGCCTAATCAGTGGGGTGTCTCGAATTAGCCACAGCATCCGTGGCAAGATCGAGCAGGACACAGATTTTTTTCAGCCTTTGCGAGCAGATTCTGGCTGTTGAAAATGCCTACAAGTAAACATACCCTTAATTCAACAAGTGTACCTAGAAGAATTGTTGGAAGGCAAATGGCAGTCACACCAAATATTGATGTAATTTAGATTTCTCCTTTGTTCATTCACTTAATTTTATTAATTCACAAAAATAAATAAAATCTTTTTTTTTCAAAGCATTCTTACTTTGCAGAATTCTTTTCCACACCTACTTAAAAGTTTTGCAGGATACTATATAGACACAACGTTTTCTTACTTGTTTGGAGCAAAGGCAATGCTCCCTGGGACTTGAACCCAGGGCCTTTGGTGTATCAGGCCATAGCTTTTCCAACTGAGCTATTCAGCCTCCTGGACAGCTCCTGTGGTGATCTAAAGCCTAGTTCCCAGTGTCTCTAGTTTCAGCTCCTGCCTCTCTGCTTTGCTCCACCCTGTTCCTTGATTGAACTTCCTATTTAAACCCAGCCTTCCACTTCCTGCTTTGGCAGAGGTCCAATATAATGTAGTCGTATGGTCCAAGTTGGCAACAGGAGATAGTACAAAGGGGTACAGACGAGAGAGTAGTCAGCATGCCGGGTCAGTATCAGGAGGTCACGCAGTAGCAAAATCGGAGATCAAGGAGAGGAGGTCATAGTCAGGAGGAAGCCAGGGGTCGATGCACAAGATGAACATCACTTTTAGCAGGATAGGCTGGCTAGATTACAGGCTAAAAGCACAATAATCTCGCAAAGCAGGAAGTGCAAGGCTGGGTTTAAATAGGAAGTTCAATCAAGGAACAAGGTGGAGCAAACCAGAGGGGCGGGAACTGAAACTAGAGACACTGGGAACTAGGCTTTAGATCAGCACAAGAGCTTCCCAGGAGGTTGAATAGCTCAGTTGGAAGATCTACAGCCTGGGACACCGAAGTCCCTGGGTTCAAGTCCTGACAAAGAAATCCTTTGCATCTTGATGACAAAGGCACCGATTTACTAGAGGAAAATACAGTTCAATTCAACCCTCACCTACCTATCTGTGTGGCTGGGTCCCTTTAATAATTCTTGCGAATCCTCCATCAGCACTTACTATATTAATACCAGCACACAATGCGTCAGTCTTAGTAAATCCCCCCCCCCAGTGACACTTCATGTATAATGTCCATGCGGGTGCTTTATGAAATGTACTGAGAACATTGGGAGTAGAAGAGGCATCCTCCAGATTAAAACTGAATTGGGACGGAAGGTGTAGCAGGAATACGCAGGATAAACAACAGTCTTTCCAAACTGCCTTCGAAGTAGACAGCAAATAAAGCAATCTGTCGAAAGTCATGTGATTGATCATCCATTGCAATAAGCTCTAAGGAAGGCATTTATCAAGACTGGTATTTTACAGGTCAATCTTAAACTGAAGCATGTCCGAGGAAGATGCCTAAATGCCTCTGGATAAATTGGGAGCTGTTTTGAAGACACTAGGTGTAGATTTCAATTTCTAGAAGTAGATATAGGTTTGCACTATAATTAGAGATGAGCGCATCGATTCTGCAGAAGTGGAATTCAATCCGAATTTCAGGAATTCTTCGATTCGCCACGATTTCGGATTTCCTGATGCTTCGCGGTAACGAATATTTAGTAAGGACCTTTGTGACATCAGACGGTCACATGATGTTCTCTAGTGATGTGATTGGGTAGGCGTGTCTTTGCTTGTTAGCAGATCCTTCCACATGAATAAAAGTTGTTTGTGCTGGAGAGAAAGAGAGAGAGAGAGAGACAGGACCGCGGCATCCAAGGGCTTCCGCCATTTTGCTGCCCACCCCGGCTCTCTGCAGGCCGGAAATAGCTGTTTATTTGCAGCAAAGTAATTCGGATCAAATCAAATTTTTTTTGGAACTTCGAATCGAACTGCCGAATCGAACTTTTGAGAAATTTGCTCATCTCTAACTATAATGTCTGCCAATTTCTGTTGTAAGTAAGAATTAATCTGTTGGATCCATGGTGGACCTGTCTCCTCCTGGTTTGACCTTCCACATTCACACACACTTTTTTGCTACTTTTTAAAAATTGTTAATAAGCCAATCTTCGTGCAAATATGGAGTGCATCAAAATTGCAACTTGTTTATGCCACAAAAGTGTCCCAAATTACTCAATAAATTCTCCCCTGAATGTTAAAAATAGAGCCCTTTAAACATTGAAACTGAAGAAACAATAATAATTACCTCTCATTAAATAAAAGATTTTTAAACATCTTTGGTATTGTTAGTCCAATTGTAACAGAAATTGCAAAATGATGCACCAATATGTATTAATAAGCTTAGCGCTCTATAGCGATACCATGTTGTCAGTCTCTAGTACTTTATATAGTCAATCAGAAGCTGCTAATATAGAGGAATATTTTCTACCATACATAATAGTAATATAATGTATCATTTCCTATAAAATATGAGGGCATCAGAAATGGTAAAGGGCTTCTGTAATTGGAGTCAACAAAGTACAAAGTGACCTGCCATGGTTCACAGCTAGGTGTGTTATACTCCTTACAATTGTATAAATTTACCGGATGTCTAAGATCATAACATAGAAACTCAAAGAGCATGAGAAATTACATCAAAACCCACTAGTTACATCTTTTACTTACATAAGGTTTTACAAGTATCACTTGCAGATTATATGGAGGAAACATGCCTGTTCCTATCACCGAGCACAACCAACTTTATACTTAGTATTTCGTAGATTAGCAAATTGTTTTAGAAGTTTTCTAAAATTAAGCAATTTGCTTCTCAATCCCTTTTAATCTTGTTTGTTTAAAAAAAAATCTGTAACACTTTTATAACAATATTGGGCAGATTAAAGCGAGTTGCTCTGATGGCTGCTCTGTAGTCAGACATTATACTGCAATTACTAAGGCCATTTTGTCAAACTTTGTATTCCATTCCTAACCTGGAGGCGTAAAGTTGGTAATCTGATAATAGAGAACCATCAAAAAAGCATCAATCTCCATGAATCACTCAATGACTCATGAAGAAAATGAATTATTGCATATTGTACAAATTGTAACATTTCCTCTTTAACTCTTATCGAGAGTCTCAAATAGTTACATCTTGTTAAGGCCTTAAAAAGTTTATGAAATTAGAATATAGGGTCTGTTTTTTACCCCAGAAGCAGTGCCACCCTTGCCCATGGGCTGTCTGGTATTCACTTGAATGAGGTTGAACTATAATGCCAGAGACAGCCTAGGATAAGAATAACCTTGTTTTTGTTTGATGCATTTAGTAACTGCCTAATATATACGCACAAATGCTACAATATGGTTATGTTCACAATTATAGGATTGGCACAGCATGCGCAACAGAAAGTAGAAGTAGATGTGATAGCAGATCCACATAAGATTTACCCCGTTCCATGGGGCTAATCCACCAATTTTGCATTTGGAGACAGTAAGAAGAATAAACATGTTCATTGCTTTCGCAGATTATTTTTTTTTAGGTAAATTTTCCATTTACATGCATTGGATATAGAATTTCAACAAATACGACAAGGATTTTGACATAGAATCAGTGCCCAGATTCCCATCAAATCCTGAGCATGTGAATATACATCTACAGTATATGGTTGCAGAGCTGTAAGAAATATACACTTCCCACCATTGTCTTGCGAATCCATGAGCAGGATGTTGTTTATTGCAGCCTGTATTCTGTCTATAGGTCAGCAGACACAGGTTATACTAAGTAGAGTGCAAGGAGGCCATGAAGACTTTGGATTCCACACCACTGCCTTACTCTATTGCACAATCTTGCTCATATATGAGGACCATTGTAAGAAGCCAATCCAAGATATACCAGATGGTTGCACATATCTTGCTTTACTGCTGCCTGTAATACAGTTTGGTAAGTTTTTTTTTCACATGAGTATGGTCAAAAAGGCTGATCTGCATCAACAGGGAGAGAGTTCTTAGGAAAGACAAAACAGGAAGAATTCCCGATGATCTAGGGCAGAACTTCTCAAATGTTTTGAAGTCAAGTACCTTTACTAAAATAAATCAAAGTACTGTCAAAGTTAGGATCATATACTGTGCACAGGGATAATATGAGTACCCCTCAAAACACATCAAAATCTGCAACAAAAAAAGCTGCGTTTCCGCAATATGGGTCCTCAGCCTTAAAGGTCTTTGCCTTGTTGTTGCATCCTGGCTTTGGTTTTTGGCAAATAAAATGTTGCTTATGGCTTATAAATTTGGTATCTATGTGCCACATATCAGACAATGTCCTCAAACTGTATATTGTCACTGGGACAACATGGTGGCTTAGTAGTTAGCCCTGTTGCCTTGTAACATCTGCATGGAGTTTTTATATGCTCCCGGTGTAAGGGAATTGCCAGTTGAGCAATTCTCCAGTGCTGCTGCAAAAACCTGAGAGGAAGGGAATACAGAGACAGTGAGCCCTAAAGTTGACCCAGACCCTGTACCTACCTACTTGTCTCACTGTCCTAATGACAGGAACAACTTGGAGCCGGTCCCTACTCTGAATAAGTGACAACACAGAACGCAGACAGGACGCACAAACAACAAAGGGAGGTCAGCTAGCCAAGGGGTCGGCAACAATTGAGCAATGCAGTACAGAATCAAAATCCAAGAGAATAGTCAAAGGAAAGCCAGTGGTCAGAAAATCAGAAGAGCAGGTAACAAGGATCAAGGAGTATAGCCAGTAAGCAAAATGCAATAGCAGGCACCAATGGGAAAGTGAGAAAACAATAAATAGGGAGAAAGAACCCGCCCCAAACTTGATAGGAGGACAAGCGGCTGTCAATCACAAAGGCAGGACTAAAGTTAACTCTTAGTGGAGCAGGGGGAGAGCAAGGTGAAGGAGAAGGGCGTGGTGGAAAATCAATTAAGGAGGTGAGGGAATAGGACAGTGTTCAGACAATACAAGAAAAACCCAAGGAAAGAATTACAACCGGGCACGCCTCCTGCGCCGCAGCGTGCGCTCGGAGGATGGCGCCAAAGCCGGGACAGGCAAGGACATTACACCTGGCTTTTGCATGAGTTTCCTCCACGTACTCTGGTTTCCTTTCACATACTGATAGGATAATGGCCTTCCTATGAAATTGCCTTTGTATGCCTGAGATAGGGAAATTAGATTGTACAGTGCCTTGCAAAAGTATTCGGCCCCCTTGAACTTTTCAACCTTTTGCCTCATTTCAGGCTTCAAACATAAAGATATAAAATTTTTATTTATTGGTGAAGAATCAACAACAAGTGGGACACAATTGTGAAGTGGAACGAAATTTATTGGTTATTTTAAACTTTTGTAAAAAATAAAAAACTGAAAAGTGGGGCATGCAATATTATTCGTCCCCTTTACTTTCAGTGCAGCAAACTCACTCCAGAAGTTCAGTGAGGATCTCTGAATGATCCAATGTTGTCCTAAATGACTGATGATGATAAATATAATCCACCTGTGTGTAATCAAGTCTCCATATAAATGCACCTGCTCTGTGATAGTCTCAGGGTTCTGTTTAAAGCGCAGAGAGCATCATGAAGACCAAGGAACACACCAGGCAGGTCCGTGATACTGTTGTGGAGAAATTTAAAGCCGGATTTGGATACAAAAAGGTTTTCCAAACTTTAAACATCCCAAGGAGCACTGTGCAAGCGATCATATTGAAATGGAAGGAGTATCAGACCACTGCAAATCTACCAAGACCCGGCCGTCCCTCTAAACTTTCATCTCAAACAAGGAGAAGACTGATCAGAGATGCAGCCAAGAGGCCCATGATCACTCTGGATGAACTGCAGAGATCTACAGCTGAGGTGGGAGAGTCTATCCATAGGACAAAAATCAGTCGTACACTGCACAAATCTGTTCTTTATGGAAGAGTGGCAAGAAGAAAGCCATTTCTCAAAGATATCCATAAAAAGTCTCATTTAAAGTTTGCCACAAGCCACAAGGGAGACACACCAAACATGTGGAAGAAGGGGCTCTGGTCAGATGAAACCAAAATCAAACTTTTTGGTCACAATGCAAAACGATATGTTTGGAGTAAAAACAACACAGCTCATCACCCTGAACACACCATCCCCACTGTCAAACATGGTGGTGGCAGCATCATGGTTTGGGCCTGCTTTTCTTCAGCAGGGACAGGGAAGATGGTTAAAATTGATGGGAAGATGGATGGAGCCAAATACAGGACCATTCTGGAAGAAAACCTGTTGGAGTCTGCAAAAGACCTGAGACTGGGACGGAGATTTATCTTCCAACAAGACAATGATCCCAAACATAAAGCAAAATCTACAATGGAATGGTTCACAAATAAAGGTATCCAGGTGTTAGAATGGCCAAGTCAAAGTCCAGATCTGAATCCAATCGAGAATCTGTGGAAAGAGCTGAAAACTGCTGTTCACAAATGCTCTCCATTCAACCTCACTGAGCTCGAGCTGTTTTCCAAAGAAGAATGGGCAAGAATTTCAGTCTCTCGATGTGCAAAACTGATAGAGACATACCCCAAGCGACTTGCAGCTGTAATCGCAGCAAAAGGTGGCGCTACAAAGTATTAACTTAAGGGGGCCGAATAATTTGGCACGCCCCACTTTTCAGTTTTTTATTTTTTACAAAAGTTTAAAATATCCAATAAATTTCGTTCCACTTCACGATTGTGTCCCACTTGATGTTGATTCTTCACCAAAAAATTTAAATTTTATATCCTTATGTTTGAAGCCTGAAATGTGGCAAAAGATTGAAAAGTTCAAGCGGGCCGAATACTTTCGCAAGGCGCTGTACTTATTTTCCACCATAATTTGCAAATAAATTCTTAAAAAATCAGACAATGTGATTTTTCTGGATTTGTTTTCTCATTTTGTCTCTCATAGTTGAGGTCTACCTATGATGACAATTACAGGCCTCTGTCATCTTTTTAAGTGGGAGAACTTGCATAATTGGTGGCTGACTAAATACTTTTTTTTCCCCACTGTATGCCTTCACATACATGACCATAGGGGCATATGGATTTAGGGTTTAAAATTGTAACAAGCCAGCCATAATGACTATTTTGCTTACACCCATTGTCCATGATTGAAGTGCAAAGTCACCCTCATTCCCACATTGTAGAAACAAACCAAACAGGTTTTACTGAGTGTCCTAGTCGTAAAAAGGCTTCTGATTTCCTCTGGCCGGGATTAGGCAGAGATAAATGAAAGACAGATCTAATCTTAGATAACATCAATGGCTACTTAAATGGATTGCGGAGCCACTGATATGACAAGGTGCCATACCAAGACCATGCCCCTCAAGCAAGATACTGAAATGCAGCTAAAGTTTTGTAGCTTTCCAATGACCATTTTTCTATATTTGTAAAATATGGCCATTTGGCCAGTTCCTTCCTTCTGTGTTACATTTATAAAGTATAGTCTGGAAACAAAACAAAGTTTACAGACCAACATAAAAAAGTTAGGGCACCCCATGGAAAGTTTTTTATGCATTAACATAGTGTAAATGTGGCCATGTGCTTAATATTTGATCTTCATTCACAAAGTATGTAAAGAAATAGAAATGGCGTGTCTAGTGTTAATAAATGGCTGAGCCCAATGAGATATAACAGAATTAATAAGAGGTCCCGGCTTCTTAATAGTCCTGGCACAACTCAGGAAGTCCTGTGCACCAGAATTGTAATCTATGCATGCCAGGCCAGGGACGGACGTAGATTTCAGATTTAACTTGTAAAATTTTTCTGGTGAATGTTATAGTAAAAATGTTAGGCCCTGACCTGCCCACTTTTTTTTTTTTTTTTTTTGCAAAAGTGGTGAACATTTTTTTGCACAAAAATTTCATGTGCCAAAAATTGTTACTAGTGAAAACTAGTGTACGAGGCATGATAAACTAATCCTATAGTGATGTCATTGAATGAAAAAAATTGGCTTAGCAAAAATTTCTTAAACAAAAAAGTCACAGATAAGCCATTCCCTTCTGTGTAAATACTAAGCATCATTCCTTTACAGACCTAAAGTTAGAACTGGTTGTAAACGAATAGGACACTGTCTAATACAGGGGCAGGCAACCTTTTTTGTTCGGTGTGCCGATTTAAATTAAAAAATCAAAGATGAGGTCCTCGGAGGGCTGAGCAACAATTTTAAGGCTGACGACACCTACACTAAAGTCATATAGCACAAACCGCAACATAGGAGTCCTGTCATACTGTGCTCCCAGCCACAAGCATTTACCGCTATTTGCTTTATTACACCTGTACTTTCCCATTAGAAGCAATGTAAGTACATGTGTAACCTGCATTTAGTGGTAAATGTATATGACTGGGAGCAGTGAGGTAACACCTGTAGGATAGTGACACACTGTGTACCTGGATGCTGCATCCAGTTCCCAGCCGCCGGTACTTTCACTTTTCTGTAAGTGAAACGCGGATTAATTTCAGCCACTTTTATTTCCTGGCAGTGCGGTAACAGCAAAACCCCAGCTAGGAATTAATGAGTGTCACACTTACCTTAAAGTGACAGAACTGGTGTCCGGGAACTGGATTTGGCTATAGCCACACCTGGGTACAAAGTGTGTCACCACCTGAAAAGAAACACCCTAAGGCTGAGGCCCCACGTTGCAGAAACGCAGCTTTTTTTGTTTTAGAGTTTGCTGTGCTTTTTTCAGCCAAAGCCAAGAATGGCTACAAAAGGAATGGGAAATATATATAAAGCTCATATACTTCTATTTTCTGCTGAAACCACTCCTGGCTTTGGCACAAAAAACCGCAGCAAAATCTGCAACAAAAATGCTGCGTTTCCAAAACGTGGAGCTTCAGTCTTAGGCCTTCTGCACACAAATGGCACGGATGTGGTTTTCACTGACCTATACATTAAAAATGAATTGACTAAGGGGCGTGGCTTACGCGTACATGGAGTAAGCAGCACGCCGCTTCAGCTCTGCTCCAGTGCTGCCTATCCCGTGGACCCCAGCCTCCTTAACGATGCCCCTGGCCAAGAAAACTACCAAGAAGAAGGCCCCCAGCACACCCGGTCCTGCTGACTGCTCTTCTAGGGCCACCCTGGACTTTTACCTGGCGCAGCCGGGAGCTGTGCTTAGCCAGCCGGTTACGAGGTCTTGGCCATCTTGGAGTTCCCAGCCACCCTCCTCATCACCGCAGCCGCTGATGGTGCTGACCATGGAGCCTCCTCCATCTGCTCCCCCGGGTGTCTTACGTTCCGGCACTGTGGGGAAGACACCTAAGGCCTTGGCGTCCTGCTCCCTCTCTTCTGGGCCTGATACTGTGGGGTCCCAGCACTTCATCAGCCTCTACAGCATCACCAACTGTGACTACAGAGTACTCAGCTGCCCCTCCTGGCTTGTCCCCTGCAGCCCCTCCTGCCTCTGGTCCTGCAGAGTTCTGGACTCCTTAAGGCTGGCCCCTGCATCTCCCCTGCTTCAGCACCTCATGCTGGCTCATGACTCTGAGGACTCAGACCCAAGGGTCCCTGAGGCCCTGCTCCCCTTGGCCGTATGGGACTGTGACAGCCTGCCTGCTACTCCATCTTTGCTGGCTTCTCAGGCCCTAGCTTTGGATATCTCACAAGCCCCTCCACAGTGGCAATCTTTCCTCTCTCAGATTCCTAATAAGCAGGATTTCAAATCGTTGATTGCTGAAGTGACTGAGACTTTCCGGTCTGAAATCTCTGTTTTGTGCAATGACCTCCACTCTATCTCTGCTAGAGTTGAGACCCTAAAGGATGACCATGACAGTACCAGGGTATATGTTGGGAAGCTTCATGATACTACCTCTGCACAGGCTGCGACACTGCATGAAGTGCAGCGCCATTTAGAGGACATTGATAATAGAGGCAGGACACCAGAGCATCAGGGACATGTGAGTATGAAATTTTTTTAATTCCCCGGCTGATTTATAAGTTAAAAGGGTTGTCCTTTTTTGCCTAGACAACCCCTTTAAGGAGACATTAAAATAAGTGGGGGCCTCACTTGTGAAAACTTTAGGCTCATACGGTCGCTGTGCATAGAGGAATCCAGACTCAAAACAAACACCACCAGTGGCGTAACTAAAGTATTATGGGCGCTGGTGCAAACTTTTGTCCAGGGCCCCCTATCTACAGCAAATTCTTGACAGTGACGGTTCTGGGTGCTGCAGCGGTATCTCAGATACTTGAAAGGGATACAACTATAGTACTAGTACTCACAACTGCAGTTATCAAGAATATTATGAGTGAGTAGCACAGCGCCGGCATATAAAAACAATATTGAGCTGCGTGCTAACACTCTAAGAGATATAAGAGATTAGTGGGGGTCCAACACCTGGGGACCCTGCTGATCAATTCTTTGAAGTTGACTCCTTCCCTATTTACATTGCATAGTATCAGTTTTATAATCACCAAACAATGTTATTACAGAATGTAATAATAGTGCACGGCTGCTATAAAACAGATGGCGTGTGATGTGAATAGTGAAGGGGCCCCACACAGTATTATATGTTCCAGCATGGCTCCCACATAGTATTATATGCTCCAGAGTGTCCCCCAAACAATATTATACGCTCCACAGTGGCCCCCACACAGTATTATATGCCCAGCATTGGCCCCCACACAGTATTATATGCTCCGCAGTGGCCCCCACACAGTATTATATGCTCAGCAGTGGCCTCCACACAGTATTATATACTCCACAGTGGCCTCCACACAGTATTATATGCTCAGCAGTGGCGCCCACACAGTATTATATGCTCAGCAGTGGCCCCCACACAGTATTATATGCTCAGCAGTGGCCTCCACACAGTATTATATACTCCACAGTGGCCTCCACACAGCATTATATGCTGCACAGTAGCCCTCACACAGTATGATACACTCCACAGTGGCCCCTACACAGTATTATACGCTCCGCTGTGGCCCCCAGACAGTATTATATGCTGCACAGTGTCCCTCACACAGTATTATATACTCCACAGTGGCCCTCACACAGTATTATATACTCCACAGTGACCCCTACACAGTATTATACGCTCCACAGTGGCCCCCACGCAGTATTATATGCTCCACAGTGGTCCCTACACAGTGTTATATGCTCCACAGTGGCCCCCACGGTATTATATGCTCCACAGTGGCCCCCACCCAGTATTATATGCTCCACAGTGGCCCCCACCCAGAATTATATGCTCCGTACAGCCCTCCTCCGCTCTGGTGCTATTCTTATACTCTGGGGTCTTTTCAGACCCCAGAGTATAATAACTGGAGGCCCAGGAAAGGTGAATAAAAATAACAAACACTGCTACTCACCTTGCCTCACCTTTCCTGGGCATTCTGGCTCAGTCCAGCTGTCTTCAGCATCTTCAGCACTCTTCAGACATCCCTGCTGAGGCATGTGATTGGTCCTCAGCAGTAACATGGGGGCGCACTGACGTCATTACACCTCTGCGCCCCATGTAAGTGCTAGGGTCTAATCACAGGCCTCAGCGTGGCCTCAGTCACATGGCAGAACGGCCCCAGAAAGGATGCTGAGCCCAGGAGAGGTGAGTATATTTTAAGTCACCTCCCCTGGCCTGGCATCTATTGGAAAGGGGCCTGGTGACATGCCGTGGCCCCTTTTCATTTACAATATGTATAGAGGTTGGGGAACCAGGCTTCCCCCAACCACTATCATAGTGGTCCGGGGCCCCGGCCATCTTCAGATTGTTACGCCACTGAACACCGCAATATATTCATTTTAGATGTGTTTTTTGATGAGAAATAGGCAGCATTGTAATAAAATGTTAGAGTCCCTTTAATAGATTATGTGTCAGGCCTGGTGGACACCAGAGAACTAACTGTGAGACCAGCCCACTATTGTTCTGAAGTGAGAGCCCCCCAATTCAGTGATCCAAAAGAAGGCGAAACAAACCCCCTGAAGAGTTGTAGTTCCAGGAAGGGGGGGGGAATATTCCTTCCTGACCCCAGATATGACGATCAAATATATCCCCCCGAATCACCTCTAAGCTGCTGCTTATTGCTTTGTGTATCAATGATATTATCTATCTATGATCTAATATTTAATACACTTTGCTCCTAAAAGCTTACAATCTAATATACAATATACACTCTCTGTTTCTAAGAGATTACAATCTGCCTTTATTGACGGTGGCCTCGCTGGTGTCCGCTGACCTCTGAGGGGAGTCTTTCTGGTGTCGGCTGCTCCTGCTGACAAAAGTCTCGCTGGCACCTGCTCCCACAGCCCTTGCCAAGGCTGCTGTAAGCAGAGGCAGCAGGTGCCAGTGACGTAGCTGTCAGCATGGACCAAGAGCGCCTGTGAGACTACCATCAGCAGGGGCCTCCGTTGGCAAGGTCCGCAGGCTCCAAAGACCAAGGGCACCAGCTACGTAGCCATCTGCAGAGGTCAAAGTGGCCAGCGAGGCTGCCATCAACATGGGCCATGGACGCTAGCGAGGATGCTGACAGCAGGGGCCAAGGCCTCCAGCAAGTAGGATGTCAGCAGGGACCAAGGGGCCAGTCAGGTAGGCATTGGCAGATGACAAGGGCAACAGCCAGGCTGCTGTCAGGAGGGGCCAAGGGAGCCAGTGAGGCTGCAGTAAGCAGGGGCCATGGTCGCCAGTGATGATACCAACAGCAGGGGTCAAGGGCTTTAGCAAGGATGCCATCAGCAAGGGCCCCATTGACAGTAGAAGCGGGTGCCAGTAAAGCTGTCATCAGCAGAGACCAGGGCCTCCAGCGAGGATTCCGCCAGCAGGGACCAATGGCATCAGTGATACTGCAAGGGCCAAGGAAGCCTCTGAGGCTTCAGTCACTAGGGGACAAGGGATGCCTGTGAGACTACCATTAGCAGGGGCTAAGGGCACCAGCAAGGCAAGGGCCGCAGGTGCCAGTGAAGCTGCCATAAGCAGGGGCCTCAGGCGTCAGTGAGGATGCTGTCAGGAAAGGCCAAAGGCACCAATGAAGCTGCCGTCAGCAGGGGCAAAGAACACCTGTGAGACAGCCGTCAGCTCCCAACTTTCAAAGGACAGAAAGAGAGACAGAATGTGCCATACGCATAGCGCACGGCAGCGAATTTAGCTCCACCCGCTACTTTGACTCTGCCCATTCCCATCTATTTCTCTTTGTGCCCCAACACAGTATAATGTCCCTTACAGTCACCCTAACATTATATGCTCCCACATTATAATACCCCCTTCAATTGCCCCCACAGCATAAAGTCCCTCTCCTAGTGCACCCACAGTTTAATCTCCCACTCCAGCTGCCCCCAGTTTAATGTCTCCCTCTAGCTATCCCACAGTTTAATGTTCCCCTCCAGTTGCCTTTAGTTTAAAGTCCCACTCTAGCTACCCCCACAGTTCAATGTCCCCGTCCAGTGACCCCCAGTTTAATGTCCCCCTCCAGCTACCCCCACAATTTAATGTACCCTCAAGTTGCCCCTAGTTTAATTTTACCCCCCAGTTTCCCCCAGTTTAATGTTCCCCTCCAGTTGCCCCCATTTTAATGTCCCCCTCCATCTGCCACCAGTTTAATGTTCCCTTCCATCTGACACCAGTTTAATTTCCTCCTCCAGTTTCCCCCAGTTTAATGTCCTTCTCCAGCTGCCACTACAGTTTAAAGTCCCCCTGCAGTTGCCCCCACAATATTATGTCCCTCTCCTAGTACCAACAAAACATATAAAACACTAATACTCACCTTTCCTCTGCTGCTCTGTCTGAAGTCTCTGCTCACAGAGGCTTTAGAAAGCTGTAGGTGCGATGTGAAGAACGTCACATTGTGCCTACTACTCCCAGAGCACACAGGGAAGGAATGATAAAGCAGGGAGCGGACGTTTCCCTGGTTCCCCACTGTAGCAGGACAGCAGGACAGGACCTGGAATCTGGGAGTGTCCCACTGAATCTGGGACAGGTAGGCGGTATTGCTAGTGAGACTGCTATCATAAGGGCACCAGCAAGGCTGACGTCAGGAGGTGCTCCCATCGGCTAGGGCAGTGGGTGCCAGAGAAGCTGCAGTCAGCAGGAGTCTTGGGCACCAGCAACACTGTCGTCAGAAGGGGCCAAGGACATCTATGAGGATGCCGTCAACAGGGGAAAAGTGTGCCAAAGAGGGTGCTGTCATCATGGGCCACAATTGGTAAGGGTAGTGGTCACCAGCAAGGGTGCAGTCAGCAGGGGCCAAAGGCGCCTGCAAGGCTGCTGTCAAAAGGGGCTGCAGACATCAGTGAGACTGCTATCTAAAGGGCCCAAAAGTGCTAGCAAGACTGCTGTAAGCAGTGGTCCTTATCGGCATGCGCAGCGGGCACCAGCAAGGCTGTCTTTAGCAGGGGCCTTGGGCACTGGCAAGGCTGCCATCACCTGGGGAAAATGGTCCCAGTTAGGTGGGAGTCAGCAGGGGTCAAGGGTGCCAGCGAGGATTTCATCAGCATGGGCTAAAGATGCAAATAAAGCTGCAGTCAGCAGGGGCCAAGGGAGCCAACGAGCCTGTGTCAGTAGGGGTCAAAGTCTTCTGCAGGGCTGCCATCAGCAGGCACCAACAGGGCTGCCAAGGGTGCCAGCGAGGCTGTCATCAGCAGGGGTTGCAGGTGCCAGAGGGGCTGCCATCAGAAGGGGCCATAGGCGACATCCAGGATGCTGTCAGTAGAGACCCCCATCGGCAAAGGCAGTGGTCATCAGCGAAGATGCCATCAGAAGGGGACTTGGGTGCCAGTGAAGCTGTCGTCAGCAAGAGCCAAGGGCATAAGTGAGGCTGCCTTCAGCAGGGGCCTTGGGAACCAGCGAGGCTGCTATCAGGAGAGGCTAAGGGTGCCAGTGAGGCTGCCATCAGCAGGGGCCATGGGCACTAGTGAGCCTACCGTCAGCAGGGGCCAAGGGCACAAGTGAGGCTGCCATAAGCAGGGGCCTTGGGAACCAGTGAGGCTGCCATCAGGAGGGGTCAAGGGTGCCAACGAGGCTGCCGTCAGCAGGGGCAAAGGCCCCCAGTAAGACGGGAGTCAGCAGGGGTCAAGGGCGCAGTAAGGCTGCCATCAGCAGGGCCCAAGGGCACCAATGGGGCTGCTATCAGCAAGGGCCAAGGGCGCCAAAAACGGCTGCTGCCCCCCGGGCGCGGTTGCCCCCCACCCCACCGCGTTGCCTCCTCGCCCCATTACCAGGGGCAAAAGGCATCAGCAAGGCTGCCATCATAAGAGACCAAAGGCACCTGAGAGGCTGCCATCAATAGGGGCCAAAGGCACCTTAGACACCAAGGGCCAAGGGCACCTGCTGTCAGTAAAGCTGCATTCAGCAGGGGCCTGGACGCTAGCAAGGCTCCCATCAGAAGGGGTCAAGGGCACCAGCGAGGCTGTCATCAGCAGAGGCCCCCATCGGCAAGGGCAGCGGGCACCAGTGAGGCTGCTGTCAGCAGGGGACCTCATCAGCACGGGCAGCAGGCACCAGTAGGTAGTCAGCAGGGGTCAAAGGTACCGGCCAGGTTGCCATCAGCAGGGGCCCAAGGGCCCCAGTGGCACTTTCATGAGGCTGTGATTCCCCCTGCTGATGGTAGCCTCGCTGGCACCCGCTGTCCCTACTAATAAAATAAGATAATCCTTTAATAATCCCACCATGGGGAAATTCAGTGTGTTACAGCAGCATAGATGATACAACTACAAATACATATAGAGGCATTACAGTGACAGTAGGTACAGATAAAAAAGGTAAAGGTAATAAAGTAGTAGAAGGGTTACCACAACTTAAGATCTTTCAGTTCTCTGTATGGAATGATCTCTGCTTAGGTCGGTGTTGGTTGTACAGCCTAACCATCTCGCTGGAGCCTGCAGCCTTTGCCATTGGTGCTCCTGCTGACGGTAGCCTCATTGGTGCCCGCTGTCCCTACTGATGGCAGTCTGGCTGGTGCCTGCAGCCCTTGCCAACGGGTGTTCCTGCTGACAGGAACTTCGCTGTCACCCGTGGCCATTGCCAAAGGGGGTCCCTGCTGATGGCAGCCTTGCTGGAGACCACTATCCTTGCCAACAGAGGTTCCTGCTGACAGCAGCTTCACTGAGAGCAGCATCAATGGTGCCCTTGGCCCCTGCTGGCAGCAGCCTAGCAGGCACCTACTGGCTTTGCCTTTGGGGGCCCCAGCTGATAGCAGTCTCACTGGAGCCCATTTCCATGCTGGCCTCTCAAAAGGGAGACCCTACTGACAGCAGCCTCACTGGCACCCGCTGACCCTGCTGATATCAGCCTAGCTGGAGCCTTCTATCCTTGCCAACAGAGACCCCTGCTTTGCTGAGCTGGCCTCTCAAAAAGGGCCCCTGCTGATGGCAGCCTCGCTGGCACCTGCTGTCCCTGCTAAGGTCAGCCTTGCTGAAGCCCTTGGCCACTGCTGACAGCAGCTTTGCTTGCACTCTCTGTTCTTGCCACCTTGCTAATGGCAGCCTTACTGACAGCCCTTGCTGGCGTCCTTGGCCCCTGCTGATGGCAGCCTCAGTGGTGCCTGTGGCCATTTCAAAGGAACCCCTCCCAGTCTCGCTGGCACCTGCTGTTCCTGCTAGGGTCAGCCTTTATGGTCCCTTGGCTATTGATGGCGCCCATTGCCTTTGCTGATGGCAGCCTCGCTGGTGCCAAATGCCTTTGATTATGACTGCCTTGCTGGCACCCAATGCCTGGACCTCTGCTAAAGGTAGCTTTACTGGCACCCTTGACCACTGATGATAGTTGCCTTGCTGGCGCCTGCTGGCCCTACCGATGGCAGCTTTGCTGGAGCCTTCTGCCCTGGACAACGGGGTCCCTGCTGACAGCAGCCTTGCTGTGAGCAACCTCTCTGGCGCCCTTGGCCCATGCTGATAGCAGCCTCAGTGGCGCCCTTTGCCCTGCTGTTGGCAGTCTCACTGGCGCCCTTGGGCCTTTCGACACCCTTGGCCCCTGCTGGCAGCAGCCTAGTTGGAGACTGAGGCCCCTGTTTAAGGCAGCGTCACTTGTGCCTGCTGCCCTTGTTGATGGGAGCACCTGCTGATGGTGGCCTTGCTGACAACAGCCTCTCCAGCTCCCTTGGCCCCTGCTGACAGTTGCCTTGCTGGCACCCTTGGCCGATGCAGGCAGCACCCTTGAAGGCAACCTTGGCCCCTACTGATGGCAATCTTGCTAGAGCCCGCTGCACTGGCCAGTGGGATCCTGCTGACAGCAGCATCGCCGACGGCAGCTTTGCTGGCATCCTTGGCCACTGCTGACGCAGCCTCGCTGGAGCTTTTGGCTCCTGCTAATGGCAGCCTCGCTGGTGCCCTTGGCCACTGCTGGCAACAGCCTTGCTGGTGCCCTTGGCCCCTGTTGACAGCAGATCTGTGGGAGCCTGCAGCCACTACTGATGGCAGCCTTGCTGGATCCCACTGCAATGTCCAACAAGGCCCCTGCCCTTGTGCCCTGCTGATGGCAAGCTTACTGTCACCCTTGGCCACTGCTGATGACAGCCTTGCTGGCGCTTCTGACCATTGCTGATGGCAGCCTTGCTAGCAGTTGCTGCCCCTGTTGACAGCAGCCTCTCTGGAGCCCACTGTCCTTGCTTCCTGGGCCTCTGCTGACATCAGCCTTGCTGCCACTCAATGCCATTACTGATGGCAGCCTCTCTGGTACCTGAAACCCTTGCCAATTGGTGCCCCTGCTGACGGCAGCCTCCATGGCACCCTCGGCCCTTGCTGACAACAGCCTCACTGGTGCCCTTGGCCCCTGCTGACGACAGCCTCATTGATTCCCTTGGCCCCTACTCCAGCGAGGCTGTCATCAGTAGGCTGCCGTCAATGCCCCCTTGCCCCTGTTGACGTCAACCTCATTGGAGCCCGCTGATCTTGCTAATGGGGGCTCCTGCTGATGGTAGTCTCACTGGCGCCCACTGTCCCTGCTGATGGCAGCCTCACTGGCGCTAGTTGTGCTTGCTAATGGGGATCCCTGCTGATGGCAGCCTTGCTGATGCCCGCTGCCTTTTTACTGTGTTAACTGCAGGAAGTTATGAGCATAAAGTTAAACTTTAAGTCATTTGTGAGCTGTGCACAACACATGATACAAGTATCCTAATGTAAGTAATGTTGCTATGTTGTAAGTATAGCTAAATACAAATTCACTAGTTTTCTATTTACATCAGTTTCCAGGAAAGCTGGATGACACCCATTAGAGCAGCCACTCTATGTATGCAGCCATATGAGTTAATGTACATTATACATATAAATATAATATAATACAGAAAATAATTTAAAACCATGATGCAAGGCTTCACTGCTGGGATCTGTAGGGATCTGCAGGTCATAGTAACATCTTTTGACTAAATTTTTCACGTTTCCTTTGAAAGATGGATCATGTATAAAAGTGGTGCCGATGTCAACACTGCCGCCTGTGTGACAGAAGGTAATGGTTCAGAGAGATGGAGGAAGGGAGCAATGATCCTCTCCTCTGTAAATGTAAGTAATAAGCATCAGCGAAGCTAAAACAAGTTATATATAGTGACCCCGCTCCTAGCTATGGGGGATGAGGAGTTGCTTACTAACTCTTGTGGTAGAGTGGGCTTCAGACCTGTATTGAGGGAATTGTCTATCCCCTTGAGCCTCAGTCACTTCACTGCACTCCCTGGCCAGACTAATATGGGCTGAGATTAAAATACTTTATGGGATGACTGATCCCCAGACCCATCGGCTTTTGGAGAATAGCCCTTATTGCAAGAATTGACTACTCTACAGGGCCAGGAGATATGACAGGCTATGGGGGGAGGGGGTGCTACCACTACGCCAGCTGTGAGGGGAGCATGGCTGGTTGACACTTGAGCAGCTGCGGGATACTATTGGCCTACCCCAACAGTCTGTCCACATGACCTACAATCTCAGTTCCCAAACTACCAGGAATGGAGGTGGGCAGCTGCTCGCTAGTTATCAAATCCACCTACCAGACTCCCATAGCTAGTGTCTCTGACATTTACGGGCTATTACTCTCCAGAGTCCATAGTAATAGATCTCCCATGCTAAATGGCTCACAATGCATTCCCTCATTGGCCCAGACATTGTGTCCGCGACATTGTCCCAGACATTGGTGTCAGGCTTACCTCTTTCCCTGCACCTATGTAGAGCAGGTGTGATTCCCCTAGCCTCTTGCCCTAAGTGTCAAAAGGACTGTGCAGATTTCTGGCACCTCCTATGGATCTGCTCTCTGTGGCTGCCTTTTGAAGAGAGGTCAAACTATTTCTTGACTCCCTGTTGGAGATTCCTGTTTCGTTGGGGTGAAGGTGATTAATGACATACTCCCCTTTAAGAAAATGGTTTATCCTAACCACAAGTGTCCTGATAAATTTGACTGTATCTGGATCCAGTGGTGTGATTTGCACCAGCCATTGTCCCAGAATTAAGTCGGTTGAACACGCCCGTGCCGTGAATGAACAGCACGGGTGGCACACAAGGGACGCATGGATGTCATCCGTGTGTTGCCCGTCCACCGGCCGTGTTTCTGCAGCCCCTTTCATTCAATGAATAGGAGCCGCGGAAGCAGAGCCGCAAAATCTGACAGGAATAGGACCTGTTCCATATTTAGCGGCCCGGACTGTCGGCCCACACACGTGACCATATAATTCATGGTCATGTGTACAGGCCCATAGCAATGAATGGGTCAGTGTGCTATCCAGGAGAAACCCGGATAGCTTACTGACAATTCATACGGTTGTCTGCAAGTGGGCTTAGTCCTGTATTTTCCTATGCCTCTCAGCTTCCCTGACATGATCTTCTTGGAGCTCAGTGGTAGTCCCTTGGTATTCTTCATATATGGGTTATCCTCCCCATCTCAGTTTGTTCTCTTCCCTGCTCAGTCCTTGGTTCCCCCACCCAGAGTCACCTGTGCTGCTGCTGATGATGTTCTTCCCAGGCAACCCCTATCCCCAAGAGATGTTCAGTAAGGAAACCTATGTGAGGCTGAGGTTTAGCCTCAGTTAAATGGGGTCAGTGGCATTGTTAGTCAGACTGAGGACTAAAAGCTAATAATAAAAAAATGCCTGCTCCTGCAACCTTACCCCCTACTGGACTTTCTAGACACTGTATCCCTCGAGTCTTGTGGCAAATACGGCCCTGACAGAGTGTGAACTAGGCCTCAGTACTGTGGGAAGAGCTACATACCTGGACTTGTTGTCCCCTTCAAGCTAGGTAGTTCAACTAACATAATATGGTTGATGTTTATGACTTTAGAAATTCCAGACCAGTTGCGACATCATGTGGTTTCTGTGATATCATGTGTTCTGTGATGTCATCAGAAGTGGCAATGTTACTTAGTGTATCAAGTTTGAAACTTAAAGGGATATTCACACAACAATCAGATTTCACATAAAAATACTTCATTGTCAGCCATTGTAGGGAATATGGCAGATTGTAAAATAGCAACCCAATTTCTATTTTTCTTCCCTATAGCTGTTTATTAGACCAGGACTACATAACCATGAATGTGCCGTCCTAACAGAGCAAGCATGAGCAGTGCAGGAATCATATTTGTTAGGCCGGAGCCCCACGTGGCCTAAACACTGTGGTTTGGCAGCAGGCAGAAATGCTATGGCAAAAACCGTGGTGTTTTACAGTCCCTGCAAAGTGGCTGAGATTCTAGTGAATCCCATCCACACATTGCAGAAAAATACCCGCAGCGGAAATTGCATTTTTGGAAACCATTGCATTTTTGGAAATCACAGCATGTAAATTATACCTATGGCATTGCTGGCAGTTTCCCTATATGTATAATTGAAGCAGAAAGTCCGCAGAGGAAAACTCTGCAGACTTACTGTGAAAAGCGCAGTGGGAAAAAACCACCATGCGTTTCCGCCACGGTTTTTCCCGCAGTGTTTTTTAGCTGCGGCCTGCTATGTCGGACCTTAGCCTTTGGAGGACTGGCATCTGCAGCAGTTAGGAAGCGCAAAGAGCAGGTGCACCTGGGAAATGTTGTTCTCACTAGTGAGGCAGTCACATGCTCCATGGTAAGGACCGCCCACTCTGGACATTGTAGGTTGATAATATAATTGGGATGCAGACCCTAGAAGAGAGAGCACATAGGAGGTGGAAGAAGTCACAGGTACAATACAGATTGTTTTACTGCAGTTTTGCAAATTAGAAAATTAGAATATTGTAAAAAAGTTCAGTATTGTAAATTCAGTGTGTCACCTGCCAAGGATTCCTAAGCCTTTAAATGGTCCCTCTGGTTCAGTAGGACACACAATCATGGAAGACGCTGATTATGAATTGTATTACTGAATTACTGAAATGAATGAACATTTCAAAAATACAGTTGTGCTAAAAAGTTTACATACCCCGGCAGATTTTTTGTTTTTTTTGGCCTTTTTTCAGAGAATATGAATGATAACACAAAAACTTTTTCTCCACTCATGGTTAGTGGTTGGTTGAAGCCATTTATTGTCAAACTTCTGTGTTTTCTCTTTTTAAATCATAATGACAACCAAAAACATCAGCATCACCCTGTTCAAAAGTTCACATACCCTGGTGATTTTGGCCTGATAACATGCCCAGAAACCAAACCACGGTCAGGTAGACCAACCAAAATTTCCAACAACTGCCCGGAAAATTGTTCAGGTTGCAAAGAAAAATCCACACATAACATTAGCTGAAATACAGGACTCTCTGAAAACTATCGGTGTGGCTGTTTCAAGATGCACAATAAGGAGGCACTTGAAGAAAAATGGGCTGCATGGTCGAGTTGCCAGAAGAAAGCCATTACTGCGCAAATGCCACAAAGAATCTCGCCTTCAATATGCCAAACACCACAGAGACAAGCCTCAAAACTTCTGGAACAAGGTAGTTTGGAGTGATGAGACAAAAATCAAACTTTTTGGCCACAACCATAAACGTTACATTTGGAGAGGTGTCAACAAGGCCTATGATGAAAGGAACACCATTCCTACTGTAAAGCACGGAGGTGGATCACTGATGATGTGGGGATATGTGAGCTTCAAAGGCACAGGAAACTTGGTCAAAGTTGAAGGAAAGATGAATGCAGCACGTTATCAGCAAATACTGGAGGCAAATTTGCACTCATCAGCCAGGAAGCTGCGCATGGGACAACATGACAATGATCTAAAACACAAGGCCAAGTCAGCCTGTCATTGGCTACAGCAGAAGAAAGTGAAGGTTCTGGAGTGGCCATCTCAGTCTCCTGACCTCAATATCATTGAGCCACTCTGGGGAGATCTCAAGCGCGCAGTACATGCAAGACAGCCCAGGAATTTACAGGAACTGGAGACTTTTTGCCAAGAAGAATGGGCAGTTTTACCATCTGAGAAAATAAAGAGCCTCATCCACAACTACCACAAAAGACCTCAAGTTGTCATTGATGTTGGAGGGGGCAATACACGGTATTAAGAACTGGGGTATGGGAACTTTTGAACAGGGTCATTTTGATGTTTTTGGTTTTCATTATGATTTAAAAAGAGAAAACACAGAAGTTTGACAATAAATGGCTTCAACCAACCACTAACCATGAGTGGAGAAAAAGTTTTTGTGTTATCATTCATATTCTCTGAAAAAAGGCCAAAAAACCAAAAGATCTGCCGGGGTATGTAAACTTATTAGCACAACTGTATTCTAATTTATTGAGGTGCACCTATATCTTACATACAGGCTTCCGTGGTGATTTTTATAGGTTAATGGGCAATTTTTAACAGAGGGAAGCATAAACAGATATTCTATACCCTACTTTATGGTGCTGTGGGTTTACAGGTGAAAATCCTAGTGACAGGTCTGGCCAGGGCTCTATGGCGATTTTAGGACCTCAATGTTTCCCCTATGTCAGAAGACTTATAATTTCTGTATGACTTTTATCCACATAGGAAATATTGAGGTCACAAGATGGTATGCTCTCATGACTAAAATTTTCCTGTTTAACCCTGTTTACCCACTACCAGGTTTCAGTTTATCCTGGAAATCCCTATGAATGTAATGTTCTCAAGGGAATGTGTCACCTAAATGGTATATTTAAAAAAAATAGAGTTTATATGTTAAATGTATTTTTTAAGATTTTTTGATAATTTTATTTTTCATTTTCCATGTCACTACTTACAGTGGGTAAAAAAACTATTTAGTCAGCCTCCAATTGTGCAAATTCTCCCACTTAAAAAGATGAGAGGCCTGTAATTGTCATCGTAGGTAGACCTCAACTATGAGAGACAAAATGAGAAAACATATCCAGAAAATCACATTGTCTGATTTTTTAAGAATTTATTTGCAAATTATGATGGAAAATAAGTATTTGGTCAATATCAAAAGTTCATCTCAATACTTTGTTATATATCCTTTGTTGGCAATGACAGAGGTCAAATGTTTTCTGTAAGTCTTCACAAGGTTGGCACACACTGTTGCTGGTATGTTGGCCCATTCCTCCATGCAGATCTCCTCTAGAGCAGTGATGTTTTGGGGATGTCGCTGGGCAACACAGACTTTCAACTCCCTCCAAAGGTTTTCTATGGGGTTGAGATCTGGAGACTGGCTAGGCCACTCCAGGACCTTGAAATGCTTCTTACAAAGCCACTCGTTGCCCTGGCGGTGTGCTTGAGATCATTGTCATGCTGAAAGACCCAGCAACGTTTCATCTTCAATGCCCTTGCTGATGGAAGGAGGTTTGCACTCAAAATCTCACAATACATGGCCCCATTCATTCTTTCATGTACACGGATCAGTCATCCTGGTCCCTTTGCAGAGAAACAGCCCCAAAGCAGGATGTTGCCACCCCCATGCTTCACAGTAGGTATGGTGTTTTTTGGATGCAACTCAGTATTCACTCTCCTGCAAACACGACGAGTTGTGTTTCTACCAAACAGTTCTACTTTGGTTTCATCTGGCCATATGACATTCTCCCAATACTCTTCTGGAACATCCAAATGCTCTCTAGCAAACTTCAGACGTGCCCGGATGTGTACTGGCTTAAGCAGGGGGACACGTCTGGCACTGCAGGATCTGAGTCCCTGGCGGCGTAGTGTGTTACTGACGGTAGCCTTTGTTACATTAGTCCCAGCTTTCTGCAGGTCAGTCACTAGGTCCACGCGTGTGGTTCTGGGATTTTTGCTCACCGTTCTTGTGATCATTTTGACCCCACGGGGTGAGATCTTGCGTGGAGCCCCTGATCGAGGGAGATTATCAGTGGTCTTGTATGTCTTCCATTTTCTAATTATTGCTCCCACAGTTGATTTCTTCACACCAAGCTGCTTGCCTATTGCAGATTCAGTCTTCCCAGCCTGGTGCAGGTCTACAATTTTGTTTCTGGTGTCCTTCCACAGCTCTTTGGTCTTCACCATAGTGGAGTTTGGAGTGTGACTGTATGAGGTTGTGGACAGGTGTCTTTTATACTGATAACAATGTCAAACAGGAGCCATTACTACAGGTAATGAGTGGAGGACAGAGGAGCCTCTTAAAGAAGAAGTTACAGGTCTGTGAGAGCCAGAAATCTTGCTTGTTTGTAGGTGACCAAATACTTATTTTCCACCATAATTTGCAAATAAATTCTTTAAAAATCAGACAATGTGATTTTCTGGATTTGTTTTCTCATTTTGTCTCTCATAGTTGAGGTCTACCTATGATGTCAATTACAGGCCTCTCTCATCTTTTTAAGTGGAGGACTTGCACAATTGGTGGCTGACTAAATACTTTTTTTTCCCCACTGTATACTTTAAAAAAGTATTATATCCTGCAATTTTTACTCTGGCCACTAAGTCTAATAATTGACTGACTCTAGCCAATTCTCTATGGATTTTCATTGTCACCTTATTCGCATTTCATACAAGACATACAGGATTACAATAGAATAAAACACCATCATTGTGACAACTCCAAGCAACATATGATGCCACAGCTTATCTACTCAGCTCCCTGCACAGAACATGCCTAGAAACTCTCTCATAGAAGTCAATGAATTGGATTCAGTCTATTGTTGCCTATGGCTATGATTATGATGAAAAGCATATCACTAAATGTTGTTAACAGAGCAGAGGAGAAGCTCAGACAAGATGGCCGCCCTATGATTTTGGACAGAAAATAGTATTTAAAAAGATCTGCAAATAAAAACAGATTTGAAAAAAAGCAATAATTTAATCTGTTTTTAATAAATAAAATGGTGATACATTCCTAAGATATGGACTAGATAATCTTTTATCCTTGAAATACATAGAAAGAAAATCTATTGCTAAATGGAAACTGTCAACAAGCAGGCTAGCTGCTGGTGACGGAACTTATTAAGGTTCTAGTTTTATTCTGCTTCTGGTTTGTGTGAGCACCTAGCAAAGTTAGGCTCATTAACACAACAATGTGCCATGTTCATTAACATATGAACATCCCAATAACCTGATTAACATATGAATACCGTCAACTGCACAGAGCATTCATGTGTTAATAAACTGGACTGCAGGGCCTATTCATGTGTTAATGGACGGGTTGTCATGGATATTCATGTTCTGATGTTCATGGCTACAGGAGGTATTAAGGTGTTAATAAGCCATCCAGATCAACAGCCTAGACTGTAGCAACAGTCTAATATTACTCATGGAAAGTAATAAACAGAGACACAGAATAACAGATCTGTCAACAGCAGCTTTTAACAGTTTCCAGACAGTAAAAGAAGACTAGAGATGAGCTAGTATAGTCACTGGCTGCTAGAATTATAGTCGTAGAGCATCATATGACTCTTAAGGTATAGGTTTTACAAACTATCCAAACCCAAACCATCCAACAAGAAAACTATACAAGTCACATTTTATGTTACAACCTTAGATTGTTTAAAGTTAGCCATACACTTTCAATAGCTGACATTCAAACAGCTATTCCTACCACACTTCTTAAACACATGTACACTCAGTTTGGCCATACATGCACATGTTTTCAATGGGCAGACCAGCCTAAGCCACTGCCAGACTTCTCTGGAAATCAACATATCTGATCTTTTTTCTCTCCCAATATACTGTATGTCAAACAAACCTCGGCTAACCACATCACATACATTAGATGGTCAGCTGATCCTGGCAGAAGCGGGGGTTCAGAAGACCTAAGTCTATTGTGTATGGCTGCCATTATGGTGTAGATTCATGCATGAAAGACATTTAGTAATTTGTTCCTTAAGTAATCTTAATTTAGGTGTTAAAGGGATTGTACAAAGTTTTTGACGTTTTCTCCTAGTGATAGGAGGCTGAGCATGCACTCTATACTATTCTATTCATTCTCTATGGGAGCGTTAGAGATAGCTGACAGCTCTACTCAGGGCACATGGTCAGTCTGCCACTCCATCAGGACAGGGAAATACAACCCCTGTTCCTGGGTTCAGTGGAGCCCCAGCTGTCAGATCTCCACCAATGATGGAGTTATTCTCTATCCTATTGATAGGGGACAACTTACAAAACTTGATACAACTCCTTTAATTTCTGAAACTTCTGCAGAAAGAGGGTATTCTGTCTATACAAGGGGAGAAGTCCACCTATGATTGAGCAATTGTTAATTTTAGCAATCAATATCCTAATTAGGCTCTGTACTTTCAGGTGGGCGGGACCTGGCTGTTTTCTATATTTGCTGGTGAATCTAACAGCACTTATTGCTCAGGGCTGGTGGGAACTAGAGTAAAAAAACAAACAGTGCTGAAATCAGTGGAGCATTGCTTACTGAAGGGTGCAAAGATTTAGAGTAGGTGGAGGTGGTGAAAGGTCCTCTTTAATCCCTTATGTGATAAAAGAACATTGGAAATGTGTTACTGTTGTTGCTATCTTGTGAACTATATAATATATAGCATGATATACTGTGTATATATATATATATATATATATATATATATATATGGGGGGGGTTTGGGTTTTTTTCTTTTTATGGGGGCGTCCCCCCCATTTTGATGTTGTTGGGGTGCCCTTTTTCATATACTGTATATATATATCATAGGATACAGTACATTTGACCTTTAGCTCTAACTGTTAACAAATGATTCTAGCTGATTTGCTCCAATTAATCATTTGCAGAATGTTTTATGATTTACTTACATTTTAGATTTTTCAATTTTTGCTAATTTTTGTATATTGTTATTTGTTATTTTTTAAGTCTCATGGAATAATGAGCCCTGTGGATTTAACTGCGTAAGGACTTCAAGAGACACTTGTAAACTCTGAAATGTCCCTGTTTTCTCACCCACCTTCCAAAATTTTCACTTTATTACTGTTTAGCATTCCTCAGAAAAGTATTCTGTGTTTCTACAGTAAATTAAACTAACAGTGGCCATTTACGTATTGGGTTTATGTAAGTTACAAAATCCCATTCCATTTAAATATTAAACAAATATCTTAACAATAACTATAGGAATAATATAAGGATATCAAAGGGAATCTCCAAAATACCACAAGAAAGAAGTGGATTGTAGATTTTACAGGTGCCATCTTTATGGTATAAGATTTCTCGGCTGGGTGTTTTTTGTTAAGTAGTTGTAAAACCACAATTAGCTAAACAAACCAACACCAGAAGGTGAGAACTGGGGATGATGTAAAACATGTTGGTTTTTCTCAGGATGTCTACAAGTAAAACATCTTCTTAGTTACAATGATGAGCACTAACCTGTAAGGAGACTAATTATTGCAATGAGCTGGAATGTTTGAGGACACATTACTCGGTTCTTCTCCATTAGCTTTTCACCACCAGATTTCCACTGGTTTCTCTATTCATTTACTGCTGTAAGTGAATTCTAGATGTCATCAACGTGCTACCTAGTCACACTTTACTCTTAAGGTACCCATACACTTTCAATAGCTGTCAGACAAACTTTTGATCACTTGGCAGCTTATTGTCCTGATGAACACCCTCCCACCCTATACACATGCATGCTTGGTTGGGCTATGTGAGCATCTGTTTTCAGTGTGGAGAGAAGAGTAAGCTTTTGCCAGACATCTCTGGTGGTGGGTTATTGTCCTAGTAAACTAAGGATCAAGCATGACAAAATTGAACATGCCTGATCCTTTCTTTCCACAACATAATGCACTGGGGAAGAGTCAAGTCCAGTCCAGTCTTTATATCTGTAAAATGGTGAGAAGCTTTAAGACTACTCTATGCATACTGACACTGTGCCTTGGTAGACTGAGACACTCCCACTTCTCTTGTCTGTCTAAACTGCAAAAAGGGGGAGTGTCTTGGACTACCAGAGCACAGTGGAAGGAATTTATGAAAACATTTACACCAGAAAGTGACTATAAAAAGTTGCAAGTTTGGTGCATGGACAATTTTGCATCGACAGTTGTGACTTTTCACCAATTGGTGCCCTGCTTTTCCAATATGAGTGTATATAGAGGTTTAGTGAAGGGGGTATGATTTACTATATTTTAGGCCAGAGACCAGCATAAATTATAGCTCAAGTCATCGCCAGATCTTAGGTAGTGTAGATTTAAGATTCTCGCACATGGAGGGTGAGAGATTTGTCTATTTTCTTAAGAGGCACGTCAACCTGGTCAATATCCATTGGAGCACATAGGGAATCAAGACCAGCATAGGAAATTCCAATCTCAATAAACTCTCCTCATTGTGTATAGGATAGTCTGAGAATCTGGAGGCCATTTTTGCAGAAAAAGCCATAGTAGAAAGATTAGAAAGAAGAACTCTGGGTATTTTAACTATGCATTATGGATTTATTGCAAACATTTCTATTGTGAGCTGGAGGGTCACTTTAAGTGACATTCAGTTCAGCTACATACTATATATATTAACCATGATTAAATGAACTATGGCAGCTCTGGACAAGAAGTTCCTATAGACTTTCCCACATTTTGCCCCTATGTTTAGACATCTGTGTGTATTTAGAGAATAAATAAGTAAATAGTCGATCACAGTCAGTGTGAATAGTACAAGCAGTGCAAATATTAGCCATACCTTAGTAGTGCATATGTTCATTTTAGAGACAGAGATTGGTTGTATGCAATGGGCCAATGGGCTGCAAAGTCAACCTTTTAATGGGCTCTTAAAATGGGAAATTATAGTTTATTACGGTCATTTGCTGAACAATTGTAGAGTGGACCCTGATGATGGCTAATCAGAGAATGAGCAGCTAGCGGCGGGCAGTACTGTGGGGAGGCTTCAGAAAGGGCGATTCAAGACCACGGGGCACCTGCTTTCAGATAAATGGACCATTCCTATGGTTTGACTCCCAGCATGGAGGACTGAGGTAAGAAAGACAGTGGAATGGAAAACAGAATATTAAAAGCCACAACATTCAATCATGACTGTAACATTAAGGCAAAGCCAATCTAGTACAAAATCAACCACTAAAGCTGTAAAATCAACAAATTATACATGAATGAGCTTGATAAAATGGAACTGTGTCAAAGTTCCTCTTACCATAGATTTCTTATTAAAGGGGTTTTTAATTTAATTTTTAATTATGCCAGGGAAGGTAAAAAAAAAAAAATAATAATAAAAAATTGGAAAAAAAACATACTCACCATAGATTTCTTATTAAAGGGGTTTTTAATTTAATTTTTAATTATGCCTGGGAAGGTAAAAAAAAATAATAATAAAAAATTGAAAAAAAAACATACTCACCTGACCTGCCTCAGATTGCGGTCTGGTCCTGCAGGTCTGTTGTTTTTTTCCGACTGAAGTCCCCGCAGGACGTGACTGCTGAGGCCAATCGGCAACCTCAGTGAGACATCCCTGGGTCCTCTTCTTAGGCTTCTGAGGCCATTGATTGGCCTCAGTGGTCACGCAGAAGGGACTCAGGACATCACAGCCGGCGAGTGACTGATAGTGACTTAGTACCCTCCACTTCATTCCCTCTATGCCAATGTTCTGGCGTAGAGGGATGATATTGAGGTACATGTTTGGTGTAAGGCCCTTTCTTGAGCCAAACGTGCGCCTCAAGCCCAGATCTGTACCTCGCCCTCCACTTTCTGTTTTTCTGGGAATTACAGTGCAGGCATCAGGGTGAGACGAATTGGGGATTTTTCGGCCGACTAATTTATTAAACTCACGCTAGTTTTTTGGTGTCAGTTAAAATGGAAAATCTACACCAGTTCCTACCTGGGGTAAATTTCCGTTCTGGTGCTTGGACCTCTGACAGATTTAAGAAGAGGCTTCTTCATAACTCTCTTTGTCCCTGTGCCAGTCGGGCCATTTACTATGGCCGGGGTACAAAACATGTATATAAACCAACACAGTGATAAAATTCTTTATCCCACGTTTAACAGAGCATGACCATACTGGATTATCAAATATTCTAGAATTAATGAATAATCATAGAACTCTATCTAAAATTATCCAGAATGCTATAAACCCTAAAGTTTACTACACACATTCAATAGCAGTCAGCTTGTTTGGCCAGTAGCTATTCCTAGCAAGTTTCCCATAAAATGACATGCTCAGTTTGGCATAATTCTTATGGGGAGACGGGACCGAATTCAGCAGTCTAAGGTGCCTTTTTTTTTTCCTTTTTTTAATATTCCATATTACTGAATGTGTGGAATACTCAATATAAGTCATTTCAATATTTATTACACTATATTTGCTGAATAACATGAGTGATATTTACATAATTAGGACTCTGTAATGTTACTTATAGGTTCTTATACTTTTTCTTTACCAGATATCATTTACAATATATTTATATATAGGAGACAGATATTCTGTTTGATTCCGGGGACAGGTTTCTTGCAGCGCTCCTGCCCGTCCCTGTCTGTATTGAACTGCACTGATATGCAGAAGGTGAACAATTTTACAACTCTTCCCAAAGCTCTTGGGAAAATCACTTTGTCACATTTTTCACAGGTTGTTTAATTACACAAACCAAGGAGCGGCGGCCTCCCTTTGGCTTGCACAGCATCTCTTCCCTTGGGGCAGGTGCATATTAAAGCTAATTCAGCCTTGTTTCCTGATTGCTTTGGGCAACAACAAATTGTTCCCCAGGGAAGAGCAAAAAATCAGTTATGATCTCGGAGTCTTGGGGAGAGATTAGAGCAGTCACACTGGTGACACAGCAGCAGGCTCTACCAATGAAACTGATTTCACCTTTAATCCTTGAAATGAGTGAATATCTCCAGCAAGGCTGCCATGTCTCCTAAGGTTCGCAGATAAAGGATGTCCCCATGACGTGGAAGTGAGCAGAATGAAGAGATGGACAGAGCTTATTGCTCAGCTGCTCAGACCTTTCTGAATCTTATTTAAATCTATGTTCAGCATATATTGAAACTAGAGACATGAATATAAAATTCTTGAAATAAGTTGGGTGAATTATGTTTGGACACAGGACAGGTAGAAATAGCTTATCCATGAAACAACTGGTTAATTGTTACTTAAAGGGCTCTACACCTAAAATCAACAGTGAAAGTGCAGAATTGCTGCTTATATAATTCACATATTAATATAATGAGCAAGTCATGTAATAAAACAGATCCTACGAGTGGAAAATTGTGCAGGGAAAGCACAACAGTCTTTAGAATGTACATTTAAGGGTATCACAATTTACATATTTTTTTGATTCAGTCAAGAGTCAAAAATCAATCCCCAAAAAATTACATAAATCCAAGTAAAAACTCTAGTTTGTTCACCCAAGAACATTGACCTCATCTAATACATGGCCAGATTTTTTACAGGGCTATCTAAGGCTGGCAGTGTAACAGTGACAATTGTGGCTAGTAGATGTTATGTGGGCATTTGTTATTGCAAATCTGGTATAGGGGTCTCTTATGGGACACCTACAGTATCTCCAACAACAATTTGTCAGTCACAGCTGGCCAAGAAGAAATCCCCTATAGCAATGTGTGTGCCACAGAAGCAAGCTACAAATAATTGTCCAAGAGTCACTATAACAATTTGCCTGCCACAAAAGACACCCTAAGGCTGAGGCCACACATTGTGCAAAAGATGTGTTTCTTGTTCCAGATTTAGTCATTTTTTTTAGCCAAAGCCATGGGTGGATTTAGCAGAAGCAAGAAGTATAAGTGTTACTTTTATAGTTCCCATTACTTTTGATGCCACTCCTGGCACAAAAACCACAGCAAAATCTGCAACAAGAAAAGCAGCTTTTCCGCAACGTGTGGCCTCGGCATAAAACATATTCAGGCTAAGGCCCCACGTGGTGTCCCGCACCAAAAAAGCGCAGTGGGAAAAACCGCAGCAGGAACGTATCGCGGTTCTTCCTGCAGCTTGTAGACAGAAAGTTTGCAGAGGTTTCCTCTGCGGACTTTCTGTATTAATTATACCTATGGGGAAACCGCCGTAGTTTCCGTAGGTATAATTGACATGCTGCAACTTCCAAAACCGCACTGGTTTTGGAAATCGCCACATGTCCGCAGCACGCTTTTTACTGCAAAGTGGGCATTGGATTCGTTAGAATCCCATCCACTTTGCTCTAAGTGTAAAACGCCTTTATTTTTTCCACGGCGTTTAGCTGGCATATTAAATGTGGGCCTATGTGTCTAGCAAATTGCCATAAAAGAGACCTTTACGGCTAACACAATGGGGCAGATTTATTAATCCTGTTTGGGGGCCTCATGTGGCGTTTGACCACGGCATTTTACAGTCACTGTAAAGCGGATGGGATTCTAGCAAATCCCATCCACACATTGCAGAAAAATAAGCGCAGCTGAAACGCTGCAGTTTCCAAAACTGCTGGCGTATAGGTATATTTGAAGCATAAAGCCCGCAGCGGAAACCTCTGCGGAATTTCTGCGAAAAACGCTGCGGGATTTAACGTGATGCGTTGCCTCTGCAGTTTTTCCTGCAGCGCTTTTTTTGCTGCGGCCTGCTACATGGGGCCTTAACCTAGAAGGGAATTCTCATATTGTCAAATTGATGCCAAGACAGTAATAACTGCTCGCAAGTTCTGAGTACGAAGGTGGGACTTAAGGAAATAGATTTTGTAAATCTGATAGGGGTGAATGGGAGCTGTGGAATCGGGGTAGCACATATAGCTACTTGGTTTCCATCATGGTTCCATTAGACCATGTAGAACAACTGTATTTTGCTGGCTTCGTAGCACCCATTCAACTCTGCACTGCTCATCTGTTTCCGTAAAAATTTGTGAGCAGTTATTATGGCATGGTCCCTAAATTTTACCAAAATTTACTAATGCATTGACAACATCCGCTGTACATGTTGGTGCACAGGGGAAATATGGCACAGGCTCAGGAGCTCTGACTTCTCCATATGCTGTGGTGACAGCTGTGCAGGATCAGAGATAACTGTGATCTCGGTTGATTAACTGATCTGATGCCATGGTCAATACCATCTGAGGGGTTATACAGATGGAGACATCCAATAGACAATGGCCAATAGGTGATATTCACTGATCCCCCCCATGGTTCGTCTCCAGGGGATGCTGCACTTTGCATTCTGATGCAGGACATAGTATGAGGCATTCCCTGTAGACAAAGTGTGCAGTAGTTGGGATCTGTTTTTACAGGCCATTACCTGTTGGACTAATCCAATAGGTAGAGGCCTTTTGTCACTGTGTGTGGGCAAGTAAAGTGGGCATTATGCACTATGGGGGGTAATAAAGGGTGCATTATGCTGTGTGAGTGAGAATAAAGGAGCATTATACTGTGTGGGGCAGTAAAGGGTCATTATTGAAGGGGGGATGTGCCCTAATTTTTTTTTGTTAGGGGGTCCCCAGACATAACTTTGCTTGAGGCTCCAGGAATGCTAAACCTGCCCCTAAGCATAACATATATCAGTGTTAGTAAATTTGGGCCACACAGTTTAGGTAATTTTTTTTTTATTTTAAAAATGATATAAGGAATCTGAGTGGTAACTAAGGCCAAATCTTTTTCCATTGTACCATTTTTGATAAATCTCCCTTGGTTTAGTTTTTTATTGCTACTTCTATTGTTCCATGCGTCCATGGTTATAGACAGTGGTGGCCGTGGTGTGGCCGTCACAAAACAGAAAAATTTGCAATTTGTTTGCTCAAAAAATTTACTATTTTTTTAATGTTTTATGTGCCAGGTAAACGGGTACAAGGCATAAGAAATCTGCCCCATTATATCCTGACATCTAGAAAAAAAAGTCTAAACTCATTAGGCTGTGTTTAAACTGTGCTTTTTTTTGTTTTTTAAAAGAAGAACTGCATGCAGCTGTTAATTGCAGTAATAAGTAGCACATGTTATTATACATTTCACCTGTATGCTAATAGCCATTACATGGAAACCTCTGGCTTACTGACATTGGATCCTCATAACTGCAATTAAAAACTGCTCTGTGTAAACACAGCCTTTATATAAATATATTGTTTATAATTCATATCTATCATTTCATAACTGTTATTGTAGTCATTTTTACAGTATTTTTTTCTTTTTTTCTGTATAGTATTTAGTATTGCTGTTATCTATGGATTGCTGTGACATTGTATCTTTGACTGTCTGGTTTCTAAGACCATGTTTTCTATGTATTATTTCATGTCTTTGTTGCTTTTTTATTGCACTTGACTAATTTACACATGTGACATAAATCTGCCAGTGGCCAGTTGTCTCATTACAAAGTGGTTAAAGCTAATCTGATGGCAGCAGACATCCATGTCCGTTATCAACAGATGGGGTGATGTAACCTCACTGCATCTTGATGATCCCTGACCTAAAGCTTTGATGACATGGCACATCAGCCATTAATTGTTTACACTGCTACTGCTCATTTATTTCTGACACCCGCTACATATGTGGCCCCGACACCAGTAGACGATTCAATGACTTTAATATACACTTGTATTTTAATAAGCTTGTATCACTACAATGAGCACATTTTTATCATCACAGTGGGACATTACACTCAAGCAGTATCCCAAATGTGTAAAACTGATTGTAAACTGTTGGTCTAAGTGATCATTCCCATTGAGCTTTAGGCTAAGGCCACACATTACGGAAACGTAATGGAAAAAAACATTGCATTTTACAGCAAAGTGAATGAGATTCTGGCTAATCCCATCTGCACATTGCAGAAAAAAAAAGCTGTGGAAAAGCTGCTTTTTCAAAAACGCATTTGAAATACGTAGGATTTTATTTTAGCAGTGTCATTGCGAACATTTTCCCTATACATTTAATAGGAGGGGAAAAAACACAGGTAAAACACAGCAAAAACTCAATGACAAATGCTGCAGTAAAGAACTCAATGGGGGTTATTTATCATCTGACCCTTTTTTGGCCATACTTTCACAGGTGCGCCCTTTTTTAGACTAGTTTTACTGTGGTGTTTATTTATTATGTCGGTGCACCTTCTTGTTAAATGTTGTGCACATGTTAGTGTAGGTGCGCCTTTTTAGGCCATGTTCACTTTATCCCTTTTTTGTGCATTCTAACCTGACGGGCATTTTATACTGCCCATGGACTGCAGTGCATTTGCGCCTTTTTAAAAAAAAGCGCAAGTCATAAATACAGCGTGAAAAGGATCTTCAATCAGGCCACGCCCCCTTTTATCACCAAAAAACACAGGTGGCGAGAGCAGCATTACAGCGTGAAAAAAAGGCGCAAATGCTTCATAAATGAAGCGTAGTGCAGAAAAAGATCTCAAAAAAGCGCAATTTACACAAAAAAAAGGCGCAAGTAGACTAATAAATGTGCTCCCCCGGCACTGATATCCCTCCACTGTCAGAAAGGCAGGCCTTACAGCCTAGCGTCATCTTTGGGCTGTAAAGAGCGCCCTCCCTGACAGTATTCATCTGTAGCCTTGTACTGTCGGGGAAGGGGCATTCCTCTCAGCTCAGTGATACTGCACATCTCTGAGGATATGAAAGGTCCTCTTTAGAGGCACAAAATTGCCAAATTTTCATGCAAAATATTCATCAAAAATAAGCCAAAGGTAGCATAAGAAAAAGAAGTGTCTAACAAGATGCACCAAATCATTCATACAGCATGTGTCCCTGTAAAAAATTGCTGCATCTTCTTTGTGCCTGGTCTAGTTTTTTAAGTAATAATAATACAACAATAATAAATCTTCCCCCATGTGTTTAGTGATACAGAAATACAGAACATGCTGCCCAATAGGCAGGCAGATTTGCTATTTAGTGTTCTTGTAAAGTTGGGTGACCCACGTGTTATAATGTTGACTACTTAATGTTGGGTCAGCCAGCTTTTCTAAAAACAGAATTTTTAACTTACTGATAAATCAAGGATTTATACTGGTGAAGTTTTTGATTTCAGCTGGAGGTGTTCTTTAGATGTTCTTTGGATGTTTGCATTAGTGACACCTGCAGTCTACAGGAAGGTACTGCATTATTCATGACCTGGGAGCTGGAGATGGAATTGAAGTGGATTTAAGCGTGGATCAAAAGATTTAAGCTATAAAATTGAAAGCGCAACATATGATCTTCATGACAAATCGGTGCATATTGTGAAGGACCCTTCTGCTGCAATTTCTTGGGTCTTCAGCAGATGTCTGACTGGAGGGGGTAAAAAATGACTGACAACCCCTGGGCCTCACAAAATGGCATCTCATTTGCATACTATAAACTGCCATAAACACTAATGTTTAGTTTTCTGATGGAAATTCATGGCTGTAGGGAATCTGTGGTTTAGCCTGCACTGGTGGATTACTCCAGTTGCCATTGGAGGCAATTCTGTTAATAACTATATATATGTGAATTGCATTTTTTTAAATCTCTTTTTGTAAAATACTTGCAAATCTGTGGCATTATATAAACCTATGAAACTTTTATATAGTTCTTAATGGCTTAGTGGAGCAACAAACAGGCCTTGGCTGCTCAACACATAGCAGCTGCTAGGTTCCCATAATACTGTAATCTGGAACATTATATATCTCAGTGAAACCAGCAGTAAGGGAAGAGGATCTCACTATTGCATTGGATGCCTTCACCAGGGGTAAGACAAGATCTCTTGGTGCCCAAGGTATGGTTTACAGAACATGTCCCATCGCCCTCTTTACACAGGGGGTCCCCTTGGACCCCATGATTTACTTACTTAATCTACCTCCCAGGCATTTGGGCAAGGGGGCGTCTAGGCTGTTTTTATACTTATGTACTGCAGCAAAGACTCTAATAGCCCGTCACTGGAGGGAGACGCTCCCTCCCACGGGGACTGAACTGTGTTCTCACATGAAGGACACCCACAGTCTTGAATTTTTGGCGGCTACTTTGAACCACACTGTGGAGGCCTTTAATTCCATATGGTCGTATTGGGACTCCTACTCTAGTTCACATGGCCTTTGACTCCAACCGAACGTCCTCCCCCCACCCCCCCCTCCCGTTCTCCGTTTCCATTTTCTCCCTTTTTTCCCCTTGTCTGATGTCTGATATTGTTTTATTATCTTTGTAATTTTTGTATGCAGAGGATTTTGCTACCATGTTGCTTCATCTGTTGTGATTTTTCCTCTTTAAATGTATACTTTATTGTAAAATACTTTAATGAAAACTACAGTTTAAAAAAAAAAAAAAAAAAGAACATGTCCCATCAACCTTGGTCTTGCACAACCATCCATTTAATTCTCCCTTGTCATGATGCAGGGTGGTGCTCATTGTCCATGACACCTGTAGCATTATGAGCAGCTGAAGAACACCATCCGGTTGGTTGTACAAAGAAATTTAGAGCCCTATCACACGGGCTGATGACCATGAGAGTTCCTGTGATCACTGACCTGATGTCCATGTCCTCGATTAGCTGACGAACAAACCAACACTCATTTGATGATCGATTCTATCATTTATGTGGCCATAAAAATGCTCACTGGTTGGCAGCACATCTACCTGTGTCACCAACATAATCCAAACTGTATGGGAGGTGAACGATCCAATGAACAATTGCTGCTCCCACATACTGTATGGGTTGGGCTGTGTGAAGTCTTTCAATGGTTCACTAGGTACCTGCCTACTCAACCAAAGGCACCCATACACATAAGAGAAAAGTTGGCCTAACCTTCTGACTTCTCAATGTGTGTTGGCATTTGCCAACTCTCTCCCCAAAGGAAAAGAAGGATTGGACATGTTGCGCTTCAGCTTGCCAAATCCTTTATTTTTATGAGAGATAAGCAGATGGATTATGAATATCATGGGCCCTGGGCAGTATAAAGATTGTGAACTCCCTTCTCCTCCACAAGGCTAAAGTTTTTAGGGCCTTTTAAATGGGCTGATTCACAGCTGAATGATCATTCATAGGAATACTCATCCTCAATCAATTCCCAGTGTTAGGTTGGGTTTATACACTGCACATGCAATGTGTACAACATGCACTAGGGATGCTGCCACCCCAGGGATCAGATGAGAGTAGCTGAAGGCAATTTACAGGTGGCCACGGGATACAGGGTGGTGGACTTCACTGCAAAAGAGCAGCAGACTCCCTAACAATGATGGAAGTAGGCTCACACCACCCACGCTATGATGCAGCCCCCTCACTTACATGTACACACATCTAAGCGGCAAACAGGCCCTGCGTGGCCACCCCAAAAAGGCCTTAGAGGTATCTGGCAATGGCCTATTCCTTTCTCCCCAATGAGGACACATGTATGCTTCACATAACAGAGTGTGCATGTCTATTGTGGATGGGAAAGAATTGCCGTTGGCCAACTGTTCAGCTAAAAGCTAATGGAAAAGTATGGCCACCTCTAATCCTGGAACTGGACGACACAATCAACCATTAGCTACATAAGAAATTTTATTACAGAATTCCCATAGGCTTCTATAAGCACCCACTGTATCCATTGATTTCAAAAACTAAAAAACTATTCTGGCTTTTAGAATTCAGAACTGTACTGAATGAGGGTTACAAGTGGCGGACCTCTGCTTTTGGGTAAATATGTCCTAAAAACAGCAACCCTTTTAATGAATAAAAATTCTATAGTGCCTAATGCTCTGTTATATATGGGGCAGTATTTTATATAGAATAATGGCTATTATGTTTATGTTCACCTCCAATTTTAGCTATATGAATGGTTTCCAATATTAGCTACAGTATATGAATGGTTTTAGGAGTTCCACGGTTAATTTAATTAATAAAGAAGTATATATTTTGTGTCTCAGTTGAAGTGTTAACTGCGGCAATGACACATCCTCTATCTTGTTTGTGTTCTAATCATACATTCATTTTAATATCAGAGGAGTCATTTTGCTCTGTGCTCATTTTTCACTGAACCCCTGCTATTTTTCTTCTCTGGTAATAGATATCATTTCAACAGCTTGACTAACCGGCCTGATATAGAATAGCCAGTAATATATACTGATGTAATGACCATGATAAAATCATTGTGTGCTGATTTTATAAATTAGGGTGAAAATGCGAATGAGCCTGAAAAATGAAGTGCTACTGCATGAATTCCAGGGTTGCTAATGCTTCATACCTTTCTGCTTCATTAAACCAATTTCACGGGGAGATGACTTAGAGGAGGAAGCTGCACTGCTTAAGAGACCCAACAATGGTTTATTGAAAGAAATGGGGCTAAGATTAAATTAAGTGCTACTTGAGAAATATGGAAATGCTTCAAAATCTGCCTCCTAAATGGCGAATTTATACATTTGATAAGTTCGTTCTTTCACATTCGAAGATTTGTCTCATAATTTTTACATGACTGCTAATTAAGGTCAGAATACTTTCTAATCTCCTATTATAAATTGCAGGAAGAAATCTTAAGTTGTTTCTAAAGACGCATTATGTGATAGGGACTTTAGGTAGGAGGAGTGGAAAAACATAGGTTTAATGTCGATTTATATTGAAATGTTCTAGTGACAAAAGTTACTTAGTAATGAAACAGCAATATTACAGCCTGTATATTATAAGCTGATGATAACAATAACTATTGTCAAATATCAGCGGACGTTTAGGAAATACTTTTTTGTAGGCTGCATTGAACAGATGTCATTTATATAACCTGAATTACAGAATATGAACTAGTAACATTTCCAACAAGGGCCTAGGTGAGAGGGGCACGTGCCCCCTAAATCTTTCCCCCAGGTAAAGGAAAGCCAAAAGGTGGCCATACATATCAAGGTAATATTGAACAAACCTGAAGATTTTTGTGAAACCTCCAAACTATATAACGTGTATTTTGGGGAAAAAAAGATTGTGCTGTGGGATTTCAACAAGCCCAATCATTTTGTTTTTCGGGGGAAATAAAAAACTAACGCTAGGTTTACACATGTGCTCGGGTTTCTTTTGTTCGGGTCTGATTGGGGATTCGCATTCGCATTGAATCCGGATTTCACGCTTTGGGGTAACGAATCACATTTTTCTATAAATTGGCTGCTGCATGTTAGGACATGGGGCAAGGAACTCTGGGAACGCGGGTTTACCCACAATGCCATGCATGCAGCCAATCAGCAGCCAGCCAGCTCTGAGATGTCACTGCCCTTTAACCCCTTCCCGACCGCCCACGGTATCGGGAGCGGGTGTTAGCTGTAACATGACTGCGGCATCCAAGAGGTTCCGTCATGCTACATGTCCCCCAAGGCACGCCCCCCCCCCCCCCGCGGCGAGATCAGGGGGTGCCGATATGCATCTTCTGCAGCCCGGGGTCTGGCCAGTGACCCTGGGCTGCTAGTAGTCCCAGTACCTGGATGATCCTGCCCAGAAGTGAGGAAGTTAGTCTATGCGTCTGCATAGGCTGACTTCCTCTATAGACTGCAATACACGATTCGCCGCAAATTCATTCGGATTGAATCGTATCAGAAAATTCGGCGAAGCTGTCGAATCGAATTTTTGAAAAATTCGCTCATCTCTAACCAGGATCATAGAGCAGTTTGCAGGGAAAAAAAATAGTCTTGTGCCACATTTATTATGTGTTATTATTATTTATTATGTGAGACACTTTCTATGACATATGTAAAGGGTGTGGCTTATACAGAAAGACATATGACCTATGATGCAACACCATATGCCAAAAAAAATGCACCGAAATTTTGATACATTTTTGGATGAAAACTAAGTCAACAAATAGGTGATAGAAACTTGAACTAGACAGTCTAAAAATATGGCAAGATCATTCAACATTAGACACTTTGCTAAATACGATTTCGACTTTCTAAGGCCCCGTTCACATGGCAGATTCCACCCTGATTCCGCCTCCCATTGTTTCCAATGGGAGGCAGCGATGACAGCAAGACTCTGAAAAATTAAACATCCTCTGCAATCTTGCCGTGGAGTCCGTGGCTCAAGACTCCTCCACTGATTAGGCACATTTATCTCGGCCTAATCGGTAGCACAAAGCCATGATGGAATTCTGATGGAATGCCGGGGGATCATTTTCTGACATCTGAACAGGCCCTTATACAGTATTAGAAAAACTCCATACTGTGTCTGGAGGTACATCTGTAGACTGTACAATCTTTTTTTACCGAAAGCGATCTTACTGTATGGCCAGTTTTAGTATGAGCTTTTCTTTTGTAGTTGACCTCTTCACTCCCTATAAGAGTATTTCTGACTAGGGTAACAATCAGAGATCTTTAAAATATACATTTGACTATATGATAAAGTTCACATCTACAAATGGAAACCATTAGAATCCGATTTTTTACAGTCACCGACTTTTCTAAGACCCTGAAAAGCTTTAATATCTATATCATTATGCAGAGCTGCCTTAATTTGCTACTTCTCTACCTAATTATCATGAACTAGGAAGGTCAGGAGGACAAACATTGCTATAGGACCTTCTCAGATAAGACCTGCAATGGTGAATTGCACTATGGGAGGACTGATAAAAAACAGTAATCAAATCTTAAAATTGATCACAAACTTCTTACTGTCAGTCGAAAATTTTGTGATCACCAACTATTCCTCTTGACAGTACAATGCAAATGTATTCTCAGCCTTCAGAGTGTGCAAGTGTTTTCAATAGGGAGAGGGGGGTAACCTGCTGCTAAACTCCTCTGGAGGTGGCTTATCTATCTCACAACAAAAGGATTTAACAAGTTTAAATGCAACATGCTTACTCCTTCTTTACTCTGACATCTGCTCTTGGAGGAGTTGGGAGGCTAGTTATTCACATTAGGTGGCCCACTGGTCCCTACAAAATTAACAAGTTGGTCACCAAGTCTGGTCAACAACCAACTTACTGGGGTCTCTTCTGATCCCAGAGTGTAATAATTGGTAGCCAGGGAGAAAGTGTAAAAATTAAAAGAAAAAACAAAACAAAACATACTCACCTTTCTTGGGCTCTGCCTCTGCGTCCGGTCTTCTTCCCTGGTCACCGTCTGTGTGTTCCAGTTCTCTGCCTGATGTCATTGGCCCAAGATCACTGCTGAGATTTGTGATTGGGCCTCAGTGGCCATGTGGAGGGCATTCATGTCTCAACGATTTGGCACTATATTTGTGACGAGCCCAGTTCATTGCAAACCAGTTCTGTGCTGGTTAGAGATTTCGTTAAAATGGATGTAGAGTTAGTTTGGACGTGTCATCACAATTAATGTTTTCATTTCATATATACATAACTGACACATCATACCATAAAACAATTGACCCACCAGCTTCTATAGGTCTACTTAACATAAATAAGCTAAAGTAGTCAAATTGTTCTTGGTACCTTGGACTGCCTTACCATAAATATGATGGCTTAATCTCATTGGTAATTCTGTTACACCAAGGAGCGTAGCTATAGGAGGTGCAGAGATAGCAATCGCTACCAGGCTCCGGAGCCTCAGAGGGCCCCAAGGCCTCTCTTAAACATAAGAAGGCACCAGTATTATAGAAAGAACATGATAAATATTTTGTATTGGGGCCTTTACACCTTAATATATTTGTACAGGTTTCTGCATTGTGTTCATATGCTGAAATTATAGATTTTGTTTCCATTTCTCATCCTGAAGATTACAAAGATATCACTGAAATTTGCCTACTGAGACCATTTTTAAATTGACTGACAAATGGAACGTGTTAAAAATGTTTGCAATAACGGAGCCCTTGTTGTCTATGGATGGCGGAGTGTGCTAGCACAAAGGGATTCATTCATTAAAAGGAAGCTTATGCGTGCACAAGTTTTTAAATACATTATTTGAAAGAAGGATAGAAACAGCGAGGGGGAAACTGCCATTTTTGACTCCTCCGTCACAATGAAGACTCTGTGTTCAAGTGTCTGAGGCACTGGGACTCGATCCAACATGAGCTGATTAGTTCAGGATACATGTATGGACCTAAATTGTCTCAGCAATGTGATAAATGGACTATGTTCATCAGACATCTGTAGGATTACACCTCAGCCGTACCTCTAGTAATCAATGTGTACAGTCACTAATGGTCTATTCTCTTCACACTGTGCATTAGCAACAAATTACTGTAAAAATGAGACTTTAAAAGAAGTAGCTTTCTATAAAATGTTAACAGTACCAACTGTGTTTGAATAGACTGAAGATGGAACCCACCAGGTATTTGCCAAATATGAGAACTCTATGGATCTGATCTCAAATTTCTAAAATTTTCCAATTGTGGCTCTTGGATTTCTTCTGGACCAGCTTTGAAACTTTACAAATCTTTCTGGAAGTGGTTTCATGACAGTAACAGTATCCGTGGTCAGGTCAAGTTGATCTCTATCTTTAATAGGGAGAGGCCCATTTTTGCAATTTTTTTATTTTATTCACCCAGTACGAATGAAAGGAAAGGACCTTGTAAATATTTTCAATGGAAGCAAAACAATGGCAGATGCTTGCTCTTATAAAGTCACTGAAATGGTTAACAGATAACTACTAGTTTGGTCAGCAGGTCAGCTGGACAGCAGGGTATCGGTAGTGTCAGCAGGTAGATGAGATTTTAGGTTGCTAAACAACTGATCCTCTCATGGAAAACATGCAAAAATATATAGTTGCTTGAAGAACTGATGTTTCTGCTTTTTTTTGAAGGCACTTGGTAGATCCCTCTAAACTGAATGCAGCCATCACATGTTATGGCAGAAATCATGTACACAGTTTTGAGCGATCTAAAGGCCCAGAATGAAGAAAGGTGAGCAGAAACCAGCTGGACAGCACCACAAGAAAACTTTACTTTATATTAATAAAGGTTGTACAAAAAGTTTAACACCTCCTGGCCATAGTTCCCCCAAGCGTTTATCTACTTGAAAGACTCAGGGAAACTTTATTTAGGCACCAATGAAATTGAACATTAGCCAGATTTTTTATTAATGTACATTCTGTTCAGATTGTGACCCTAAAGACTGACCCTGTTGACCATCGTGGCAGGGAGGGGAATTTTTTTATTTACTTATACCTGGTTTATGAATGCTGGATAGCTCGAAATGCACCAATAAAAGGGCTGTGTATTGGCGGTGGTCTACAATTGCCGTTGTACAACTTCTCCCAGCAAGCATACCTCCCAACTTACAGGAAAGGGATGGAATTTATCCCCACGCACTTCTAGTTTGACTCCGCCCATTCCCATCCATTTCTCTTTCTGCCCCGACAGCAGATGATATGCCCCAACATTACAATGTTTCCCTACAATTGCCCTCACAGTATGAAGTCTTTCTCCTGGTGCACCCACAGTTTAATGTCCCCCTCCAGTTGCCACCAATTTAATGTGCCCCTCCAGCTACCTCCACAGTTTAATGTCAACCTCCTGATGCCCCCAGTTTAACATGCCCCTCCTGTTGCTCCTAGTTAAATGCCCCCCTCCAGCTACCCCCACCGTTTAATGTCCTCCTCCAGCTGCCACCAGTTTCAAGTCCACCCTTCAGCTGCCACCAGTTTCAAGTCCACCCTTCACCTGCCTTACAGTTTCATGTCCCCCTCCATCTGCCCCCACAGTTTAATGTCCCCTCCAGCTGCCTCAGTTTAATGTCCCCCTCCATCTGCCCCTACAGTTTCATGTTCCCCTCCATCTGCTCCCACAGTTTAATGTCCCCTTCCCACTACTCCCACAGTTTAATGTCCCCCTCCAGTTGCCCCCACAACTTATTGTCCCCCTCCATCTACCCACACAGTTTAATGTCCCCTCCATCTGCCCCCAGTTTAATGTCCCTCTCCAGCTACTCCCACAGTTTAATGTCCCCCTCCTGTTGCCCCCTGTTTAATGTCCCCCTCCTCCCCCCTCCATCTGCTCCCACAGTTTAATGTCCCCCTCCTGTTGCCCCCTGTTTAATGTCCCCCTCCATCTGCTCCCACAGTTTAATGTACCCCCATCTTCCCCCACTTTAATGTTTCCCTCCATCTGCTCCCCCTGAATTTCATGTCCCCCTCTATCTGCCCCCAGTTTAATGTCCCTCTCCAGCTACTCCCACAGTTTAATGTCCCCCTCCTGTTGCCCCCTGTTTAATGTCCCCCTCCATCTGCTCCCACAGTTTAATGTCCCCCTCCAGCTACCTCAAAAGTTTAATATCCCCTCCATCTGCCCCCAGTTTAATGTACCCCCATCTTCCCCCACTTTAATGTTCCCCTCCATCTGCTCCCCCTGAATTTCATGTCCCCCTCTATCTGCCCCCAGTTTAATGTCTCCCTCCAGCTGCCTCCACAATATTATGTCCCTACCCTGGTATCAACAAAACATAAAAAAACACTCACCTCTCCTTGCTCTCCTGCTGCTCTGTCTGAAGTCTCTGTTCCTGGAGGCTTCATGGAGTTGCAGGCACGATGTGAGTGACATCATCACACCATGCCTACAGCTCCTGAAGCACACAGGGGCGGAATGATGAAGCAGGGAGCAGATGGCTCCTGCTTCACCATGGTATCCAACTTGAATACAAGCCGGGACATACCTCCCACCGACCGGGACAGCGGGACAGGATCTGGAATCCAGGCCTGTCCCGCTGAATCTGGGATGGTTGGAAGGTATGCCAGCAAGCACCATCCCCTGGTTACCTTGAATTCTCACCATGCAGTCCATGCTTCTCCATCTAGTCGTCCTCCAGCTACTAATACTCCTGGGCCAGCCCATATAGTGTGCACAACCTCTTTGACAGAGACTCAAAAGTTTTAAGGAGTGCACCTGTGAGCCCTCCCCAGCCAATTCCAAGAAGCTCACACCTATATAAACCTGAGACACTGAGGGGGCCCCAAAGGTTCCTCTGCCACATAAAAAATACCACTATAGAACAAAGTAGGAAGGGGCTGCATTACAGATTTTGCATTGGAGTCCAGGAGCTTCATGCTACTCCTCTTTGGCAACAGAGCTGGACTTTCTTTAGTATTTGAGCTTTGCTTACCCACTACAGCAAAACTTTTAGCTGGTTGCGCTAGGTTAGGATCTATTCACATCATGATTGTGCTTAGTGAATGTCTGAAAAATTTCCTTTCACTCCAGAACCGCCACCGACTGGTCTGTGTTTACATCCCTGCAGTGATGACATGCTGTACATATACATCCACTGCATCCAATCACATGCCTCAGTGGTGATGCCTATATGTACGGCACAAAACTACTAAGACCAGATGTCACAAGCATGTACTGCATGTCAATATTGTCGGAAATGTCAGCAAAGACTGGTGGGCACCACTGGATCAGAAGAGCTGGAGCAGAAGGGGATTGTACAGGTAAATATTGCTTTTTTATTTTAACATCTTTCCTGTTTTTAGCAAACATTTTGATAATCTCCAAAAACCGCTTTATGACAATAACATCCCCCCATTTTGCATTTGTGTCCATTAATATCAAACTGCTGCAAAAATGTCCTTGATTTATGTATATAAGCAAAAAATCATCAAAATAGTTCCTAGAGATTTAAAATTGAGTTCCCCTTAATATAGACATACAATATAAACACATTACGTCACCTAATGTCACCTGACTCGCCTTCACCCCTCTAAGGCTTCTCTGCTGTATAACTGGCCCTGTGCTTGGCGCTTAAAACTGAAAATTGATTATTTTAATACAAAATTCCTGAATGAAAGAGGTTCCTGGCCTTTCCTGCGCTGTTGAATAATGCATGTGGGAGAAAGCAAATAGCAGCAGAGGGTCTCAGCTGCTAGAACAATAGGGAGCGCACAGAGCTGAGGGGGCACATTAGTTTATCATTGCCTTGTCAATCCTCATAGCTTGGGAATCGTGGGATAGCCTGGACAGCAGCAGCTGTTCAACGTGCGGTACACCGACTGCAGCGCTTTGGAGTTTCAAATAGATTTATACCAGAAAAACAAGTTATTGGTTCGTTCCTGAGGCTTCAGAGAATGAGATTCTCAACTTTTAATCACAAGGGAAATCTGTATGATACTGACGTAGCAGAGTGGAATTTGTCATCTAACTAGAGCCACATTAGTATTTATGCCCTGAGTTAAAGTCATCTGCAGTCCTATGTAAAACCACAGATAGCTCATCCATGACATCATGGTGAGTTGGGCCAGTTGAGACACTTTGCAGCTGTCCCACATCTGCAATTTCCATATCAATGTAAAGTATTGGATATTTTAGGGTGTGGTGTTTGTGTTCTATAGGGTAGATTATGTAACCATTTCTACATGCATGTGGCGAGAAGCTACGTAGCCCAGGATTTGTGACAATTAGTGCAAGCTAGAGGTTAAGGCTAAGGCCTGGTTCACATCTGCGTTCGGGTTTCTGTTCGGGGAGTCTGCTTGGGGAGCCCCCCGAACGGAAAACTATACGCATAAAAAAAGTGGTTTACCTTGGAAACCCGTGGACCCCATATAGACTATAATAGGGTCCGTGTGGATGCCGCTCGGTTTCCGCACGAAACATGCGGAGAGGAAAGTGCTGTATGTTGTAGAAATGAAGCATTTTTGGCCTCTACAGCAACACAACATTAAAACGCTGTGATTTGCCGCAAGGTGAATGGGATCTTATTTGTTTCATCCCCACATTGCAGATAAAAATGTTTTGAAGATGCTGGAAGATGCAGTGTTTCCAAAAAATGCATCATGTTAATTTTACGTGCGAAAACAATGAATTTTCTCATAGACTGCATTTTTTTGTACAGCAATTGTTTTTGCTATGTGGGGCCTTAGCCTACAGCAGTTCTTAGGCAATTTTTTTTTATAACTGACTATACATTGTGGTAAATGAGTGCAACAAACAAATCCCAAAAATCTGCATAAATCAATAAAATCCACCACCTAATCAATACATGAGCTACTAAAACGCATTATTGTGACAGCGCAGGAATCAGAGGAACCCCTGTGTAGGCCAGGGGAGGTGTAACATAAAAAAAATCATACTCACCTGTCCCCGGTGCTCCACTGTCCGCTGCCAGTGTCTGCTGAGTTGCGTGCCTCTTGCCACTGGAAATCCTGCGCTCCACAAAGCCAATCAGTGACCTCTGCAGTCAGGACTTACATCTACCAGGGGACAGCATTTGAGTATGAGTATGATTTTTTCTTTTTTCAATGTTACGCCTTCCTTGGCCTCCACAGAGGTTTGTTTGATTCCTGCACAACCTCGTTAAGGTCGGGGCCTCACGTTGCGAAAATGCAGCATTTTGGCCGTGGCGGACACGCTGCGGCAAAAAAACGTTGCATTTTACTTTACCTGCAAAGTGGATTAGATTCTGGCTAATCCCATCTACACATTACAGAAAAAATCTGCAGCTGAAAACTCTGCGGACTTTCTCTGAAAAATGCTGTGGAAAAAAACACAATGCGTTTCCCCCGAGGCAGCGTTTTTGGCTGCGACTCGCTACGTGAGGTCTTAACCTAAGTAGTGACTGGATCAGAAAACTTAATCAAAGGGATGGGAATGCTTAAAGGAGTATTCCAGTCTGAGCAAGTCACCTCCTATCCAAAGGATAGAGCATAACTTGCTGATCACTGGGTGTTCGACTGCTGGGACCCAAATCAATCACGAGAATTGGAATGCCTTACACGGCTGTCTTGAATGGAGCAGCAAGAAGGACAGTGTGCGCAGCTCCATTCATTACAATGGGACTGTCAGAGTGCTGAGTGCTCAGCATTTTTTAGATGCGTTCCTCAACGTGGGTCTTTGCCTTAAATCGTAATTCTATTATATATTATTCGGCTGGGGCCACACAAGAGGGACACACTGCTGACATGGAAATTCAACAGCTTTTTCGTCTAAAAACTGCCGCAGCAAAGACTACCTGAATTGCTGCAGGACCCCAGCAACTTGCTTTAAACATTTGCATAGCAAATGCATCATCGCATGTGGATAAGATCTGTTTAAGGCCGGAGACCCACATTGTGAAAACACAACGTTTTGGCCATGGCAGAAACGATGCGGCAAAAAACGCTACGTTTTACATTACCTGCAAAATGGATCAGATTCTGACTAATCCCAGCCACACATTGCAGACAAAATATCCACAGCGGAAAACGCTGGAGTTTTCCATAAAAGTATAATAGAGGCAGAAAATCCGCAGAGGAAAACTGATGTGTTTCTGCCGCTGACTTTTCCGCAGCGATTTTTGCAGTGATTCGCTGTGTGGGGCCTTAGCCTTCATGTCGCCCACTATACTACTTCTGTAAAATTGGTAAATTCCTGGAGGTTAAACTGGTGAATTCCTGGATGCTAAACCGTTTCGTTACTTCTTGTTTGCCCCAAACCTTCTTCTCACAAACACTCCAAAAATCCATAGGCGTGTACCAAGGCAACTTATAGGATTGTGCTCCTTTCTGTACCTTTCTCACAACTGTCCATTTTCAGTGGAAAAAAAGAATTTGGAATTTTTCAGCTTGGCCTTTGTTGTCCTTCGGTTTTATAAATTCACAAAATTATGGAAGCAACAAGTTAGCAGGTTGTTGTGTATAGAGATGGTGATGTACTCAGGGTACCCCTACCAAATAATTTTCACTAAAAAACAATAACATGTCCTAAGGACAAAGATAACATTACATGAAGGCATGTGGTCATCTTTCCAGCCAGACTGTTAAGGCCCCCTGGTGGGTTTTCAAGACACCCCTGGGTGCTGCAGCACTCTGTTTTGAATCGCTGATGACATGTTGCATGCATCCATTAATGGTAGCAAGCAGTTAATGGATACCAGAGCTTGGGACACTTTTTAATGGCATTATATGAGTAAGTGATATTATTTGCATAAAAGAGTTTATTCATAGGTCTACTACTATAAAAAAGAAAAAAAAACATTAATAGCTAAGCTGTTCAGTAATAAAGGCAAATCCAAAATTAGGAACCTGCATAAAAGAGTAAAAGAGGAGGGCCCCATAGTAAAAGATGAGGGCCCCATAGTTAAATAAAGGGTCCCATAGTAAAAGAGGAGGGTCCCATAGTAAAATAAAGGGTCCCATAGTAAAAGAGGAGGGCCCCATAGTTAAATAAAGGGTCCTATAGTAAAAGAGGAGGGTCCCATAGTTAAATATAGTGTCCCATAGTAAAAGAGGAGGGTCCCATAGTAAAATAAAGGGTCCCATAGTAAAAGAGGAGGGCCCCATAGTTAAATAAAGTGTCCCATAGTAAAAGAGGAGGGTCCCATAGTAAAATAAAGGGTCCCATAGTAAAAGAGGAGGGTCCCATAGTAAAATAAAGGGTCCCATAGTAAAAGAGGAGGGCCCCATAGTTAAATAAAGGGTCCTATAGAAAAAGAGGAGGGTCCCATAGTAAAATAAAGGGTCCCATAGTAAAATAAAGGGTCCCATAGTAAAAGAGGAGGCTCCCATGGAAATGAAATCATACTTTCTCATGCTAGATTATAATAGTACACCTATGTTGTTGCCTCAACACTTTGATCTGAGATGTGCTGACCTCATACAGAGACAAAACTGTGTTAGAGATATTAGGTAAACTGGCAAAGGCCTCCACTAGAGGTATAAGCAAGGCGTTATAATTAAATATGTTTTTGTGGGGGACTCTGCCAGCATGCAGACAATATCCACCAGTGGCCTGGATTAAAAAAAACATATAATTTATTGATGATGTGACATATTTCACTAACTAATGACTTTTTTGCTGTTGCATCCCTTGACGACTCTTACATGTGACAAATCTATGATTTGTAACGTGTCTTCCTGTTATGGCAACACCCATAAAGTCCTTTATTCTGTGCCACAGAAGCTGCTATAAAGGTGCAATGACACTACCTACAGCATAACCTCGCCATAAAAATAGATTTATTTAATTATTTATTTATTTTTTGTCAAAAGTTTACAATGGTTTGTAATACTCACCCTAATAATCCCCTGCAGTTCCCATGCTGCAGCTTTCCAAATTCCCTGCCAGTCTCTGCTCCCCAAGCTCCAGTTATGACATGACATGTGACCGCTGCAGCCAATCACTGGCAGCACCAGTGATCTCAGTGATGCATGCTCCAAACAGTGATGCTGCAGCAGTCACATGTTGTATTGTCATGTCATTGCTAGACCCAAGTGAGCAGGGATTGGCAGGGAATCCTGGGAACAATGGGGGATTGGTATCATTAAGTTTCTTATTGTACAGCATTGTAAATTTTTGGTAAGATATTTCAAGGGACTGGTTACATTACATTTATTTAAGATTTATAACGATAAGTTGCCACTTGGGACACTCAGAATGTAGCTGCCTGTACATTGCGAGGGAAGCAATTCATAACATAGTAACATGAATAACATGAATAAAATGATACAATGTCAATTATTGAATTTCAAGGTCAAAATTTCCAAAATGAAAAAAATTTCAACATGGCTTTGTTGTTTTTTTTTGTTTATTTTTATTTTTTATATATACATTAGGCATAATTCAGATGTCATACAGGTGTGAATGTAGGTTTTGTCTTTAGGACATTCACAAAGTAAAATCCCTCCAAGTATACAAATATGATGCTACCATTTATAGAAAAGTGTTTCATTTCCTACATACACTTCTCCATATTCGGAAATCCATTTACATACAAAGTACATATTTTATAGTAAGAATGACTTTATGTAAATATCTCCCATAGAATGCAAAAATCCTAATTGTTTATCCCATACTTGTATTATAATTCTATTTAATATCCCCACTCTTAACAAAGCCTTTTTTGTTATCATATTTATTTAGTTCTTGTGCTTTTCTGAAAATAAGATTAATGCATTCAGTCTATTTCACAGGTATATTATAATGATTAGGCCATAGCTCTTACAGTTCGGGCTGCTCGAAAGAATGGCAAGTTGAAGTCTTTCAGATGGTAATTATTGAAGATTAACACTGGGAATTCAATGTTCTACAGCTTTCCGAGAAGAACGTATTTACTGGCACTTGCTTAAAAATGTATCTCACTGATCCTGGTTAAGAAAGGGGGGAAGAAAACCCTCACATTTACTTTTTGAAATAAATCAGAAGCAAAAATATTCCCATTTCCCGGGCTGTGTGTCATTTGGAATGTCATTCATGTTGCTGTAATTGCATAATGAAGTAATTTTCAGATTTATGTTGCTGGCCTTTTATTTTATCATATTAACATATTACCTAAAAGTAGAATGAATACTCTCTTTTGGGACATTGATGTGAAATTAAATTTTGGAAGTGCATTGTAAGTAGAGATGGGCAAATTAGTTTGGGACGAACTATATTTTACCAGAATTACTGAAAAGTTTGGGATATGTTTCAGGCAAACAGGTTCTACATGGTGCCAATGTGCTCAGAGTCCTTCTATGCTTCCCTGAGTCCCTAGCAAACATTCCTTAAGGCAGCTAGCTATAACAAACCTTAGGGCTGCTATACTGTATCTGTATGGTAACCCTAACGTATGTTCATTAGGGCCACTATACTGTATACCCCACCCAGTGTGCCTGGGGAATGGCGGTGAGGAGTTTTCATCACTGATTCCCAGGCCCCATGCAATCACTGATTTTGTCTAAGTGATGGAATTGCAGATTGCTAAAGAAGGGGTTACTCATGGTCTTGACATGACTGTGATTAACCCATTGAGTATGAATTCCCCATTGGTAAAAGAAGGAGTCCCTGCACTCTCACAAATCTCTACGTGCCAAAAAGGGTTACTAGAGTTTGTTGTCTACAGTCATTGGTTCATTGTCAGTTTTCTCATTAATTTTAAAAAGACAGGGGTTACTAGAGATCATTAGCCAATAAAATCTAGTAACCCCTTTTTGGTGCACGGAACTAAAAGATGCACCAGTGTGCATCATACTGAAGCAATCCCTGCACTCAAGGGATTATTCACGGTCATGTCAAGACCAGGATTAAACCTTTCTCCAGCTATCAGCGATTCCATCACAAGGATCTCTATAATGCTAAACCTCCCTACATTTCCTCCCTCATCTCTGTATGTCACTCAACCCGTGCTCTCTGTTCAGTTAAAGACCTAAGACTAACATCCTCTATTATCAGAACCTCCTGCTCCCGTATTCAAGACTTCTCCCGTGTTGCACCACTTCTCTGGAATGCTCTATCCCGGACAATCAAATTACCACCCAATTTCTACAGCTTCAAGCGGATCCTAAAGACACATCTCTTCAGGCAGGCCTATCACAATTCCTAATCTGAACCCCTCCGCAGAATCCCTAACATGAACCCTCCATTGTTCAGGCTCCCACATTATCCCACAGGATATGATGCCTTATAGGACTGTAATCATATATCCAGGCACCACCCATACATAAAAGGACATTGACTGGTGACAGCTCATTCAGCTTTATTTATATGTGTAATGAAAATATCTTTATCACAAAAATGTCTGGACCATGGTATAAGAAATGCTACCTCCTATGCCGCCCCTGCTACCTTTTGTGTCACCCCCTCTACCGCATAGATTGTAAACTCTTGCGAGCAGGGCACTCAATCCCATTGTGTGAATTTACTTATCATTCTGTAATGTCTCATTTTGTCTGTACTTGAGTCCCACAATTTGTAAAGTGCTCCAAAATATTTTGGTGCTATATAAATAAAATGTATTATTATTATTATTATTATTATATTATATGCTCATGACTGTTCCCCAGGCACAGTGGATGGTGTATACAACACAGCGGCCCTAAAGAACGTTTTTTAGGGCTGCTATACACATACAGTATAGCTGCTATGCTGTATATAGCACCCACTGATGTTCTCAGTTCTCTCCATTGTGGTACAAAAACAAAAGAAGGAAATAATAACAAAAATTATCCCAACATACACAGTGGGTTAAGTGCCCAGTGATAGCAGTTGTGATGCTGTGTATCTCTCTTTCTCAATAGACGTTAGACCATTGCAGAAAGTGCATAGCTATATCATGAGTTGTGTTCATTACGCAGATTATATGAATCAAGGTGAAAAGGATTCCTCCCATAGGAATAATAGCCAGGTATAGGAATTTTCGCCTCCAGCAGTACAATATCTACATCTATGGAGACAAAATTAGTCCCAGATCCTTTAATACATACTTTCTCACTGTTCTTTTCAAGACTACAAATGACTGGTCAAAACATAGAGCATCCCAAGGCAATGACCCAGGCCAATGGGTGTTGCAGGATGTGACTGTGTTTGGTTGTAAGCTTTCAGTAGCAGAACTCTCTAATCCAGGGTAGATACACACATTTGTTATCCTCCAGCATTTTCCTTATCTTTGTTGCCTTTAAACATAATCTCCACTCAATCTGAATTTTTCTACCTTTCGAGATATCTTTCAACTTCATGACAAGCAAGCTAGGAAGAGCCATGCAAGCTTTTTATTGGGCTGAAAAGCACATCTAGGTTTTATGCATAGAATTATATATCGGAGCACAGAAAAACAAAAAATAGCTACAAAAATATTGCAGTTTTGTATGTGATGTCCAAGTGCACAAAATGTTGTAAGGGCTGCCCTTTAGAAAGCCCTTCGACAGTACATGGCTGATATAACCTGCCATAGGCTGTGTGGTGTTTTTGGCAAATAAAATGTTGCTTATAAATTTGGTATCTATGTGCCACATATCAGACAATGCCCTCAAACTGTATACTGTCACTGGGACAACATGGTGGCTTAGTAGTTAGCCCTGTTGCCTTGTAACAGCTGCATGGAGTTTTTATATGCTCCCGGCTTTTGCATGAGTTTCCTCCACGTACTCTGGCTTCCTTTCACATACTGATAGGATAATGGCCTTCCTATGAAATTGCCTTTGTATGCCTGAAATAGGGAAATTAGATTGTACAGTGACATGCGAAAGTATTCGGCCCCCTTGAACTTTTCAACCTTTTGCCTCATTTCAGGCTTCAAACATAAAGATATAAAATTTTAATTTTTTGGTGAAGAATCTACAAGTGGGACACAATTGTGAAGTGGAACAAAATTTATTGGATATTTTAAACTTTTGTAAAAAATAAAAAACTGAAAAGTGGGGTGTGCAATATTATTCGTCCCCTTTACTTTCAGTACAGCAAACTTACTCCAGAAGTTCAGTGAGGATCTCCAAATGATCCAATGTTGTCCTAAATGACTGATGATAATAAATATAATCCACCTGTATGGAATCAAGTCTCCGTATAAATGCGCCTGCTCTGTGATAGTCTCAGGGTTCTGTTTAAAGTGCAGAGAGCATCATGAAGACCAAGGAACACACCAGGCAGGTCCGTGATACTGTTGTGGAGAAGTTTAAAGCCAGATTTGGATACAAAAAGATTCCCCAACTTTAAACATCCCAAGGAGCACTGTGCAAGCGATCATATTGAAATGGAAGGAGTATCAGACCACTGCAAATCTACCAAGATCCTGCTGTCCCTCTAAACTTTCATCTCAAACAAGGAGAAGACTGATCAGAGATGCAGCCAAGAGGCCCATGATCACTCTAGATGAACTGCAGAGATCTACAGCTGAGGTGGGAGAGTCTGTCCATAGGACAAAAATCAGTCGAACACTGCACAAATCTGGCCTTTATGGAAGAGTGGCAAGAAGAAAGCCATTTCTCAAAGATATCCATAAAAAGTCTCATTTAAAGCTTGCCACAAGCCACCTGGGAGACACACCAAACATGTGGAAGAAGGTGCTCTGGTCAGATGAAACCAAAATCCAACTTTTTGGCCACAATGCAAAACGATATGTTTGGCGTAAAAGCAACACAGCTCATCACCCTGAACACACCATCCCCACTGTCAAACATGGTGGTGGCAGCATCATGATTTGGGCATGCTTTTCTTCAGCAGGGACAGGGAAGATGGTTAAAATTGATGGGAAGATGGATGGAGCCAAATACAGGACCATTCTGGAAGAAAACCTGTTGGAGTCTGCAAAAGACCTGAGACTGGGACGGAGATTTATCTTCCAACAAGACAATGATCCCAAACATAAAGCAAAATCTACAATGGAATGGTTCACAAATAAACGTATCCAGGTGTTAGAATGGCCAAGTCAAAGTCCAGACCTGAATCCAATGGAGAATCTGTGGAAAGAGCTGAAAACTGCTGTTCACAAACGCTCTCCATCCAACCTCACTGAGCTCCAGCTGTTTTCCAAGGAAGAATGGGCAAGAATTTCAGTCTCTCGATGTGCAAAACTGATAGAGACATACCCCAAGCGACTTGTAGCTGTAATCGCAGCAAAAGGTGGCGCTACAAAGTATTAACTTAAGGGGGCCGAATAATTTGGCACGCCCCACTTTTCAGATTTTTATTTTTTACAAAAGTTTAAAATATCCAATAAATTTCGTTTCACTTCACGATTGTGTCCCACTTGTTGTTGATTCTTCACCAAAAAATTCAAATTTTATATCCTTATGTTTGAAGCCTGAAATGTGGCAAAAGGTTGAAAAGTTCAAGGGGGCCGAATACTTTCGCAAAGCACTGTAAGTTCCCTAGGGGATAGGGACTAATGTGAGTGATGGCAATCTTTGTACAGCAAAGAAGAATATGTTGGTGTTATATACAATGGGGAAAAAAAGTATTTAGTAAGCCACCAATTGTGCAAGATGAGGCCGGCCTGTAATTGTTATCATAGGTAGACCTCAACTATGAGAGACAAAATGAGAAAACAAATCCAGAAAATCACAATGTCTGATTTTTAAAGAATTTATTTGCAAATTATGATGGAAAATAAGTATTTAATCAATAACAAAAGTTCATCTCAATACTTTGTTATATATCCTTTGTTGGCAATGACAAAGTCTTCACAAGGTTGGCACACACTGTTGCTGGTATGCTTCTTACGAAACCACTCCTTCGTTGCCCTGGCGGTGTGCTTGGGATCATTGTCATGATGAAAGACCCAGCCACATTTCATCTTCAATGTCTTTGCTGATGGAAGGAGGTTTGCACTCAAAATCTCACAATACATGGCCCCATTCATTTTTTCGTGTACACGGATCGGTCGTCCTGGTCCCTTTGCAGAGAAACAGCCCCAAAGCATGATGTTGCCACCCCCATGCTTCACAGTAGGTATGGTGTTCTTTGGATGCAACTCAGTATTCACTCTCCTGCAAACACGACGAGTTGTGTTTCTACCAAACAGTTCTACTTTGGTTTCATCTGACCATATGACATTCTCCCAATACTCTTCTGGAACATCCAAATGCTCTCTAGCAAACTTCAGACGGGCCCGGATATGTACTGCCTTAAGCAGGGGGACACGTCTGGCACTGCAGGATCTGAGTCCCTGGCAGCGTAGTGTGTTACTGGCGGTAGCCTTTGTTACGCTAGTCCCACCTTTCTGCAGGTCATTCACTAGGTTCCCCCCGTGTGGTTCTGGAATTTTTTTTCTCACCATTCTTGTGATCATTTTGACCCTATGGGGTGAGATCTTGCATTGAGCCCCTGATCGAGGGAGATTATCAGTGGTCTTGTATGTCTTCAATATTCTAATTATTGCTCTCACAGTTGATTTCTTCACACCAAGCTGCTTGCCTATTGCAGATTCAGTATTCCCAGTCTGGTGCAGGTCTACAATTTTGTTTCTGGTGTCTTACACAGCTCTTTGGTCTTCACCATAGTGGAGTTTGCAGTGTGACTGTTTGAGGTTGTGGACAGGTGTCTTTTATACTGATAACAATGTCAAACAGGAGCCATTACTACAGGTAATGAGTGGAGGACAGAGGAGCCTCTTAAAGAAGAAGTTACAGGTCTGTGAGAGCCAGAAATCTTGCTTGTTTGTAGGTGACCAAATACTTATTTTCCACCATAATTTGCAAATAAATTCTTAGAAAATCAGACAATGTGATTTTCTAAATATGTTTTCTCATTTTGTCTGTCATAGTTGAGGTCTACCTATGATGTCAATTACAGGCCGGCCTCATATTTTTAAATGGTAGAACTTGCACAATTGGTGACTGACTAAATACTTTTTTTTCCCCACTGTAAGCTATGGGAATAAATATATAGGCAATGAAAATTCATTGTACTATGTACGGAAATATTAGATTAGTGTCTTACTTTGTTATCAACCCTAATTCTAAGTATACATGTTGTTGTAGAGGTGATGTCCACATTGCATCAAAATTATGCCAGTATCTTTTAGTTGTGCATCATATCCCCCTGTGTTGAGTGCTGATATACATTGGCTGCCAATGGTGGGACAAGGACAAACCAGTGAGATGAATTAAAAGAAATCTCAAGCCTTATAGGATTTTATTGTCATGTACAGTATGCATAACATCTGTAGCTGTGTTTAATTGTTGAGTGTCTCATACTAAACCATATATATGTCTGCACACAAACTCCCTTTTTGTTAACTATTACCCCTCCAACTAGCTGACAGTTGATACTTTGATATGAAAGGTATCGAGTCTTATCTTGTAATGTCAATATCCAGGTGACCACACATGGTGAGATGTCTCGGTGGTACCTACAGTATGGTCAGAGTGACCTCTATCCCTAAGTCACATGGCAGTATCATCCAACGAAGAATCCTTTTCTATGTCTAAGGTCAAAAAATATAACCACATATGGCCAAATTTAATGTAATCATTATCACTCGGAAATCTTAATGTATTTTACCAAAATGGATTTTTGTAAATTTTTGACATTTTTTTTTAGAAACAGCACTATGCTAATTTACTATTAATAAGCAAACAAATCAAATACTTATAAACTATCTCAAATTATCAAACAGTATTTCATATTATGTATAAGTTTATGAAATATGCAAAAATATTACCCATACAGTAAAGAGATATAAATATGACCTATACAAAGATATTAAATATTGGAAATAGAAATGAGTTGTTCAGTTTGTATTTAACATTTTATGTATATTTCAATACTGGGATTTGTTTTCCTTTCTGTAACCTTTTTCCTGACCTTTTTGAGTGACTTTAATGATTGTTTTTGGTGTGAACCGCAATCCTTAAATCAAATAAGATAAGGAATCTATACCCTGTGATAGGAAAAGGTATCCATTTTGTTGTCTTATCCTTTGGCAATCTCATCTTCATACCTTAGGGCAGGTCTTGAGAGTCAGACTGTTTAGAGTTGTCCTCTAAAGTCTTTTTATCCTATATCGGGTAGCCACAGATACAGCTGAGACCTTGTCACCAGTTCCTCTGAAGTGACTGAAGCCCAGCAGGAAGGATGCTTGCTGACCTCATTAGTGAGAGGTAACACAGGTACATTTACAGGTATGCCACAGACTTTCTCACATTACACAACACTTAGCCCTACCTGCTGCCGGTTGTTTCCAAAATGTGACACATAAAAGAGATCTCTTCAGTAAATACATCTTCTTTGAATGAACAAATCCAATGACAAAATGGAAACAACGGCGAGTCTCTATAAATAAGTCATGTCTTCTTCTGTTAGCTCTTGTCGTGAATTAGAATTTAATTTTAATAAATGTGTTTATCCTCTTCAGCTTGTGTTCTGAGCAAACATGACTCGAATGGAAAAGTCACTGGAAGACGCTTAATGAAAATTCCACTCACTTTCAGGAGATGTGAGTAAAGTCTATACAAGAATCCATTTTTGTCTGTATGGAACAAGACTCAACCATTACAATGACATGAAAGGACGTGGAAAATGTAAGCAATCCACAATGACAACATGTCATAGTGACAGTATCCCCTTCAGTTTACTATAATAGTCACTAGGTTTCTAGTATCTGCCCCAAAATAGATGTTTGTTTGTGTTCTAACATTTATAATCAGTTTTAGTAAAGCAAATAAAAACTAAATATAATTTTGCAAACTTTATTAATTCATTAAAAGAAACATATAAAATTATATTATTCTCATATATTGATACTAATAATTCCCAAATGATACTAAAATACCATATTGTTTGCACATTAGCTAATAAAATATAAATGAATCTCAAATTTAATAATCCTAATAATAGCAGGATTCTACATATACAGTGGGGAAAAAAAGTATTTAGTGAGCCACCAATTGTGCAAGTTCTCCCAATTAAAAAGATGAGGCCGGCCTGTAATTGTCATCATAGGTAGACCTCAACTATGAGAGACAAAATGAGAAAACAAATCCAGAAAATCACAATGTCTGATTTTTAAAGAATTTATTTGCAAATTATGGTGGAAAATAAGTATTTGGTCAATAACAAAAGTTCATCTCAATACTTTGTTATATATCCTTTGTTGGCAATGACAGAGGTCAAACGTTTTCTGTATTTCTAGCTAAGCCACTCCAGGACCTTGAAATGCTTCTTACAAAGCCACTCCTTCATTGCCCTGGCGGTGTGCTTGGGATCATTGTCATGCTGAAAGACCCAGCCACGTTTTATCTTCAATGCCCTTGCTGATGGAAGGAGGTTTGCACTCAAAATCTCACAATACATGGCCCCATTCATTCTTTCATGTACACGGATCAGTCGTCCTGGTCCCTTTGCAGAGAAACAGCCCCAAAGCATGATGTTGCCACCCCCATACTTCACAGTAGGTATGGTGTTCTTTGGATGCAACTCAGCATTCACTCTCTTCCAAACATGACGAGTTGTGTTTCTACCAAACAGTTCTACTTTGGTTTCATCTGACCATATGACATTCTCCCAATACTCTTCTGGAACATCCAAATGCTCTCTAGCAAACTTCAGAAGGGCCCGGATATGTACTGGCTTAAGCAGAGGGACACGTCTGGCACTGCAGGATCTGAGTCCCTGGCGGCGTAGTGTGTTACTGATGGTAGCCTTTGTTACATTAGTCCCACCTTTCTGCAGGTCATTCACTAGGTCCCCCCGTGTGGTTCTGGGATTTTTGCTCACCGTTCTTTTGATCATTTTGACCCCACTGGGTGAGATCTTGTGTGGAGCCCCTGATCGAGGGAGATTATCAGTGGTCTTGTATGTCTTCCATTTTTTAATTATTGCTCCCACAGTTGATTTCTTCACACCAAGCTGCTTGCCTATTGCAGATTCAGTCTTCCCAGCCTGCTGCAGGTCTACAATTTTGTTTCTGGTGTCCTTCCACAGCACTTTGGTCTTCACCATAGTGGAGTTTGGAGTGTGACTGTTTGAGGTTGTGGACAGGTGTATTTTATACTGATAACAATTTCAAACAGGAGCCATTACTACAGGTAATGAGTGGAGGACAGAGGAGCCTCTTAAAGAAGACGTTACAGGTCTGTGAGAGCCAGAAATCTTGCTTGTTTGTAGGTGACCAAATACTTATTTTCCACCATAATTTGCACGTAAATTCTTAAAAAATCAGACAATGTGATTTTGTGGTCATTTTGTTTCTTATAGTTGAGGTCTACCTATGATGACAATTACAGGCCTCTGTCATCTTTTTAAGTGGGAGAACTTGCACAATTGGTGGCTGACTAAATACTTTTTTTTCCCCACTATATATATTTTTGCTGTTTTTCCAAATAAACCTGTTTTGCACCAGACTTTGTGTCCCTGTCTCTGACTGGTTGGGTCTGCACCATTGCTGCTACGAAGCTACCTCCCCCACATATTGTATATATCAAAGATATAACCTATGTGTTTTACTAGACTTTTTTAATAGATAAACATTGATCATTGATCCATTGGGCATAAAACAGAACCCTGTAACAATGTCAAATTCTTGATTCTTTAGATATCTTTGCTTCATTGGAGAATTGTAACAAAATAAAAAGAAAATATATAAGGATGGTTGAAATCAGAAGGATCGCTATTGGTTATGCCAGTAGATGATCCTAGCAATAAGACTATTGCCTGCTTATGTGCTACTGTTATCGGTCAACCACATTGTTAGCTCCCCATGGGATCAGCCAGTTGTCAAACAATGACATGTAGTTGTGTTGCCAGGAGTAAAGGCTCAGGACTTATAAGATAAGCCACCGAATATTTATCTTTAGAGACCATCTTATAGACATTCTAGAGTCCCAGGTTACTGATCTTGGTGCAGATAATAGTTTGTGAGACGGGGTTGAGGGGCCTAAATATTTGCTTACTTGTTTCTCAACTATGAACAAAATATTGGAACATGGATCACTATGTAAGAATCCCTCATCTACTGATAGCTTAATAGCAGAAGAAAACAGGAAAGGTGAGAGCAAAAATTACTCAATGGTGTAAAAATGTCCCTTCAAAATGTGTCTGATCCCACAGCAGAAATACATAAAATCTATGGAATCAACATCAAGGAGTTAATCCAATTTATATCTTTGCTTATTGACCCATATTGACCAGCAACAGTTCAGTTTATAGTGTGGCCTCTGAAGGACCACAGGGAATTAAACAATTTCCATCCTTCCATTGCTGAAGTTGAGAGATGAGCGAATTAAGCCTTTTGGTCCCAGTTATTGGGAAATTGGAAATCTCCACTGATTCAAATGGCCATGTGACTGGTATATCAATCACATTTCTAGTAATCAAAATCTATAAGAAATGCTGAATGTGTTTGACATACTATAGCTTAGGAAGCTGGTGAAAGCCTAAGCCCACATACTTCAAAAATTTGATACACATAGATCTATTATAGCTTGGAAGACCACTTTGAGGTAGATTTTTAATTTAATGTTATTACAGCAGAACGTAGTCTGAAAGCACAATTGTGTCATTCATGAATTAAAGCAAAAAAAAGACTTAAATATGCCAGCTGTACCTTAGGAGGGCAATATGAATTAGATTAATGGTAGCCAAACCTGCCATATTTAGTGCAATTGGACAACAATGTAATGTACAGTATATAGGAGTTTCACGACTTTCCGTCAATGTCAGGGGCTGGTAGGAAAAAGGATTAGGTTTTCAACATGTCTTTTGCTCTTAGTAGGGGTGCTGTGGCAGCAATCACTACTGGGTTATGGAGCCTCAGGGGGCCCAAAGACCTCTCTAAAATATAAGAAGACACCAGTATTATAGATGACACATGGTAAGTAGGTGCCCCAGAGGCATACCTAGCGGGTGGGCAGAGAAGGTGGCAGCAGCTGCAAACACCAGCAATTTTCACTGTATCAGTTTAACTTGTAGGCTGCAAGCCACATCAGGCCTACAGCCTACAAGGCACTGTCACCACAACACATCTAAGTCCTGGTGGAGATGGGCGCTATGATGTCCCTGACGCAGAGATGTTGTGGCCACGGTGCTTTGTAGGCTGCAGGCCTGAAGTGGCTTGCAGCCTACAAGTTAGAATAAGAAGGCAGGTGGGAGGTTCACATGCCCTGCATAGGTGTATATCATTATTATTTTTAATCTTCCACATTTCAACATCATTATTAATATGTTGTGAGGGCAATAATGATATAAGAGGGACCCATTTATTCAGGGGGCAATATTGATTTAGGGGGCCTTATTAGAATCTTTTATAAGGAGCCATGAGTAAGCATAATTAAAGTTGTTGAGTAGGGTTTAAAAAAAATATATGCAGGCATCCTCCTCACCGTTCCTGTGCTGGCCAGCCATCTCCTCCCACCTCTGACTGTCTGCAATGGTAACGTAGCCAGCATAGTGAATGGCTGCAGCGTTCTCATCAATGCGACGTCACCACTGTCTACATACAAAGCAGCAGACAAGACAGCCAGCTCAACGTAGCAATGGAAGGAAGAAGCCAGGTAAGTATAAATGCATTTTTATTTTTTACACCTCTCCTGTTGACTGCATTCATTTTTTATAATCCCGGGCTAACCCTTTAATATAAGGGGGCATTAGGGAGGAGTATTTATGCATGGGGGCATAATGTAAGGGGCATTAGGGTGTATTAACCTCTAGGGAATTGGGGAGCATTCATTTTAGGTGGCAAACAGACATTATTATGGGGGCACATGGAGCATTAGCAATTTAGGGGCACTATTAATTTAAGTGAGCACACTGGTGGTATTAGTATTGAAGGAGAACACAGGGGCTTTGCTAATATAATCAGGCACAAAGGAGTGTTATTAATTTAAAATTAATTCCCAGAGCATTTTGTTTTTATATATAGCAGCAGGATGGGGACTTTGTATAAGTGAGAACAATGTGGATGCCTGGAAAAGTGAGGAGCCAAAGATGTCTGGATTAAACACTTCACAGAGACAAGTCACAGCTAGAAGAAGTGGTCATGGCGGTCCAGATGGAAGAGACAGGAAATGTGCATGATTAAAATCAGAGACATATATCTACGTCTATATGGTAACTTTATGATGGTCATATTGGTATGCTTGGGTTGGGGACCCACTTGGATGTCTTTTCCCCTCACAATACATGTAAAATTGTTGGGAGAGATAGCTATTAGCTGAATTAGCATTTGCCACAACTTAAGATCTTTGAATGACCCGCATAGAAAAGATAACGTTGTGATAGCTACAACATAAAGTCTCGGTACTATAACTGAATCATTTTCTACCCTCTGTGATCTACAGTGAATTATTGATTTTCAATTAAAACTCACTTTTTATGGTCATTGGGCTTTATTGACAGATTGGTTATGCTATTTATACAGCACCAAGTTAATTCTCACATCATGAGATATTTTTCTTGTAGTCACCTCAATCCATATCCTTATGAGTCTTACCATTGAATCTCCCTATCTTCAGCACACACACTCTACACCCAATTTCATAGACAATCAATTGATCCTGTTCATCCATCACTTCAGATTAGAAACTTAGGAATGTGAACATTTGAAGACTCTACTGTATGATGTCAAACCAGTTATGCTGTCAAGTTAGCGCATTGTAGACTATCTAATAAGGGTAAAGTTGTACAAAATGTCATCCTAGACTTAACACATCCTCTCTAGTACTGTCAGTCTTGTTTGTTCTCTTTTGATTGACCTTTGAAACCGAACCTGCTTTGCCCTTAATGTCTCCTTTGTGGATTCCATGTCAGCTAAGCCGCTTTTAAAAGCACAAGTCAAAATATCTGGTAGCCAATGTGGTAGTTATGAAAACTGAGACAAGTCCTGAGGCACAACTGTTTGCTGTCAAGAAATGCAAAGTATGTAAATTAAATGAAACCTTCATGTGTGTATCAGGTCGTTCACCTAGGCCATATTGTTGGGTAACCATCAAGTTGAATATGTAAATGAAATTAGAGCTTTTCTTTTTTTTTTATTACAAAATGTCTCCTTTTTTATACAATCAATGAAAACTGATACAAAATATAAAATAAAAATATAAGTAAGGAATAATCAACTATTTTAACAAAGCTTAGTAAAAAGACTTAGTTTTCCTTATCAAATATCAGGGATTACATAAATTATTGGACCATTATATTCTTTATACTAATTTTTATATGTTTTTAAAGTTATTACTTGTAACAGTATCATTAAAACTATTATGGCTTTTGCATTTAGAAACATATATTCTAATTTCTTACATTACCTCGAATGAAATAACCACATGCTACAAATATTTACTTTTTAAAAAATATTTCAATAATTACACAAACTAATTAAAATATTGACTTTGTCCCTTTCATTGTGGATAAATTAATTAAAACTATAGTCCAGGTATTTTTAGCCCTTAATCACAAAGGTCATATTTACAGTCCAAAGGGTTATTTCCTTGTACCAGATAAGATAAGGATACGGGATGTGTTCAGTTCCAGGTGACCGAAAGGCAACCAGTTGAAATAGATAAGTCTTTAGTACAAGTGGAAACCTGCTACCTGAATTTAGCAAGGAAATGACCAATGTGAATTCCTAAGACAAGTTTTGCAGACTTTGAGTTTCTTGGTGTGTGCTTTTTTTTTTCCCTAATGAAATGAAGAACCATATTTCAAAAGAATTCCTCCAGTTCTCCACATTAAAACACACATCTGTTCTGAAAACCCAGGTTAACGAGTGATTCCTTTCTTTAGTCTCTACATGAACCTAGACCCTTCTTCACAATTAAACGTAATAGCCCTATGGTGATTGGCCCTAAGCCTGTCATTGCTAACTACTAACCCAGCTGAATGAATCTAATCAATAGAGCAAGGATCGTGGGAGTCTCGTTTCCATTTTTCCTCTACCTACTGGGAGCAATTGTTCTACATCCTTTTGTCTGTCTCCCCATGTGATCAAAAATCTGCTATTCTCCAGCTTATAATGCTCTTCCCAGGAAGAATCAAATGTGAGATTTCAACCTGTAGACACACACAGATCTGAGCTGCTTACGCTTGGGGTTTTTAAGGGGATCTACATTCAAACCAGCACGATGGAAAAAGAAAGTGGATCTTTCCAAAAGAGTGTATGATCCTTAACTAGAAACTAATAATTACAGTTGTACAAACTGAAGAATTGGATTAACACATCCAGCTGTGACAAAGGGAAACACCGTAATTAGTAGCACAACAATATTTCACATATTCTAATACTTGACGATAACATCATCATCTGTACCTTACTGAAGTCATATTTCTGAATCTTTAACTTACCACCAAATATTGTTTTAAATTGGCAATTTTGAGATTTTTTTTAGTATTTTTGTACTTGTTTTAGTGCCTTGGTGAAAAAGCACAGCATTCCAATGTCAATTGGAAATAAATATACACGGATTTCTTTTAAAGTCTATTTGAAGCCTGATCTATATGTTATAAAATCAGTTCACACTATTTATATGGCATGTTCTCTATTCATTTCAAATACAAAAAAATACAATACACAATCTTAAAAAGAAACATGGCGTATAAAATACATGTTTTACATAGAAATTGCTCTTGGGACATTTATTAGACCTTTTAAAGTTCCACCTTTTATTATATAATGATTTAAAAATGATTTTGCTCCAATTTTTGTATGCAACATTCTCAACAATGTGTGAGAAAAGGCAAAATTTCTAATAGATAATTTAGACATTGAATATTCAGGTAAATTTGTATCTTTTACATTTAACTATCTTAGGCTATTAAAATCATTATATGATAAAATTCTACTGACTTGAACAACACAAATGATTGGTACTGGGCACCAGCAAGTTTGCACTCTGTTTACATCATATTATAAGCTCACTTCCCACTAAAAATTTTATTTACCATTCATAAAAGATTTAGAGATTTAGCAAAGTTTCTGTTTTCTGTGGTAGCATTACTGATAAATATGCATTTGGACTAGACACCATATATAGGAAGTCCTAGTGCCACTTTCACCTCAATATAAATGGAGAGGCATTGACAGTCAGGTAGAGTACAATTAATTTATGAGCATTTCTAAAGGCGGAAAACAGTGGCTGGTATGACTTGGCAATATTTTTGCCTATTATTAACAAGGCCAATGTCCTGAATCTGGTATATACTGCACTGGAGAAGAATATTAATAAATTTCCCCCATTACCATTAAGTATAAGTACTTAAACATAGTTCTAAGATCCATGTCCACATTCTTTTTAACCTTCTAAGCTTTGTTAGTTTTTTAAAAAAAAAAATCGTTTTTTTGGTATTTTTACAATATAATTTTGAATACAATTTTTCTTTTAATGGATTCTAACTAAATTATTATTGTTACATTGTATAGAATTACTCTAATACTTAGATTTTTACAACAGTAAGCCTTAGTCATGGCACTTGTTGAACATGAATTGTTTACGATTTCATTAAAGATGTCATTTAACTATGTAACAATATTATATATTTCAAAATTAAATGTAATTATAATTTTAAAATAAAATAGTAAATACAATTGTTTTGTAAAAACAGGGACCCTATATTTTTATTTCTTGCAATAAATTGAATCTTTAATGCCATTGTTATATATTTCCATCTTCTTTGATAATATGGTATTTTGACATATAGGTAATATTTGTTTAAAATTGACATTCTTGGTGTGTGCCTCATTCTGTCTGTGCCACTTGAACATTATTTATAGACCCTGCATATTCCAGTGACAATGGATTAATTAAACCTTCTAATGGTCTATTATAAACACAAAGAGCTGAAAAGTGAAAACCAGAGTACACCCCCATTCATTCTGCAAGTAAGGTAGAGGTTTTGTGTGTTACTACTCCATTCTTTTCTCTAGCATGGTGTACTAAGAGGGAGCCTTTGTTATTTGTAGGAAGAGATTACCAGAGCTCCACAATAGCTTTGTTTGTGTATTGACTTATCTCCCTTTATTTCTTCTTCATTTTCAAATATTTTTAAAAAAAATAAGACCTTGGTAGTGTGGAAAATATAAAAATAACCCTACAAACTTAGAAAAAAAGAATGTAATTTTTAAAATATATTATTGTTTTCTACACAGCTCTAAGTTAGTTGTAATCTCTTGGTTCACCCAATAATTAAAAGATAGATAGAAAGATAGATAGATACTTTAGATAGTAATTCAAGAGAATAGTAGCACTCCAGAAATTTCACAGCTTTACAGCAGTGAATAAAACCTTTTTGTTTTTACTTAACATTTTTGGGGTCCTTACTACTCTCTTGGATTACTGCTTGTGGTGGACTAACAGCTGGGGTTCCAGGGAGTCCCCTCTTTTGCCTTATTTGCATTGTACTGCTATATTTTTTATCTAAATAGATATATCAATCATTTACATACGATAACCCTGTTATCTCAAAGGCTACAATTTTTATTTGTTTTGCTCTAATGCATCTAAAATAAAATGAATCTTTACTGGGTTACAAATATCATATTGTTTAATGTATGCAGCTCCTATGCAAACCTGTGTGTCTCCATGTCTACAGATAAAGGTCTGTTTTAGCTGGCCGTAACAAGACAACATTTTAGGGTTTATAGAACAGCCAAAACTCATGCAACCGCCAACCCACTGTAACCCCTTTAATACAAACTTTGAACCTAAATTCTGTTCAGTAGAGCTACAGAGGGTCCCTCTATCTCTGTAAGGCCACCTTCACATGGCATCTTTTTCCATCAGTATTGTAAGCCAAAATCAGTATGGGTCCAGAAACATGGAAAAAGTGCAAAGTTTGGTTCAAGCACTTTTACCTTTTGTGTCACCTCTGTTTCCTCTTACACTAGGTTCAAACTAACGTTTGAGTTTCTGTTCTGCAGGTCAGTTTGGGGACCTGAAAAACAGAAACCCTATCCAGGTTTCTGACAGGTTGCAGGACTATAATGGGGTCTGCCAGGTTTCCGCCCACTTGCAGGACTTTTCTCTCTACCTATTTTAAGCAGAATAGGGGATGTAGTCCCCAAACGCTAGTGTGAACCTAGCGTTAGATTGTAAGCTCTTATGAGAAGTGCCCTTACACCTATTGTTTGCATTGATGATTAATTAGTTTCTCTGTATTGTCTATTTTTGTCTGTACACGTACTCCCTGATTATGGTGCCAAATTAAAACATTTTTTTTTTTCAATTCATGTTTTTATTGCAAATTATTAATATTATTATATCTCAGCTTTCTGACGGTGGCTTTTAATCAGGTCATGTCCCAACCAGGGACATAGGGTTTAAACCCAACTGACCCTTTTGTAAGAATGTGTGATTGAAGATTTTTATTTTTTTAATCTGTTTTTGATGGTGACTAGAGCTCTGACCACCACAGGCACAATTCTGGCTTTGGTCCTCCACATTCTGCTCACTTCCATCTGGTCTGGATCTTATTATTATTACTATTATTATTATCATCGTAGAAGGACAGGGGTTCTAGGATTTGCAGTTAAAAACATATATATTGAAAGATATTCCCACTTTAGACATTTCTGGCATATTTGCAGGATATACCATATATGTCTGATGATGCAAGTGTCAATGCTAAGACCTGCACCTGTCTCCAGAACTAGGATCTCCTGAACCTCATCATGCTTGGGGAGCCAGCTTTGGACCAGCACATCCAAGTGGAGAAGGAATGAAGTGATGGCTATGCATGGGATGTGCCATAAATTTCTAAAGTGAGAATATCCCTATAAAATATGATCACATTATTTATCTCAGCATTAGTCTCTACAATAAGCCTAAAGCTTTAATCAGGAACATCTGTTAAACCCCTCACATTAGTCCGCCCCCGGCAATTAATTATGGCTTCAATTTTAATTGAAACTGAGATTATGTAGGTATTTATCGTTTATTAATAATAATAGGGCTGGGGCTTCATTAATAAGAAAAGGTTGGTTTGATCATTTTCTGACAGAAATTGTAAATCTCCTTCTGCTGGTCGCCAGATAAACACTTTTTGTAATTATGTCATAGTGTTAATTAGTTAGATTAATGACTCTAAGAATCATGTTATCCTCGCACTCGATAACTAATTCATGATTCTTCTAGGAACACCTCATTTAAGTGTAAACTATATAGATATGTTTGATATTTCGTGCTATCCTTATAACATAATATCCTACTAAGACAAATGTATATTTATAATTTTTAACTTTGCAGGATAAATGATATTTATTGCAGTTTATATGTGTATCTAAATGATAAACCTGAAATTAAAGGAAGCTTGTTCACAGTTTTAATCACTTAAAACTTCTGCCAGTGCTATATAGATGAGGGTAAATCAACTTAAGCATACCTAGGTTGATGGTCATGATTCCCTATAGCACTGAAAACACAAGTGTCATTGGGATAATCTCTTCCTGGACATTGTCCTAGGTCCTCTGCACAGAACATTCCTGATGCCATCTTCTGTCTCTTTTAATATATACTTCCCATGAAAAATTTTGGAGCACTGTTTAGTGTCATTTGTGTTCTCTCAGAAATGTAAAGATAAATTGACAGCTCACAGAACCTCACAGAAGTCTTTATTCCTGCCCTAACCCACCTCTTCAATATAATTAGTGGTATCTAGTGATATCTTCCTTTCTGTCCAACTATCACCCTATCTCCCATTGGTGTTAAAACTTCTTGAAGAACATGTCCACCTTCAATTATCCACCCATCTCTCATCCAACTCACTCTTTGAGAGACTACAATCTGGCATCACTCTACTGAAACCACCCTAATCAAAGTCTTGAATGACCAACTAAATGCCAAAGTCAAGCAACATTACTCTATTCTACTCCTTCTAGACTTTTCCTCTCCCTTCAACACAGTTGACCACCATTTATGCCTCAAATATACCATTACCTCTCTGCTACCCAGAGTTCTAGAGTGTCTATAAGCCATATTCTCCTTCTTCGCCTGCTTTCTCAAACTCCATATGCAGAAAACATCTTCCCCCCACCTCATGCAGCCTACCCTACCTATCTATCAAAATTAATGGCACCACGCTTTCCTCAGGCCTACAAGCCTGTTGCCTTATCATAACTTTTGATTCTGCCCTGTCCTTCAAGCCTTATATATCCAAGCTCCTAATCACCCTTTCCTCACCCCTGAAACTACAAAAATTCTAGTCCATGCCCTCATCATCTCTCATGTAGGCTACTGCAACATTCTTCTCTGTGGCTTCCCAGCAATACTCTAGCTTCCCTTCAGTCCACCCTCAACTCTGCTACTCACTTAACCTCCTTATCTTCTCATTTTTCATAAACCTCTCCCCTTTGCCAATCCCTTTAGGAGGAATGAGGTAGAGCATTAGCAAGCGTTAATTGCACAGAAAACATCCTGACTCTAGCGCTGGTGTCAGGTCATAGAACGAGTGATAGTAATAGCCTCTGCTTGTTCCTTTACCTGATACCAGCATTCTCAGTGCAGTTAACCATTCTAGCTCCGCCCCTTTCCTCCCAGTCGAAGCTCAGGGAACCAGCGCATATTTCCCAACTGTCCCGGATTAGGCAGGACAGTCCTAGATTCCAGGTTCTGTCCCGTGGCCTGGTCGGAGGGAGAATGATAAAGCAGGGAGCCATTCACTCCCTGCTTTACCATTCGGCCCCGTCTCTAGTCCGGGAGTAGTAGGTGTGATGTGATGACATCACTCACATGGCGCCTGCAGCTCCCTGAAGACTTTAGGGGCAGACATTACAGAGAAGATCAGCAGGAAATGGGGCTACGTGAGGGGGGAATTAAACTGGGGGTAGATGGAGGGGGACATTAAACTTTGGGGTCAGAGGGGGGCATTAAACTGTGCGGGCACATGGGGGTTTTAAACTGTGGGGGCAGCTGGATGGGGATATTAAACTGGGGGCAGATGAAGGGGGACATTAAACTGTGGGGGCAGTTGGATGGGGACATTAAACTGGGGACAGATGAAGGGGGACATTAAACTGGGGTAGATGGAGGGGGACATTAAACTGTGGGGACAGTTGGATGAGGACATTAAAATGGGGTAGATGGAGGGGGACAATAAACTGTGGGGGCACCAGGAGGATGACATTATAATGTGGGGACATATCATATTAGGATGACTATAGGGGCATTATACTATATGTGGGCACAAAGAGAAATTGATGGGAATGGGTGGAGTCAAAGTAGAAGTGGGTGGGACTAAATTTGCCGACCCCTGGTGTAGTGGATGCATGGGGGAAATACACGCATTACATCCTTCTTGCTGTCCTTTGAAAGATGGGAGGTGCAAGCGGACCAATTAGTCAGGGTGACCTGCTAAATGCAATTGCCAGATAGACTTTGGAGTGTGTGGGAGCAGCGCTGGTGACATCTGGACTGGTCCTGGAACTGGGAGTCAACACTGCTGTAGTTTCCCCTGGTAGAAAGTGGGAGAAATAATGTGGACAAAACATGAAAGGCAGGGCCTAACAGCAAGCATTGTATAAATTGAGCCTGACACTGCACTGGCAATGGAAACTTCTAATAGAGCATCTGTGTGAACATGGCATTAGGCCAGATTCACACAGCTGTAATACTGATGTATTTTATGCTCTGTATTACAGCAGAAAGTCCTGTTACATGCCCTTCATGTAGGGACCTAGAACCATATAATTATTGCTTAGCACTCAGAGTACTTTGATTTTTTTTTTTTTTTTAATCTGCATGCAGTATGAAAAAGGTTGCCTACCCCTGCACTACACTCTGGAACTCACTAGCATGATACCCTTTCTTCCGAAAAGCCTACAACCTTCAATAACCCTACGGCTATCACACCACTATTTGACCCTTACCTACTGTCTCTGTTACCCTCCTTCTCTCTTAGATTGTAACCCCTTGCCGGCAGGGCCCTCAATCCCTCTGTACCAGTTGGTCACAATGTTAGTCTATTGTGCTTGTTTTCATGTTTGTGTATTTTGTGCTGTGTATGTAAACTCTTTTCAAATGTGAAGCACTATAGATCAATGGCGCTGTACTCATAAATATTAATAATGAACAGCTAGTTATTACCAGTTGGGGGTGTGCCCCTATACCATCTGACATCCCTATGACAACAGAAATGGTATCAGGTAGTTGTCAACTTATTCCTAAATATTCGGGAGGAACAGCACAACACAGAAGGAGTAATGTATCATCATGTTGCCATGTTGCCATAATGTGCACCAAATGTATCAAATAGATAATAAATGTGGCTCCATTTTAAATGTAGTACTTGTATCCTAAGCTATTACTCCACTTTCTATGCAACCTCTTTACTGGAGTAACAACTATTTGTCAATTTATTCTTAAATTTCTAGGAATATCTGGGGAGTGGTGGAGTTCTAAGAAACAATGTTCTAGAATTAATATTTCACAGGAAATACAAGTATTTACTAAAATAGACTTGTCAGGGGAGATCTTTAACACATTACACTGTGCTACGCCTTGTAGAGTATTAGAAGATCCATCTTATCTCACCTTCTTGGGTTTAGGTTATGCATTACCATGTTTGAAATCACAGCACAGACATCTAATGACAATGTACATGAAGCTGTCACATGCAAGTTAAGGCACTTACATTTTTTAATCCCCCAAGTTATTTTCTGTATGAGTAAAAAAAATAAATATGTACCAACATAGTATAAATGTCAAAAAGTAAATAGCATGTTTGAGTCACTGGAGATGTGGGAGTAAAAGGTTAAGGTTAACAGTAGCTGTGAGGATCGACTCTAGATAATTGTAGAATTCTAATGTCCAAAGCTGCAAGTAGATTCAATAGGAATGGAACATATAAAGGGATCCCTTATCCTGTGGTGTACCAAGACTACATGTCTGGGTCCAGTTGGGGCTATGGAGTCAGAGACAGGGTTGGGGCCGGTTGTGAGTAGAGTTAGGGTCGGAAAAAGTTACCAGCTCCAACTCCAGCTTCAAAATCAAATGATTAATTAATTTTAATTACATTATACAATTATTGGTATTGTTTAATTAATTAGATGTATACTTTGTTGCATTTTACTTTTACATGAATTGCTAGCTTTTTGCATGAATTAGAGAAGCTTTGCAGTTTCTGACTGACCATGGCCATTTATGAAGGAGTCGGAGCAGGCAGGGTCGGACTGGCCCACCGGGGAACCGGTGAATGCACCGGTGGGCCCCGAGCCCCGACTATTAGTCCTCATGTCATGGGGGCCCGATCGAGATCCTGACCATCCCGATCGGGCCCCTCACCAGTGGCGTAACGATCGCGGTCGTAGGGTGTGCGACCGCGACCGGGCTCGGCGGGGGTATGGTGCCCGTGGCCAGCTGGAGATGGCCGGGCCCCGGACCACTAGGATAGCAGTCAGGTATAGCCTGGTTCCCCGACCGCTATACATACTGTTATTGGAAAGGGACCCTGGCATATTGCAGGCCCCTTTCCAATAGATGGCAGGGCAGGGCACCCAGGGGAGGTGCCTGAAAATAATAAATACATATTCTCACCTCTCCTGGGCACAGCGATCTCTCCAGCGCTCTTCCGTCATGTCACTAAGGACTGTGATTAGGCCCCAGCGGTCACATGGGGCGTGGCCGCGTAATGACGTCAGTGCGCCCCCACATGACCGCTGAGGCCCAATCACAGGCCTCAGCAGCGACGTCGGAAAAGGGCCTGAAGACGCTGAAGATGGCAGGATGGAGAGAGGATGCCAAGGAAAGGTAAGTCAAGGTGAGTATGAGTGTTTGTTATTTTTAATCACTTCCCCTGGGCCTCCGATTATTATACTCTGGGGTCTGAGGAGACCCCAAAGTATAATAATAGCACTGAAGCGGGGGGGGCTGTTGGGCGCATATAATACTGTGTGGGGGCCACTGTGGAGCTTATAATACTGTGTGGGGGTCACTGTGGAGCTTATAATACTGTGTGGGGGCCACTGTGGAGCTTATAATATTGGGTGGGGGCCACTGTGGAGCTTATACTACATACAGTGGCTCCTTCATTTTTTTTTTAATTACACCGGGGCAGGTGAAAAAAACAAACACAACCCCCCCCCCCCCATACTTTCTCTCTTGTCCTCAGTGTCTCCCAGCGCGGTTCGGTCCTACAGTTCTGTTTTCTTCCAGCTGAAGTTCCCTCTGCACATGACTACCTATGACATCACGTGACCCCTGAGGCCAATCAGCGGCCTAAGGGAAGGGACCTGGGACGTCACAGCAAGTGAGGACTTGCGGCAAAAAGAAGACAGCGGAGCTGCAGGACCGGACCGTGCTGGGAGGACCCCGGGTACAGGTGAGTATGCTTAGTATGTTTGGTTTTTTTTGGGGGGGTAGGGGGGATTCACCTCCCCCGGACTAATTATAAAAAAGAAAAAAAATTATACTGGACAACCTCTTTAAAGTGTGGCACATTATGGGGTATATTAAAGGTTGTCCAGGTATAATTTGTTATGGTTTATCCTCAGGATAGGCCATAGATACCTGATCTGTAGGGGACTGACCCCGGACCAATCAGCTGTACGGAGCTACTTCTGATGCCCGTCCTGTACACAATACAGGGCCAGAAGCAGAAAGCTCTGTCCACTGTATGTTAGCCGGGCACCTTCACTGTATCTCATCACTTATTGAAGTCAGTAGGAGCTGAGCTGCAGTGAAGGCGCCGGGCTGCTATACATCGGATGGAACTTTCTGCTTCCGGCCCTGTGTTGTGTACAGAACAGGCTCCGGAAGTGGCTCCGGACAGCTGATGGGGCCGTGTGCCAGCCCCCTACCGATCAGGTATTTATGGCCTATCCTGAGCATAGGCCATAAAAATGATTAACCCTGGACAACCCCTTTAATATGCCCCACACAGTTTAATGTCCCCCCCCACAGGATGTCAGCCCCCATCACTGCTCCCACACAATATAATGACCCCATCACTGTTCCCCATACAGTATGGGGGACCAGTGAAGAGGCCACTATGTGGGGGGACCACTGAAGTGACCATAGAAAAATTTGGCCCAGACAACCCCTTAAAAGAGGTTGTCCATAAACTGGAGCGACCACTGTGGCGGCCGCCAGGGAGGTGTAAAAGTAAGAAAATTAAAAAAAAAAAAAGCATATTCACCTGTCCCCAGCACCCCGTTGCTCCCTGCCTGTGTCTGTTCGGTCTCATGGCGGCTCCTCATTTCTGGAAATCCTGTACCTAATTGGTCTTATCGGTTACATGAGGTGCAGAACTTCCAGCAAGGAGTTGACGGCATGAGACTGAATGGACAATGGCAACGGAGCGCTGGGGACAGGTGAGTATGCTGCTTTTTAATTTACTTATTTTTTACTTTACACCTCCCGCCAGCTACATGAGTTGCTCCAATTCCTGCACAACCTCTTTAAAGGATTTATCCATCTTTCTAATATTGATGGCCTGTCCTTAGGATAGGCCATCAATATTACATCTGCAATGATACAACAGCCAGGACCTCTGCAGATCAGCTTTTCCAGGACAGTGCGGGTACAGGTAAAGCTAACAATTCTTGGAGCCACGCTGTTCACTTGCCATACAAGTGTAGCAGTAGGTTTAGGTAGTGCAGTGGTGCACATGGTATAATGGGTGAGCACCATGGCTCCGGGCATGTTATTACCTTTAGCCGCCCTGTCTCGGTACCGCTGATCTGCAGGGGTCCTGATGGTGGGCCCCTAGAAAAAAATTCCACTGGTGGGCCCTAGTCATCCCAGTCTGACACTGGGAGCAGGAGTCAGAAGTCAGAGTAGACTGACAGACAGACAGAACTTAGAGAAAAAATATAAGTCTGAATTTGCATCTGTGAAAAACTAGGTGACATCTCCATTGGGTATTATAATAGTCAACAAGCATTGACTCCAAAGGATGGCAGCGCTGATGTTTGGCGATATTATATTATTTTTGGGTTAAATGTTCTTTAAGCTTTTATTCCAAATAATAGATCTAAAATAATAATAAATAATAGATATAATTACTTACTAAATCAGACACATATCAGTCTAGCAACAGTTCCTATTTGAGAGAAGCAGGTGCCTTCACAGGTGAGGGGGTCACTCAGGCTTCTGTGGATCACCCAGTAAGTGTCAGGCCATACAATGAGAGCAGAACCCTGGTTTCATTAATTCTGCACAGTAATGAGTTAAGCAGACCGGCCAGTACTAAGCTAATCTGTATAGTCCTCTGGAGACTTCAAACACTAAACATATGAATGGAAACCCAAAACTGTCACTCAGGCCAAGTCCTGAACTGCTCTGAGAGAGGAACGTTCCTAAGCCTCCTAATGAGTTGATTAATACTCACTAAATGTATCAGCGGCTGTCGCTTCCAGCAAAGTCTCCTATTTGGAAGAATCATTTTTAAGTTTATGTTGGTACCTAAAACAAATACTGACCATACACTATGCAATTTTTGATCCCAATGCGATATCATATGCAGAAGCCACCTGATCTCCCACCAGAGATGTGCTGATGACTGGGGTGTTTCTGGGATCCTCTTTCCACATTTTCAGAACAATTTTAATAAACTAACTACTAGGGACTTCTTTCAATGATTTTAAAGGTTGTCAGGTAGCCAAATGAATAATGAACGACAAGGAACTCAGTCGAGAACCATGGCCAATTTTTTCGGTGGTTGGCAGGTCCAAATTAAGGTAAATATTTTTCCCCGAACACCATTTTATTTGTTTTTAAATAGGCTAGTTAGGAATTAAAGTGTAACTACTACCTATATCCTCACTGGTCAAACTTTCTGACATGTCAAAAATCCGCCTAAATCTGGAGGTACATATTAATTATTTGTCAATATATATATATTTTTGATACAGATCTCCAATTCCTGTGCACAGGCTTATATTTAAAGTGTAGGTGCCATTTCAATTTTTTTCCTATTGTGTATGGGGGTGTTTAGTGAACATTTTTTTAGTTTACTTCACTAACCTATTTTACTTACTTTTAGTAAAAAACAGGTACTAAAGTTCTCCCTAACAATGCTCCATCTAAACATTGCCAGGAAGAGTCTGTCCAGTTCACCTCTACTTAATGGGGCAGATTTATTAACCCTTACGTGATGCAGACATTTTTCATTTTTGTTTTTTACTCCCTGTATTCAAAAAGTCATAACTTTCTCAGTTTTCTGTTTACGTAGTCATATGAGGACTTGATTTTTTGCGTGACAAGTTGTACTTCAAGATGGTATCATTTACTATTCTGTACAATGTACTGGGAATAATAAATTCAGAATGAGGTGGAATTGAAAAAAAAAATGAAGTACCACCATTTTCTCATTTTCTGGTTTGGTTTTTATGGCTTCCACTGTGTGGTAATAATGCTATGTCAGCTCTATTCTTCAGGTCGGTACGATCACAGTAATAACAAATTTATATAGTTTTTTTAGGTTTTAATAACTTTACAAAATGGCAAAATTTTGGAGAAAAAAAATTCAGTGAATTCTGACACCTGTAACTTTTTTATATTTCAGTGTATGGAGATGTGTAAGGTGTTTTTTTTGCAGAACAAGATGTAGATTTTATTGATACCATGTCTGGGAATGTATGATGTTTTGATCACTTTTTATTACATTTTTTTTTAGAGAGGCAAATTGGCGGAAAAATACCAAGTCAGTCATTTTGATTTTTTTTTTCCTGCTAAGGTGTTAACTGTATGGGAAAATGTTTTTATATTTTAATAGTTTGGGACTTAGGGATGTGCAATGTGTTTATGGTAGCTTTTATGTTAAGTTTTTTTTTTTAGCCCCCCTAGTGGGCTTGAATATGCAATCTTCAAATTGCTTGTGTTAGTTACAGATTTGCTATGTAACTATTGAAGCCTGCTGAGAAGAATATGAAACAAAAGCTGTGCTGTAATTAGTTGCTATGGGTGACTAAGACAGATTTAATAAATCTGTCCCAATCTGTATTGTCAGTATGTACAGATATAGCAGTTTACCAAGGGTTGGTGGAACACTTGATATAGCTGTATCTTCAGTTTTGTACCACCTGGAACAATGGTTCTGATGTCATATGAAAGCTGAGGTTCTTGCTGATATTGCTGTGTTTTTATCTAGTGATATGTCCATTTTTATAGCTAGAACTGTGATTCTAGTAACATATGAATGCTGAGAATCTTAGCTTTCATATAACACCAGAACCACTGTTCTAGGTGATATAAAACCAGGGAGATACTGTTATTCGAAGTTCCACCCCAATCCCCTTTAGCATCTGCTACAGCTGTACATACTACAATACAAACGTGTATGGAATTTCTTTTGCAACAGCCCAGTTAGAGGGTTACTAGGGAGAACTTTAGAGTCTGTTTTCTATTAAGAGGACATTAGATAGCTAATAAAGTATATTACAAAAATGTTCACCAAATACACATCTACACAATAACAAAAAATATCTGCAAATACATCCACAGCAGTGCTAAATACTCACTGTTCTCTTGTGCAGCCTTTGTTTGGCTTTAATTTACTTGCTGCTCCTTGTGTCACTGTTATTTACATGCAGTGAATATGTGGATAAACTATATTTCCCATGATTCATCTGCCTGCTTTAACATTCTGGCTCTATATCAGATTATAGGCGTTCCCACCACCATATAAATGTACTGAAAAGTCAATTATAAAATCTTGGCCATAAATATAATAGTTTTAAAATATGAACATGTACTTTAAGGACCTGCACTAAATTTAGGTCTTGCTTTATAACAAAACACTTTATGGCTGTGTAGCTCAAGCTTATGGATAGATCTTTTCTCCTGTCCCATTTTCATTCATGGCAGGGTGTAGCTATAGAGGGTGTAGAGGTAACAGTTACCACACCTCCCAACTTTCAAAGAACAGAAAGAGGGACAAATTGCGCGCTGTGGCAAATTTAGCTCCACCCACTTCTACATTGACTCTGCCTATTCTCATCCATTTTTCTTTGTGCCTCCACACAGTATAATGCTCCTACAGTCTCCCTAATATTATATGCCCCCACATTATAATGTTCTCCTTCAATTGCCCCACAGTATAAAGTCCCTCTCCTGGTGCCCCAGTTTAAACTGGCGGAAACTAGAGGGGGACATGAAACTGGGGCAGCTGTAGGGTGACATTAAACAGTGGGGGTAGTTGGAGGGGGACAATAAAATAATGGCAGCTGGAGGGGGACAATAAATTAATGGCAGCTGGAATGGGACATTAAACTAGGGGCAACTAGAGGGGGACGGTTAAACTGGGGGCAACTAGAGGAGGACATGTCACCCTCCAGTTACTCTGACGGTTTAATGTCCTCCTCCCGTTGTCCCCCATTTAATGCGTCCGTCCAGTGACTCCCCATTGTTTAATGACCCCCTCCAGTTGTCCCCAGTTTAATGTCCCTCTTAATCTTCCCCCCAGTTTAATGTCCCCCCTCCATCTGCCACCAGTTTAATACCCCCCTTCAACTGCCACCAGTTTAATGTCCCCCCTTATCTGCTACCAGTTTAATGTCCTCCATCTGCCCCCCTTCATCTGCCACCAGTTTCATGTGCCCCCTTCATCTGCCCCTAGTTTTATGTGCCCCCTCAATTTGCCCCCAAAGTTTAACATACAAATTTCTGATACTCACCTCTCCCTGCTCCCCTTCTGCTCTTTCTGCAGTCTCAGTCACGGAGTGTTCTCGGAGCTGCAGGCGCAATGTGAGTGACGTCATCAAATTGCACCTACAGCTCCCAGGGCTGGAGCACATGGGGAGCACAGTGGTGAAGCGGGAGCTGTCCACGGATGGCTCCTGCTTCATTCACCATTGACCATTCACCTCCGGGCACAGATGAGTTGAAACCGGGATATACCTCCTGCTGACTGGGATGGCTTGACAGGACCTGGAATCCGGAACTGACCCGCCGAATCCAGGACTGTTGGGAGGTATGCAGTTACACCTGGGATGGGGGGGAAATGCCACACAAGAGGACAACAGTATTATAAAAGGTACATGGTAGGTCGGAGACCTGATACAGATGTTGCAGGAGTTTCAGATAGAATTCATACTTCTGAACTAGTGAGCTGAGTTATGCAACACTGCACTGGGGTAAGGCATTCAGAGTTATTCAGAGCTGCAGTGCTGATGACATGAAGACGCTGTGGTGATAGTCATACAGTACCACCTGCTGTATACATGTGTTCAGTTCCTGATGATTTAGGTCATTTTTTGCTTTCTAAAACTTTTACATGCTCTTCGCGAGCAGACTGCTTCCTTTCTACATTCCATTAGCAGGTTGTCTACACACTGTGACATTCCTTACCACCATCTACTGATGATGAATTTCCTTAGCAAACAATTTGTCAAGACTGATAATATCATGTTGTATTCCAAGTAACAAGTGGGGGTGAATTGAGGCTTTTAGGAAATTCCTTCCTGAGCATGACTAGTACAATTGAGTTGTACCACCAAGGAGGATGTGCCGTCAGACTGTTTGTTGTTTCTCAGTCATTTTATGACACTGCTACACATGGTCTGTATGTTTGATATATTCAGCAAAAATGGTTCTCCTAACTACCCCATACACTTGCACATAGGGCTTGGGTAAAGGGGAGTAAGTTGCTGCTGGACATCTCTGGCAGAGAGTTATCTCCCTTGAAGGGTTGTTACAATACATTTTTTGTCCTGTGCAAAAAATATTCATACTCACCTGTCTGTCTGGGGATCATACAGAGAGTCTTTATTTTTAAATCATTTTTTGCCATTGCTATACAGGACATAAATATCTGATATAGTCAGCAAAAATGGTTCTCTTATTTTTTTTCATACACATGTGCACAGGGCTTGGCCGTGTGAGCTTGTGTTCTGAATAGGTGGAGGGGTGTAAGCTGCTATCAGACACCTCTGTAAGTATCTTATTACTTTTGAAGTGGTGTCCCAAGATATTGCGGGGGGGGGGGATTCATCATTAAGATGTACATTTGAAGCAAGGCCCTTTCTTGTGGCAAACATGCACCTCAAGCCCCAAACCATGTCTCGTCCACCACATTCTACGAGTTTCCTGGCTTTGGTTAGAGTGGAAATGTACACCAGTTCCTAATAGTCTTAATACTCTAGTCTTAACAAATTTGCCCCAGTGTTTTGTCCTGTGTAAAAGCTTAAAATTATTTGCATACTCACTTCACCCTTTGGCCAGGGATCTGTTGTCTCACTGCATGCATTGCTCATGTGCGGACCAAAGACTCTCCACTGGATCCATAGTTGAATGGAGAGGTGAGTATGCATATTTTGTTATTTTAAGTTTCTGCAGGGGAAAAATGTATTGGAACACCTCTTTAAGAACAAAAGGATTGGACATGTTGAAATTCAATAGCCTAATTCTTCTCTCCCTCAGCATCTTTCAGGGGATACTCCAATATAGATTACCAGGTACTCTAGCCGAAAATGGCGCACTCACTCAACATTAATATGTATGGCCATCATCTGGTAAAAAATGGGCATCACACAAAAAATGAATGCAGTCATGTCAAACAGCATACTGTTTCTGATATATATGTCAAAGTATGTTTCCTTACTAAACTCAGGGGACAGAACGTGTTCATGGTCAATGAATAGCAAACATATAGTCAAGTATTAATTTAAAAAAACCTGCAATAAAAACCTATTCTTAAAAAAAAAAAAAAAATTAAAAACAAGTTTTTTGTGCTTTTTTTTTTCTTTACATTAACTCTTTCTATAGTTGCTTACAAATGTGGAATATTGAGAAGACATCTGTATTTAGTTGTATTTTTTACTTTCTGCAACTTTTAGACAGAAGTATTATATTTCTGTTCCTCCAACACAGTCTTCACTGAAGCTTATTTTATGACAGTCTAGTATACAGCCAACACACAGAAGCATTTCACAGCTCATTGAACCCACCACCCTGAGGTTGTTAAGAACTGCCGTTCAGTCTGATAAAATTCTGTCAATTCAGAAGCTGTCTGTCTGCTTTTTGGTCACACATTGTCACCTTTGCTCATTGATACAAAATCATTAGTATGGAAACATACATTATAATAAAGACAAAATGATATAATAAATATTCTAAATATTCATGGAGGGGTAATATTCACCATAAAACTAACTAAGCTTTTATGATGCCCAAGTCATTAGCATAAGTACTTCTACTATTCTTACTATAGATATTATGACAAGCACTCCACTGGAATAGGGCACTATCTATATTTAAAGTGGTACATGGCTTGTCCATTGGCTCATGGGTAGGTATATAAAGTACAGCAAAAAAGTAGATCTGGCACACTTGTATATTAAACACAAGCCTTTATTATGTCACTTCTTAAAATCCATTGTTGGCAATAGATACATAGGGGATAGAAGCATGGTCACTGCTGTGACAGCGACATGTTTCAAATTACACAGAGTTCTTTGTGGAGATGGGCAAACCACTCCAGATTCTTTTTGATGAATATTTGTGAGGTTCAGCCTCCCAGTTCATTGCAGGCCAAACTTGTTTGGCACAAACCAGAAGTGCTATTATTACACTCTTCAGACTCCAGAGTATAATAAGAGGAGGCCCAGTGGAGGTCTAGGGGAGGTGAGTAAACATAAAATATATTCTCACCTTGCCTCACCTCTCCTAGGCATCCTTGCAGCATTTGGAAGCATCTGGCAATCCTCTTCTGGCCTCTGGGTAATGTCATGACCACAGGATTACCACTTAGTCATATGATCGGGCCTCAGCGGTCATGTGGGACAGGCGGACATCATGACACTTTGAACCATAGCAGTGAGGATGCACAAGAGAGGCAAGGTGAGTATAACTGTTATGTTTACTCACCTCTCCTGGGACTCCTCTTATTATACTCTTGAGGTCTGAAGAGATCCCAAAGTATATTAGTGTTTTGTTCTTCATGAACCCCAAAAGTTTTGGATTCAGGTCAAACCAGATACTTTTGATCATTAAATTATTTGCTTGACTAACATGTCTTTGCCACAGGAAAGCCCATACTACTACTTTTTAGGTTACTACTGGTAACAATGGAGTGATATAATAAAGGCTTCATACTTTTAATATACAAGAGTTCCAGTTCAAGATTCAGACTGACCCCTGGCAGTAAAACGAAATGGCTCAGCAGAAGAATTTGGGGGGAACTATGACCTATTTCCTAGGGGTTGTTGGAGGTTGGGCCTCTCCAGAATCTGGAAGAAGGCCAGAAGGGTTACTGAGCATGGCGGGTCACTGGGAAAGTAATGAGACTGTGTAATATGGAGAGTCTAAATATAAAACTATTCAATTCCATTCTTGTGCTGCAGTTCGGACTTTTTCCAAGTTGTATTAAAAGAGATTCTATGACCAAAAATGTAATGTATCTGCATTGGCAAAAGTCTACTGATTCTGACTGTGGGTATCTCCCTACTTCCGCTGACCTTTCAAACATAGCTATCCAACCTCTCTTGTAGCTGAACGTATAGTGCATCATTACTGATGTCATGTATACTGGTCCAGAAATGCTCATACTTTTACAAAACATGTTAGCTCAATGGACCATAGGAAATATAGTCTGTTGATCTGATCGTGGGGCCCAGAAGTGCCCTATGTAAACAATGGCATGCCAGCAGCTGCCTTGCACCCACAAAGAAAGATCAAAATTGCACAAAATGGTTATGAAAACCATTACAAACGAGAAATATATTAAGATTTATGACTAGCGTAAAAAAATATATGTCCCAGAATAACTCTTTAAAACAGTTCCATCATTTTTATAGTTCACGTTCTCCGCTGCTTCCCCAACAGGATGTTTTGACGTATCAGGACCTTACTGACATTGTTGTGCATCCTGTCACATACGATATATTAACTTGTTTTAGAGGAGGAGGCTCTTCTCACGCTGTTCTCAGTAAAATATTACTCATCTCATCCCTCAGAGGGACCACTGACAAATAGCCTCTTGTTGTCTACATCCCCTCTGCTGAGGTTAATGATTAAGGAGTTCAGAAGGTTAATTCTTAGTGATACTGTTGTCTGTGGTCACAGCAGATGTTAGTGCTGCTTTAATGCTGCTATCAAACTCCAATGCCTCATTCTTTACACTATACGACCCTGAGTATTGTTATGTGGTACATTCCTGTTCCTTGGGATAGAGATGGTGTATCCTAGTACAGTTATGTTCTTTCATCCGAGTCTACAGGATACACTGATACATGACACTGCAGACTAATCTTTCATGTTCCTTAGGTCCTGGAGATGGTACATTCAAGTGTTATTGTTTACTATAATAGGATTGCATATATTTATAGGTGTATATATATTTATGGGGAATATACACTAACCAACCATCTATTAGCCATAGCCTATTATCGTATAGGCTGCATATGTGCTGCAACAATATCTGATCCATCTGGTCATGAATTCCACAAGACTTCTGAAGCTGTACTATGGTATCTGCAAACAAGACATTAGTAGCAGATACAGTACTTTAAGTCCATTTGCGAACCACACAAGATTTATTTTGTTGACTTTTCGTGGGTTTGTCCGAGTTTCATTTCAAGCCAAATTTCAGACCCCAGAGTTTAATAATCAGAGACCCGGTGGAGGCGAGTAAGCATAACAAGCAGTCTTACTCATCTCTCCTGGGTTCTGTCACGGCATCTGGCAGTCCCTCATTGTCCACTTCTGGCCTCTCCAGGCCTCCAGAATGATGTCGGTATGCCCTACATGACCACTGAAGCCCAAACACCCTGGAGTTGCCATTATTACGGAGGCCTTAAGGGGCCTGAAGATTGTCAAATGCTATGACAGACCTTAAGAGCGGTGAGTAAGACTGTTTTTTATATTTACTCACCTCCTCTGGGCCTCTGCTTACTGTACTTTAGTGTCTAAAGAGACTCCAGAGTATACTAACGGTTCATGGGTGGATTGTTACTGAACCCGGCTCATTATGAACTGGTTCACTTATCTCTAGTTTCCAGGTGGAACCTCCATTCATTAAACATGTTTTTTTCTAGTGTTTCAAAATTTGATCAGATTAAGATCTGAGAAATATGGAGGCCAAGTAAACACTTTGAATTTTTTTGTTTCTCAAGGGCACATTACCTTGCAGAGAAAGACTACTGCCATTATGGAATACTGTTGTCATGAGGGGACACTCAGTCTTCAACAATGTTATGGTAAGTGATACAAGTCAAAGTAAACTCAACATGAATGCAGGTTTCAAAGTAGAACATTTTTCATAGACTCACACTAACTCTACCAACTGGCCTTCTTCGCATTGTGCATTCTGGTGCCATTTCTCTCTCAGCTAAAGCTACCCATACACATAAGGGTATGTTCACACAGTAGAAAATGAAGAGGAATTTTCTTCATTTTCCGCCGCCGACATTTTCACCACGGTCTAGCCGCGACGGGATGCCGATGCAGTGCATCAGCATTCTGTCGCGGCATCCTGCTCCTTAATAGGCCCGGATGAATGGGCCTAATTAGGAGGGCGTCTCGAGCCACGGACACCACAGGCGGAATCCGCGGTGAGATCGAGCAGGACGCTTCTGTTTTCTGCGTCCTGCTATGATCTCTGCCTCCCATTGAAAACAATGGGAGGCGGATTCCGGGAGGAATCTGCTCCAGATTCGGGGACGAATTCCGCCCCAAAACTGCAGCAAATTCCTCTGTGTGAACACATCCTAAGACCAAAGTCAGCTGAAGCAACTGATTTCAGTGAGACCAGTCAACTCCACACCTTCCCCCTGATCCCTCATTATTCCCAGGAGGAATAAGGCTCAGATATGTTGATTTTAACAATAGTCAACATTCATCTGCTGTCTGTCTTTCTGGGAGTCAGGCTGTCCAACAGGCTTTGTGCCCTTTACAGATAAGTACAGGGAATGGCAGACATTATAGCTCCAGTACAGGCGATAAGCCACCAACAGATGTGTCTGACAGAGACTCACTCCCCTCTCCCTACTGAGAACACTCGGACACTTTGCCATATCAAAAGTGGATGTGTATTGGGTAGTCTGGATTAAAAGCTGTAGGCTGAAGACTTGAGAACTCAGCTACTGAATGTAGATTTGGCCAACTTTGATGTAATGTGCATGGTCCACTTTTAAACTTAAATCTAAAAAGCCCTATACTGTAAAGCCCCCCATAGTTCAGTATCCCTGGTAATTCCATCAAAATGCAGTTAGTTATGTTAATAGTATGCAAGTGACCCTAATGTAATTACGAGCAATGGTTTTAATAACAATTATTGTGAAAAAAACAATTTGCAATGCGGTCTTTAAACCTCACATATTATGATATTGATCTATAGTGAATAGAAAGGTCATTTCATGTATAGAATTTGCATTAAAGGCCCATTCTAAGAGAACATCCACACGCTGATGGTGTCTTTGTGCCTGTTGCCCGGCACAGTATTTCTTCCCTAAGAACAATGAAATTACACAATGAAAATGTTCAATTAACTGTTAAACACCCTCATCAATTAGAAGATCATTTTCAAATCTGATGGATGGGCTGAAATCATGCAATTCAATGTGACCAGTGAGCGGAAGAGCAGCCTGAGAGATGGACAGCAGATGAATGTTGACTCACACATCCTCCGATAACAGGGTTAAATTATGAATGAGCCATTCTTAGAACGTAGGAGGACCTCCAGTGTGGAACGTATGCAAAAATGTCCATTGGCATATCCATCTGCAATAAAAAAAACAAAAACTCAACAGTAAATGCTTATAATACAGTATAAATGTCACCCAGTTTTACTCTTTTGTCAAGTTTTTGAGATTTCTGTTTTGCCTTTTTTCAGTTAGTATGTCTTTTTTTTTTTTTTGCATTCTAAATAGATCAGTACAGGGAATGGCAGACATTATAGCTCCGGTAGAGCTTTTCATCTAGTTTTGGTAGACAAATGGCAAGAAATGCATAAAATTACAGTCAAACTAAGGGTACAAAAGGTATGAACAATCTTGTGGCAATGAAGTCCACTTTCTAATTTTGTAAGTTCTTTACACAACTACTCTGTACAGTCATTTGCAGAATTGTGGATCACAATGGATACATGTAGCCAATATAATGCTGTTATTATTTCAGATTTAATAAGAAATTTTAGCTGCAACCATCTACAACTCTGATATATTTCAAATTAAAGGTTTTTCTTAAAGTACATTTTGTCAGTTACCATGCCTATACACCCAGTGTTTGGGCGGAAACCCATCAGAAACCTGGCGGACCCCATTATAGTCTATGCGGTCCGCGGATTTTCGCGGGTAACCGCTTTCAAAGCGGATTGGGTTTCCATTTTTGGGTCCCTAAGCAGACCCGAAGAATGGAAACCCAAGTGAAGATGTGAACCTAGCCTTAGTGAAAAATTTACCTTTCTGTCCACATTTCCACTTTGCATTGTGATGCAAGGAAAAGTCAAGTCAACTATACTCGAAAAAAATTGGAAAACACACTGTTACCTGGTTTGACTATGATTGATTGCCTTGGTTTTTCGAAAATCAGAACCCCTTCAAGCCTGAAACTCTGATTTCTGCAATGGGCATGCAGATCTGCTCAAAGATCAGCTCCATTGAGGTTCTGTAGGTGGATAAAACTACAACACAATGTTCTGCGCTGATTTTTTTTCCAGACCATGTAAATGTCATATAACATCCATTTCAAAAGAAAGTGGAATGGTTGCTGGTGGAATCTGCTCCTTAAGGTTAAGGCCCCATGTAGCGAAGCACAACAAAAAAAAATGCTGCGGAAAAAAACGCGGCGGAAACTTATCATGTTTTTTCACAACATTTCTCTTTGCAATTTTGCAGAGTTTCCCTCTGCGGATTTTCTGCCCCTATTACGACTGTACGGAAAACGCTGCAGATTTTTTTTTGCAATGTGTGAATGGGATTAGCCAGAATATGATCATGAATGCAGGAACTCTCTATGGTCTGGTACTTGTCAGAAACCCAGCCACGATTTCCTTATTATGGGCAGGTTATCAGGCAGGGACACTACAGTACATGTATGAGCAGATAACCCGATCATAATAAGGAATTCATGGGTTTCTGACAACTGCCAGACCTTAAAAAAAAAATCTTACATTTGTGGTCATATCCATTGTAACTACTAAGAACATTACAGAAAACCTTTAGGCTGAGGCCCCACGTGGCGTCCCACAGCAAAAAAAAACTGCAGGAGAAACCATGGCGGGATCGCATCGCGATTCTTCCCGCAGCGCTTTAGGCAGAAAGTTTGCAGAGTTTTCCTCTGTGGACTTTCTGTTTCAATTATACCTATGGGGAAACGGCCGGTGTTTCCGTAGGTATAATTGACATGCTGCGATTTCCAAAACCGTGCCAGTCCGTTTTTTTTCCGCAAAGTGGGCATGGGATTCACTAGAATCCCATCCACTTTGCTCTGACTGTAAAACGCTGCAATTTTTTTTAAGCGCGCAAATCGCGGCGTTTACGCCACGTGGGGCCTTAGCTTTAAGGATGGGGCCCCACGTTGCGAAAATGCAGCATTTTGACCATTGTGGAAACGCTGCAGCAAAAAAACACTGTGTACAGAACCTGCAAAGTGTATGGGATTCTGGCTAATCCCATCCACACATTGCAGAGAAAAAAATCTGCAACGGAAAGGCTGCGTTTTCAAAAATGCTCGCAAGTCAATTATACCTGCGGAAACATATAGGTCCATATAGGTATAATAGGGGCAGGAAGTCCGCAGAGGAAAACGGCAATATGACAAGGAAAAAGGTTTGCGGAAAAAAACATGATGTGTTTCTGCTGTGTTTTTATTTTTTTGCTGTGCTTTGCTACATGGGGCCTTAGCTTAAAACTCTGAAAAAATTTTAATGACTTATATTCGCAAAAATGTTTCATTTTTTAATATCTACACATTTAAATATGTTTATGTTCATGGGAAAACCTTTTTAATCATGGCAGAATGACATTGTGTGAACCTGGCCATAGTGCTATAAACTATACTATACACATAACCATGCTTAGAGATTATTACACTCCCTGATCCTCCCCCCTGCGATGACATCCAGACCCAGACATGTAACTACTGCAGCCATTGGGATGTCTTTGCTGGAGCAGGTAGTAGGCTGGCAGGGAAACACGCAGCATCATATTGGAAGTGGCATGGGATAGGTAAGTTATGACTTTTTTATTTTATAACATCATAAGAAGTTTTTCTTTAATTAAACACCTTAACGACCCTTTCAGGTATTATCATTATGCAAGTCACCACCTATAATTTTAGTATAATAGATAAAAGTACTGGCTTGCTCCACTTGAGGCGCACACCTGACTTAGTGCACACCTGTGCTGTTGTCTGACATCCTGCAGCACGCTCTAACATTGAATCACCACAGCTGTTTCAGTTGCTGATTTTCAGAAAGAGTTGCCATGAAAGTGCAAGTCTTGCAGTCAGTCATAGAACATTCTGTGGACACTACAACCATCTGCAAATTCTTTTTCTGGAATCAGCAAGAGGAGTGAAATGTATGACTCAGTTTTTCGCTTCAGCAGACACATTATGGTTTAGTGTCGCGGATTTCCGAGTACTAGGAAAGCCATCCTGCCCCACCCGGATGAGCAGATACGCCTCCTTACATAAAGTATCTTTCACCAAACTATAGAAGCATTAAAAAGTGCATGAAATAACACTACAGCGCTGTGCCATAAAAATAAGGCTTAACTGTAACAACACAAATAGCACTGTTATGTCTATTCAATACATGGTATTAGGCCGAGAAGTGATGACGAGTTCACAGATGGACGTAGATGTCTGTACACCTGTTTATAAAACTATTTGACTTATTTTTGGTTGTAATAACAGTCGGTTTAGGTGATACCAGGTAGCAGTCATAAGAGATCTTTATAATCGGCATTAGGTAGTATCATGACTAGATAATACTTGAAGCATGAGGCCACAAATGAAATATACATGGTGGATCTGCCAGCAACATATATTTTTCTGACATTTTTATGAAATAAGTGGATGATGATGTAACGGCCAACAGGAGATGTGGACCCATTATGTTGCTAATAGATTTGGCTTAAGGCTGAGACCCAACGTTGCGGAAACGCAGCTTTTTTTGTTGCAGATTTTGCTGTGTTTTTTTGAGCCAAAGCCAGAAGTGGATTGAGCAGAAGGGAGACATATAAGAGCTTCCTATATATTTCCCATTCCTTCTGTAGCCACTCCTGGGATTGGCTCAAAAAAACGCAGCAAAAACTGCAACAAAAAAAGTAGCTTTTCTGCAATATGAGGCCTCAGTCTAAAGAGGTTATCTTGGATTGAACTATTGATGACCTGTTCTTAGGATCCTTTAGCCGACTAGTGACTTACCAATAGACTTTCTACGTCGGTCACTAATAAGCCTTATTCCAGTGCATATGACTTTCTACATTACATGCTTCAGAACCCTGCGGGATCTCCTGTACTGTGTAAAGCTAAGGCCCCACATTGCAGAAACGCAGCTGTTTTTGTTGCAAATGTTGGTTCATTTTTTTGAGCCAAAGCCAAGAATGGCTACAAAAGGAATGGGAAATATATAGGAACTTTATATACTTCTACCTTCTGGTCAATACACTCCTGGCTTTGGCTCAAAAAACGCAGCAAAATCTGCAACAAAAAACGCTGTGTTTCTGTAATGTGGGACCTTAACCCTCCACCCCAGGGCATTTAAGCCTTTAGATGTCATGATGAATAAAAACTGCAGCATGTAGGCCAGGGACCCACGTTGTGAAAACGTGGCAGTTTACATTAACTGCAAAGTGGATGGGTTTCTGGCTAATCCCATCCACACATTACAGAAAAAATGTGCATGGAAATACTGCAATTTAAAAAATGCAAGCGTTTTTGCAAAACGCAGCATGTTAATTGTACCTATGGAAACCCTGACGTTTTCCATATAGGTATAACAGAACCAGAAAGTCCACAGAGGAAAACTCTGCAGACTTTCTGTGAAAAATGCTGCAGAAAAAAACGCGATGTGTTTCCGCTGCGGTCTTTTCTGCAGCATTTTTTGGCTGTAGCTCACTCTGTGGGGCCTTAGTCTAAAAAGATTTCTGGAGACAGGGGCCCTCACTCCACTTCGCCTCAGCACACTCATGAATGAGATATCAGGTACTCAGATCTGCTTTCAGTATATCCGTATTAGGCCGTGCCTAATACACTGCCTTTCAGATAGCGTAATAAATTGCACTACTTAAGATGACAAGTTTAGTGCCCTGGGGAGGACTAAAAAATAGTGTAAGAAATTAAGTAATTTTATTTAATAAAACACAAGATAAAAAAATATTAAATCATAGATCCCCATTCCAAAATGTAACATACAGTGGGTATGGAAAGTATTCAGATCCCTTTAAATTTTTCACTCTTTATTTCATTGCAGCCATTTGCTAAAAGCAAAAAAAGTTCATTTTATTTCTCATTAATGTACACTCAGCACCTCATCTTGACAGAAAAAAAAACAGAAATGTAGATATTTTTGCAATTTTATTAAAAAAGAAAAACTGAAATATCACATGGTCATAAGTATTCAGACCCTTTGCTCAGTATTGAGTAGAAGCCTCTTCCTTTTGAGCTAGTACAGCCATGAGTCTTCTTGGGAATGATGCAACAAGTTTTTCACATCTGGATTTGGGGATCCTCTGCCATTCTTCCTTGCAGATCCTCTCCAGTTCCGTCAGGTTGGATGATGGACGTGGACGAGCCATTTTCAGGTCTCTCCAGAGATGCTCAATTGGGTTAAGGTCAGGGCTCTGGCTGGGCCAGTCAAGAATGGTCACAGAGTTGTTCCGAAGCCACTCCTTTGTTATTTTAGCTGTGTGCTTAGGGTCATTGTCTTGTTGGAAGGTGAACCTTCGGCCCAGTAAGAGGTCCAGAGCACTCTGGAAGAGGTTTTCTTCCAGAAAATCTCTGTACTTGGCCGCATTTATCTTTCCTTCAATTGCAACCAGTCGTCCTGTCCCTGCAGCTGAAAAACACCCCCATAGCATGATGCTGCCACCACCATGTTTCACTGTTGGGATTGTATTGGGCAGGTGATGAGCAGTGCCTGGTTTTCTCCACACATACCGCTTAGAATTAACGCCAAAAAGCTCAATCTTCATCTCATCAGACCAGAGAATCTTATTTCTCATAGTCTGGGAGTCCTTCATGTGTTTTTTGGCAAACTCTATGCGGGCTTTCATATGTCTTGCACTGAGGAGAGGCTTCCTTCGGGCCACTCTGCCATAAAGCCCTGACTGGTGGAGGGCTGCAGTGATAGTTGACTTTGTGGAACTTTCTCCCATCTCCCTACTGCATCTCTGGAGCTCAGCCACAGTGATCTTTGGGTTCTTCTTTACCTCTCTCACCAAGGCTCTTCTCCCACGATTGCTTAGTTTGGCTGGACGGCCAGGTCTAGGAAGAGTACTGGTTATCCCAAACTTCTTCCATTTAAGGATTATGGAGGCCACTGTGCTCTTAGGAACCTTGAGGGCTGCAGAAATTCTTTTGTAACCTTGGCCAGATCTGTGCCTTGCCACAATTCTGTCTTTGAGCTCCTTGGGCAGTTCCTTTGACCTCATGATTCTCATTTGCTCTGACATGCACTGTGAGCTGTGAGGTCTTATATAGACAGGTGTGTGTCTTTCCTAATTAAGTCCAATCAGTTTAGTTAAACACAGCTGGACTCCAAAAGAAGGAGTAGGACCATCTCAAGGAGGATCAGAAGGAAATGGACAGCATGTGAGTTAAATATGAGTGTGACAGCAAAGGGTCTGAATACTTATAACCATGTGATATTTCAGTTTTTCTTTTTTAATAAATTTGCAAAAATATCTACATTTCTGTTTTTTTTTCTTTCAAGATGGGGTGCTGAGTGTACATTAATAAGAAATAAAATGAACTTTTTTGCTTTTAGCAAATGGCTGCAATGAAACAAAGAGTGAAAAATTTAAAGGGGTATGAATACTTTCCGTACCCACTGTAAATAAAAAAAATAAAATAAAAACATATCACATATTGAAGATTACCACAACCGTAGTGACCCAAGCAATAATGTTATCTTCCCCACAAGGTGAACATTATTTAAAAAATACAATACCAGAATTGCCATTTTTTTGTCTGTCGGAAACCAAAAACAATGTTATAAAAAGCTGCAGCTCTACCATGTAACTCATGAACATGTCCCCAAAATGGCTTAAAAAATCAAGTCTTACACAAAAAAAACCCACATAATTCTGTTGACTTAATAATAATAAATTAAAGTGGTGATGCAAAAAAAATAAAAATTAATAGAAAGAAAGGATTGACTTCGCCAAAGTAGTAAAATATAAAAAAAAAAATATACAAATTTGTTATCAATATAGTCGTATGGACCCAGAGAATAATTTTATTGGATTATTGAAGCTGCACAGTGAAGGATACAAAATATATAGCCTAAAAAGACTTGCAGATTTGCATTTTTTTTCTATTCCTTCCTAGAAAGTTAATAAAAGTTGATCAATAAGATATATAATATAAGATATACCCCAAAATGGTACCATTAGACACCACATCATACAGTTACATTGACAGAAATATTTCAGAAAAAATGATAGCGCTTGGTATATGATGAGAAACGCAAAAAAATAATTGGTCATTAAGGGCTACAACAGGCCAGTCACTAAGGGGTAAGTATACAAGCAAAAGTGTACAATCGTCCATTGCACGTGTCTCTTTTGTTTTTTTCAGCCATCTTCAATCTTTTAACACTGTATATACATTAGTGGTGTCCATCTGCTGCCTCTTCAAGCAGCTGATCTGTGGGGGTCTACATTTCCCCACTGATCAGATATGGGTGAGTTATCCTAAAGACAGCTTATCAATATTTCAGTCCCGGAAAAGGATGCTCAATACCTGGAGAGCAGAAGTGGCGTAGAGCCACAGATAGAGCCATCTGATCAAGTGAAAACTACTTCAGCTGCAAACACTGCATAAATTAGACTGAGCTCCACTGCAGATGAACAAGCATGTGGAGCAACTGAAGGTATATACCATTAATCTCTAATGTTAATCACTTGCCACCATATGCACACAAATCTTATGCTGTGCCTTGTATGTTTTATGTATTTCAATAAATAATAAAATCCTAGTAAATAATTGAATTGCCCACGTCTGTCAAATTCTAGTTAGCCATTTGTTTAGGTATCTGTTTCTGGCAAGTTAAGATTGCTTTTTTGAGATGTTTCACCCTCTACTATTCCATTTGTATAGTCAGACAGGATTTTATTAAGACTGGACTGCTGTACATGCTGATGCTGAAACATTCTGCAAGATCTCCGAAACTGCCTAAAACAAGCAAAACAGAAAACTTACATTTTTCACCACCTCCACAAATATTTGTGTGATACCTCTTTAGACAAGTTTTTTTCTTGCCTTAACTTATTTGTCTGCACCATTTAATATATTTGCATATGTCACTCACTTGTTGATCAATGTAAACTTACTTGTTCTGCTAAAGAGCATTAAGGTGGCCATACATCTTCAGCAGTTGACAGCTATTCCTTCCAACCTCACCCCTATAACTATGCACATTCAGCATGGCCAAATATGCATATGTTCATTATAGGGAAAATAGAAGACACTGCCAAACACTTTGCTGGTGGCTTATTTCCCTGAAGAACAAGGGATCGGGCATATTGAAATTCAACATGTCTAATCCTAAGGACTCAAGCAATACAACTGTAATATTATTTTTCCCGCACTGTGTCATCTGCCAACACTGAAAAAAGCGTTATATAGAATAATCAGGTCTTCCAGCATAATAAGTCCCCACCAAATTCTGCTGACAGAAAAATAATAAAGTGATGGGTCTTGGAAAGTGGTGATGTAAACATTTTTTTTTTATTAGAAAAAGAGGTTTTACTTTGCAAAAGTAGTAAAACTGAAATAAAAAATCATACAAATTTGATATTGATCTAATTGTATCAACAAACAAATTCAGCAGGTTATTTAATGAATGACGCAAAATGTATAGCGTTAGAAGACAATAGCAGAATTGCTGTTTATTCCTATCCCTTCTCAGATAGAGTTAATAAACTTTAATCAATTTGATACATCTACCCCAAAATAGTGCAATTAAACAATGCAACTTGTCCTGCAAAAAAAGTAACAGTTCATGGTTTATGACAATGAAAAGTTACAAAATTTTCCAATATACTATTTGTATCAATTCCTCATAGTTTTCTAGATCTCTGCTTGCTGTCATTCTTTATTTACTTTTAGTCCATGGTCATGTGATGAACACATGAATGTGCTGTGACTGTAACAAGCTCTGCCCCTGTGTGTTCATCACATGACCATGGACTGTCTATCACATGACCATGGACTGATTTTTATCTACTGGAAGTAAACAATGGACAACAGCAAGTACAGATCTGAAAACTTTAAAGGGGTGTTCCAAGACTAAATTATCTAAAACTATTGCTAGTTGGCAACCTGTCTCCGAGCCTCAATCTCCAGCAGTGGGAGCTCCATTCTTTTGTATACAGAGCCTCTGGATGACATCATCAGTGACATCCTGTTTGCACACGGGGAGTGCGCAGCCAATCACAGGCCTCAGCAGTGACCTCTTCACAAACGCCACGTAACTGGTGAGGCCTATGATTGTTTGCAGTGGTCACCAGGCACAAACAGCCTGGGGACCTCTATACAGATGAACGGACCTGCTGCTGCTGGAGATGGAGGCTCGGTCACAGGTGAGTACTGGCTCTTTAGCACCAGTAAAAAATAATAAAATAATAAAAAAAATGTTTTGGAGCAAACTTGTAAGGAGTAAGAAAAGTATAATGGAAAATTCTATAACCTTTCATTATACAAACAATAACATTTATCTGCTGAAATTGGACCACCCCTATAACATATTATCAGACTCTAAAGTCCATCTGATTCCAGAGTGTGGTGTGGATAGGGTTAGGACACAGGATTCAGTCCTTAGTCTATAGTTTAGCTGGTAAAGGGTAGGTGAATGTGTCTCATCGCGATGGGGAAACACTTTTTTTTCTACAGTGCTATCCCTTCTCTTCTTCTACATATCATATTGGGAAAAAAGTGTTCAGGAAGTATGATCCCAGAAAAAAAAATAAAAAATTGGATATACAGTACATAATTTTGTGATACTTTTTTGGACAATAACCATCATTTTCTGTATAATCTTCCACTTACAACTATTTTCTCGATTAAACATATCTACCACTTGTAAAAACCAAAGGAAGTCTCGGCAGACAGAGGTCAGTAGATCTAAAATAATTTCACCTTGTTGTATTCAAGTGCCCGTATACATACTACTTGTTACCTATATATGTTCCATCATGGATTTCTTTAAAGAGTTTCTACCAAAGTTAAATCAATCAACATTAACCTTCTTAGGAGAAAGAACTTCTGCTTTCAGTCTGACTTTCTCCTTATTTAAATTCAGTTGGTGAATAGCCAGTTCTTCTTGGTTCTTAATGTTGATAAAAAAAGGGTTTTCTTCATTCCTTCAATTTGATGTGACAGGACCCTGACATGAATAATGGAACTATTCCTTTCACAGGCAAATCAACTCAATTTACCATGCTTTTATTCTTCCGATGGCAGGCCCACAATCCTGTAAATTCCATGAGGTCCATTAAGTGAGAGATATCTTTAGAAATGATAGAAATTGTATAAAATAAACAGATTATTTTTGTCAAAATACTTTAATTTTAATATGGCCGTTTAGCATACTTATACATCTTCCTAATCAGACGTTAATTTACTCCGAGTCATTCACTCTTAGATAAAATGGCTAAATCGCCGGCTACTCAGTAATAACTTATACTGTCTTTATAATTGATTTTTATGTTTTTAGAATTATACATAATCGATGTTGGAGATATAAATAATCCATATAGCTGTTCTGAAAATTGTATCAGCAACAAGTCAGAATTATTAATATATCTTTGTTATTTATTACAAGGGTTATGGTTGGGAAAGTTTTTGAAGGTGAAGTGAAAAAAAATATAGTTATTAAAAGAACGTTTGTCAGAATTTTTATAGGTTCAATTGTGTTGTTAATACAAAATTTTACAAAAGAGGAAGTGTACATTACTCAAGCACAAGTGAAAGCCCCATACACATAACAGAAAAGCCATCTGAACCCCCAATTCTGGGTAAATGAGAGATGATCAGACATGTAAAATTCAACATCCCTACAATTTCTGTTTTTTCTGGAAATAAGCTGTGCATGTGTTTGAGGGGTCAGGAGAAAAAGTTCAATAACAAGATGACTGTCAACTAAACACTTATTTTGCTGACTGCCATTTGAGGGGTATTTTTGAAGACTAGTGTATTCAATACCACTCTTCATGTCCAAGACACTGTCACAATTTTCAGCGCCCCTACGGTTAGTTCCTGCAATTTTGCAAGAACAGGTCGGGCCTCCAGGTGTCTCTTACAAAGACAGTCGGAAACCCTTGGAAGACATTGAAGCTTCTGTTAGGTCTTGAGATCATGTGATCACCAGGTCAGCGCATGTAAGTAGAACTGCTGGGTCTTATCAGACCAAATACAGCCCTGCCAGTAGCTCTTGTTATTTTCCCCTGTATCTGGGACTCTTGTAGGTGACCCTGTTTCAGTAGAAAATTATACAATAAAAAAGTAAATATGCCCCAGGGATCATGTTATGAAACAAAAGAAAATGTAAAACAAATGCAAAAAAAAAATTGTTAAATAAAATCAGCTAAAAAAAAAAAACCTAAAAAAAAACCAAAACGCCCGTACTAATGTAAAATATTGCCCTAGCCACCCCTTCTGCCCGAGACTATACATATTACATATCAAAATGACCAAAACACAATAAAGAATTCATTTTTTACCATTATTTTATGTTAATTTGCATTTCAAAAAATGCATACTATAAATTGAGAAAATGTCACTTTTTGTTATATTCATCCCAAATACAACTAAAAAAAACAAATAAAATCCCCATTAGGCTGGGCCCTCATGTTGTGAAAATGCAGCGATTTGGCTGCGACTGAAAGGCTGAGGCAAAAAATGCGGCATTTTACATTACCTTCAAAAACTATGGGATTCTGGCTAATCCCATCCACACCGTTGCGTCTTTGTAAATCACATCATGTCAATTATACCTACGGAAACGCTGACATTTTCCATATAGGTATAATAGGCACAGAAAGTCTGCAGAGAAAAACTCTGTGAACTTTCTGTGAAAAGTGCTGAGGAAAAAAAATATGATGCGTTTCCACCGTGGTCTTTTTCGCAAAGCTTTTTGGCTGCGCCTCGCTACGTGGGGCCTTAGCCACAAAAAAAACTACACAAAAGTGCAAAAGTGTCTAGTCATTAAAGGAGTTATACCAATACAAACACTTATCCGCTATATACAGGATAGTGTCACACACTAGAGCTCCCAATGATCAGTAAAACAGGGGTCTGAAACTTCCCATGAATCCTCCCTGTGAATGAAGCGTTAGTGTACTTGCTTGGCCGGTGCTCCATTCACTTATATGGGGCTGCTGGAGATTGCTGTCGCTCTGGCACTTCATTCACAGGGAGAATACAAGGGGAATTTTGGTCCCCTGTTCTCCTGATCACTGGGGGACCGCCAACTATGTGACACTTATCCTGTATCCTGTGGAGTGTCTGTAATGGCACAACCCCTTTAAGGCTTTTTCAGGCATGGTAATTAAGGGATTAAAAGTGATATACACACACACTTGACACACACAGTTTGCACTTCTGTATATACAGTACTCCATGTGAGTCACACACATGCTCCACACACCTACATACATTTTTGATGCCTCCATATGCTCCAAGCACCTACTATCCTCCATACACACAAGTCCACCCACCTGTATATATTTCTGACACACCTCTATACACTCAGCACTTACCTGCAAATACTCCATACACGTGATTCACACGTCAGTACATACTAAACACAAACGCAGTATTCTCCTGTATATAGTCCATACACACGTTGTACACACTTAGGATATATTCACACAGTTAGTAATACAGAATTTGGGTTCAGTTATGGATGTGTTAAAGGGGTTGGATAGCATAGGTCATCAGTATGTGATCTGTGGGGACCCCGTTCCCCACTCACATTGCCTGTTCTGGCAGCATCTGGGAGACCGAAGCTAGATCAGTGGAAGGGGAGCACGTGCAGGCTCTCCAGTTAAAGTAATAGGAGCAGTACTGCGCTTCCCCAGAACCACCACTAGGCAAATGTTTTATAACAGCATTGTGTGAATACACCCAAAGGCCAGTTTAAGATAGGCGTATTTAGTTCATCGGGGGCATAGCTATAAGGGGTGCAGAGGTAGCAATCACTTTTGGGCCCTGAAGCCTGAGGGGGCCCAAAAGGCTTTACACAATAAGAGAACATCTGCATTTTACATAGCATATATTAAGCCGGGGCTCAATAGCATATAGTAAGATGTGCTCTATCCCTGCATTCGCAGTACCACCTCATGTCTACACATCTTTGGATTTTTAGTATCAATTATAAAATTTAAAAGTGATGTCCGGGCTTAAGCAATTTAATGGTTATCCTGAGGGTAGGCAATGAATACTTAATCGGTGAGGGGCCAAGAGCCAAACCCTGGACTGATCAGCGGTACAGAGCTGCTTCTGTTGCCCATCTTGTAAGTTATACAGTGTATATAGCAGCAGGGTGCCATCACTGCAACTCAGTGTACTGTCTGTTTTTTTTTTTTTTTTTTTTTTTTTTTTTTAGGTATAGCACATGGCCAGAAAAGTAATGTGAAAGGAACAAATGTATCCCAATGGCGCATATTTTTATGCAGAAGTTGTACAGATCTTAAACAGTAAATAAATGGGTGTTCCTATATATAAGCTGTCACTAGTCAGACAAGGTAGGAAGTATGTAATACTGTCATTTATTGTGATCTGGATGTCTAAAAGTCAGATTACAAGTCAATTTATTACACAATGTAAGCAAATCCAGTGGAATGTGGGTTCTAGAATGCAACTGACTCAGATTCCAGGCAGAACTGTGATGGTGTAACTGGCTGATGGTGCAATGATATTTTGCACTAAGTTCACTTTCAACAGATATACTTACAACAGACACACTAAATTTTTTTCTACTCTTTTATAATTTGATGTCTACGGTTTACATAGCCTATACAGCAAACCAGTAAGTGGAATCATCTCATCCTACTAATAACTGTTCCACTTTGCTCAAGGATTGTCAAGCTGCCCCAAACTAAACAGCACTAGTCATCCTTCATTCCACTTCTACTTCTGTTTCTTGTTCCTCATGTTTCAAAAAGTTACTTTAAGGCTACGGCCCCACGTTGCGGAAACGCAGCTTTTTTTGTTGCTGATTTTGTTGCGGTTTTTTGAGCCAAAGCCAACAATGGCTACAAAGGATTGTGAAATATATAGGAAGCTCTTATACTTCTCCCTTCTGCTCAATCCACTTCTGGCTTTGTCTCAAAAAAACGCAACAAAATCTGCAACAAAAAAAGCTGCGTTTCCGCAACGTGGGGCCATAGCCTCACACCACTTTTTTTAAATCAGTTTACTGTAAGAGCTGGCAGATGGTATATGTATCCATAGATTCCCATTTATCCAACAAAGACTCCAAGTGGTATCCAAGCAGGGTTTGTTTTGTGTTTTTTTTTTTTTTTTTTTTGCTGCATGGAATAGCACACTAGACTCCAATATTCCATCAAGTTACAGACAGTTAACAAAAAAAAGTGTATTTCACGATTTTTTTTGTTTGTTTGTTTTAACATTGCTGTTTTTCTGGGTCCATTTACTGATTTTAAAATCTTAGTGTGAAAGTTGCCTTAGATAGTTTTCACTCTTTAAGCCCTTAGTTACCACCCTGTTTGGGGCCTTGCCAACCAAACCAAACTATTTTTTGCACATTCCATCTTCACATACCACGAGCTTCAACTTTTTATAATTCCATCAATGTAACTCAGTTTATGTTAGTGACCAACATATTTTATTCTAATAGCAATAAAATAAGGACATAGAATACTGAGTTTGAGAAGTGCTCTCTCTCTCTCTCTCTCTCTCAAAATTGCCTTTTGAACTACCACACTGAAATTTCAGCCCATCTAAAAGATTTAACCTCCTCCTGGCTGCAGCAAAACTACTGATACCCTTGAAATGGCTGCAGACTGAACCACCTACTAAATCAGAAAGGTCTCCCAGGTACATCAAATTTGCAGGTTTGAGGAGCTGTCTAGTTGGACTACGGACCACCATGACAGGTATCTGTAAATGTGGTCTTCTTGGCTACAGTTCTATAGTCCCGAAATGGACCAACATTGAGGTAGTGTCCCCCCATCCCTACTCCTGAGCTTGCCCCCACTGTTCTTGTTATTGGAATTCTATATTTTGCTGTTAAAAGTGATGCCCTTCTGATTTAGCTAGAAGTTCTAGAACTATATTTGTGAAATCATCTAAAAGAAGATTTGTTTCATTGCATTCATTTATTTTCTTTACCTTTGCTAGTTGGTTTAACTCCCCCAACACCCTAAAATTCTTTACCCAATTCCCTCCCCCTTCCTTTGTTCTAATTCTAAAAAAAAAACATATGAAAAAATAAATATAAATACTCATCGCGGATGACACAGTTATTTGGGGTCATCCACTGCGTGGTTTGTTCCTTCATATTGCCTTTTCTATATTGTAATGCTTGGATATATCTTTCTGTTATCAATAAGGAATTGAAAAAATGTAATAAAAAAATATATTAAATAAAAACAAATTACTGAATACTAGAACATCATTGGCCACTAAAATTTGTACTGTATTTAGTATTATATATTCACAAAATGTGCATTGGAAATGTGCATCTAGAAAAATATAATAGGCATTGTAGAAATATCTCTGTTAAACCTTACTAAAATGTGAAGGTCAGATGTATGTTTCTCTGCCTCAATTCTTTGTTACATTGCATAGCAAAATCAAAAGAATTTAGAAAGGATGGAAATAAAAAGAGTGCATACTGAAGCTAAGAGATGGCAAATGTGGAAATAATAAAGTTTGTCTCTAATTATAAACAATGTTCTATCAATCAATAGTACAAGCGAGGATGAGAAACTTTGTTAAAGGAGTCTATCATTGGCAAAACACGGTTTTAACTAAAGCCATGTTGGAATAGCATTTACAGTATAAAGGCTATTCTACTTGACAATGAGTGATCAGTGCAGAAGACAGGGAGATGAGGAGAAAAGTTGGAAAGTGGGAAAAGAGACATTTTTCTACAATACAATTTTTTTTTATTTTTGTATATGCTATTTATTTATGGAAAGTTGGTAACAATTGGATGTACGCTTTAAAGTATTTATTTATTATGCTTACTTGTATAGCGCCATCATATTCCGCAGCGCTTTACAGACATTGTCAGTCACTGTCCCATATAGGACTCACAATCTATATTCCCTTTTAGTATGTCTTTGGAGTGTGGGAGGAAACTGGAGTACCCGGAGGAAACCCACGTAAACACAGGGAGAACATACAAACTCCTTGCAGATGTTGTCATTGGCAGGATTTGAACCCAGAGCTCCAGCGCTGCAAGGCTGCAGTGCTAACCACTGAGCCACCATGCTGCAAAAAAAACTCTTTACATGTCAAAACTTTTCATTAATTGGAGTTCATTGAAACAAAAACTAAAGACATAATTTTACGGCATGGCAAAGTTTTTACAAAACACTAAATAATGAGTGCAAAAATAGAAATATATTTAAAGGCAGTAAATAAAACCTTAATAAGTTTCAACAAAATAAAAATAAAATATGGTTCCACTAAAACTTTTATTTAAATTTCTTAAAATGTAAAATTATGCCATAAACCAAATTATATGAAATCTATTCTACTCTTAATAAGTTTCAGTTTTATTATTAACTTTTAATGTGTCCATCTTTTGCGACTATTTCTGTTTCCACACTTTTCTGTAGACCGTGTTTTGAGTTTTTCAGTAGAATCTGCAGGGATACTTTCCCAGGCTTCTTGTATACAATTCTTAAGTTCACTCCTAGATGTGTTTCTTATGATCTAAGAACATTTAGTGATGTTGAGTCTGGGCTCTGAGGTAGCCAGTCCATTGTTCTGGGAACACCAGCAGCTTCTTTGTCTGATAAATACATCTTGATCTTTACAGCAGTGTGCTTGGTGTCATTATTATTTTATTCCAATTAAATGTTTTCTAGAGGGTACAACATATTTACTTTGTTTGTTCCTATCAGTATCCATGATGCCTTCAATGAGAAATAAATAAAAATGTTAGAAATTGTTAAACATCCCCAAACCTCCACTGATCCTCCACCAGGCCCTTTACTCATGGCTGTAGACCTGAATTAGTCTTTTAATACTTTGGCATCATACACACACTAGCACAGGGAATGGGAGGCTGTGGCCTCTTCATAAATCTGTCTGTGCTGCCCCAATCTCTGCCGCCTAACTGCCCACATTAACAAAATGTGTTGGGCGAGGCGCGAATCAGGGCTTGAGATACAAGTTTGGTGGAAAAGAAAGGGACTTGCGCCAAACTTACATCTCAATATCATCAGTTTTCTGACATAGAAGGAATTATGAATTTGGCCCACTTTCTTTTTTTTTGCCGTCAAAGATTAGCAAGCTTTTGACTTTACCCCCTCCTGGCCCCCACATGGTATAATAACCCTTTATTGGCTCCCATAATGTATATTGTCTCCTTCATCGCCACCCATACAGTATACTGCCCCCTTTACTGGTCTCCACACAGTAATGCCCCCTTTACTGGCCTTCATACAGTAAGTGCCCCCTTTACAGGCCACCATACAGTATGTGCCCCTTCACAGACCCACACACAATATACTGCTTCCCATACTGTCCTCCACAGAGTGACTTTAGGCCTCTACCTACATGCTGTAGCAGGTAACTACTAATATACACTTACCCATCCCCACTGCCCATGGCCTCCTCTGCTTCAGCTCTAGCTTCTTGCTGCATGTTATTTCCTGATGCTAAACAGCATTAAGGCATGACCTCCAGATGCTGTTCAGTGCTGGGTGGTGCCCCCTGGAGGCTGAAGGTGAAGTGGAAGAGACCCTAATGTCACGACTGCTATGGCAGTAGTTCCTCCCTTGGAGAAGAACACACTTTGCACTGTGGACAAAAACATTGCTCTATGAACACACAGTGTAGAATATTTACAAAAAGATCATAACTTGCTACAGTTTGCCAACTTGTTTTTTTTGTACAACACAGTGCTCTGATTATCTGACAGTTTTTGTGGTGCTGACTCTGGCGCATTCCATGTCAAAAAATGGGCTTTGCTTGCTGAAAAAGCGGCATAGGTCAAAATATGCCAAAATAACACTAACATTTTGACAAAAAATTGTGATTCAAAGTAAACCAAATAACAGGTGGTATAATCTGGAGGAGAAAGTCTAAAGATGCACCAGATTTATCATCCAGATTTATCATTCAGCAGCAGCCTCTGTGATAAATCTGGAGCATTTTTTGACTGTCTATTCTATGTTTACTCTGTCCATAAAGCTAAAACCACATGTAACAAATTGCAGACTGAGTGCTACTCTTTGTAGTGACTCTCACTCTGCCTAACCGGGTTCTCTCGTTAGAATTTTCTGTTTATGGCCTCAATATAGCCTAATTGGACAGAGAAGGAGTTGCCCAGTTATAATTTAACCTGAAAAGGGTTTGCCCAACATTTTTTTTTTTTAATTACCCATACAGCAGTAAATGCAATAATAAAATACCCACCTGTTAAACCATCCGCCTCTCCAGTGCCGATGCTCCTATGGTTACATTACTGCAGTAATAGCATCATATACATCCATGTGACAACTGCAGCCAATCACAGGCTACTGCAGTCAACCAAGTATGGCACACAACCCCTATGGCCAGTTATTGGCTCCAGTGGTCACACGGATATATGACATATCATTGCTGCAACAAAGTAAAGAAATATTAGCAGTGACCAGCAAGGCATTGGTGCAGGAGTGAGTTGAGTAATGGGCATTTTTTTTTTAGGCAAAATTGTTCATCTTAATATGAATTAGGTGGTTACCTAAACAGTAGAAGGGGTTTCTCAGGCTTTGGGAGGTTTAGATATCGATGATACCTGGCACCACCACCAATCTATTCTCAGCGCCCGACAGGAAAAGAACTATATGGTGGACTGAGCCGGAAACAAAAGATTCTGTACACTGTGTAGCGACCGTACAGCGGTACTGCAACTAAGCCCCCATTCACTTGTTTTTCAGGCATTGAGAGGTTAAGATATCAATTATACCTCAAACCATCACCAATCTATTCTCTGCTCTGGAAATTTGCAGTGGACGGAGCCAGAAACAAAATACACTGCACACTGTGTAGTAACTGTGCAGTAGTACTAAGCTCAGCCCCAATTCATTTAAGTGGGTGATGAGCTGCCATCATCCACCAATGGCACTACACAATGTATGGAGGCATCTGCTACTGGCTGCATCCACTGTATAGTTCCGGAGGCCGCTGAGAACAGCTGGTCCTCACCGATCTGATATTAATGACCTAACTAAGGAATAGGTCATCAATATAAAAAAATCTAAAGCCTGGAAAACCCCTTTAAAAATGATATGATCATATCTTGATAAGTTCATCTCAGGTTCTCTATTCTGTATAGAAACAGTAAGCTGCCTTTAATGATATTCTTCACTTTAATTTGCTTTGATGTTTCTCCTCCATCCTCAATTATGCATCTCGATATTTAATGTCTCTATCAACGATTATACAAATTTCAAGAAGACAAGGAAGTATTATAATATTGTCGAGGCCCCGCTAGTTTTCCGGTTCAAATCCTAGTTCATGCTGTTTGTTAAGTACTTGTTCACAGTGACAGCTTTCACCAAAACAGAATGTACTGAATACTTCTCTCCAAACTGCTCTGTCCTGCTGAGCCTCAAGTGAAACAAACTCTTCAAACTCCATCATGTGAACTTTTTATGCTGAACAATCTCTTTCAAGCCATTTCATTCAGAGATACTACCCGTGAAACTGGAATTCAGGGGGATGATGTGACATCACAGTGTCCTATCCCTAGGATGGGTCATGGCCACCAAAGTTGTACCACATGATTTCCCTTAATTGCGTTCTGTTAATTGTATTGCTCCTATTCAACAACAAAAATACATAAGTACTTTAGACCTGAGGCGGACCTCGCATTGAACGGCCAATTGAAATCTTAAATAGACAGTTTAAGTTAAAAATCTTTGAACTGTCACAATGATTTCACAAGGGAAATTTTGTCCCGAAATAAAAGAAATGTCCGTTCTGTTTGTTTGCAGATACTTCATGGTAAACAGTGAGCAGAGAGTACACACTTGTTTTCTGAAACATACAATAGAGATCACACGCTATGGAAAATAAGAGAAAAATTACATACGTTAGCACAATTTGTATTCAGCCCAGTTACACGGTAGAAGGAACTTGTTCAGATACAGACTGGCTGCGTAGAATTTTTATAAACTGCTGTTGTTCTCACACAGTTGAAGAGCTTTCAGACCATGTTGTGTTTTCCTAGATACCTTCTATATATCTTCTGTAGATTTTATATCACTTCTATTAACAGCATCAATTTTTTTTATAGATTTGGCACCATGATGAGGTCAAATGGAATGAGAAAAAAAATTTCTAGAATTTTTGGTGATGCATTTTTCCATGTTATTATCTATATTTTAAAAATTTAGCAATTCCAACTCTTGCTACTAAGCCTAAAATAGTTTGTGACTTCCTGTTATCTGGAGATGGACCATGTTCATTACCCTGGGTACACACGTGCGAAAGGAAACCTAATGCGCTTAACAAAGCGGTTACTCGCGGAAACCCGCAGACTCCATAGACTATAATGGGATCCACCAGGTTTCCGCCCAAAAAAGGCGGAAAAATGCAGAGAGAAAAGTCCTGCAGAACTTTTCTCTCTGCATTTTTTAAGCAGATTTGGGGACGAAAACCCCAAATGTAGACCACACACAGGTGTGGACCTAGCCTTAGACACATTAGTCTGGAGCAAACTCTATTAACTTATGAGAGCTCTATATGAGAGAATGTATAGGAGCCCTATATGAGAGAGTTTCTTAGGCAATGCAGAGGTCATTGTGCAGAGAGGAGAGTAGATAAGCAATGAAATCCTCTATTGCGACTGGTGGATTCTGTGTCTTATCTACATATACATAATAGCTGTCATCATCAGTGTACCGATAAGTGAGGTGGCAGCTGCAAAGATATCTTCCACAGAAAATAATAAGTATCAGCATATTAATTGGTTTAGTGGCCAGAGTCAGAACTGCAGGCACTTTTTTAATATAGATATTAACATTGGAAATTTAATAAAAAGACTCACCAAAAATTCTTTAAAAATATATTTTACGTAATCTCAAAAAATAGCTCATATTCTCATGACACATTGCCTTTAAGAGCAGAGACATTTCCTAGAATTGCTTCTTTAAATAATTAGTATGCTTTTGGGTATTTGTTTTTGCTAACAGGGTCCTCTGAATGTATACTGAGCACTTTATGTCCTGCTGATAGACCCCAATGATTGGCATTTGGGGGAACTATTCAGAAGCACCACCATAGGAGAAATGCAGAATTACTGTACGTAGTTCTCATTCAAATCAAATATCTAAGGAGGATGTGCAAAGTCCTTCAGAGCAAGAGATGCTTCTTGTAGCCCTTTTCTGCTCTGGTTACAGAGAAAGGTCCTAAAAAGGGTGACTTTCCTATATTTATAGTAAGTAGTAAGTAATACAACCCTTACAGCAGATGATCAGGGCAATAAATTTAGGAAATAATCCTTTCCCACATTAGGACTTAAAGGGGTTATGCAGGTTGGGCACCAAATTTCCCAAGTTTGGGAAAATGTGATAAAATCAGAAAAGGAGCTCTACCACTTCTTTCCACTCGGCCAGTCTTTGGCATAGCTATATACCCCATGTGACCACTGCAGCCAAAAACTGGTTCTGTGACATATACTGCCAGGGCTTGTGTTTGGCTGCAGCAGTCATATAGGGTATATGGTATAGCCAATTATTAAAACCAGTGAAATCTATATGAGTTTTTTTCTAATCAATTTCTGATTGCAGATTTTTTTTTTTCTACTTTCTGTACATGATTGTGGGGTCCGCCATTTTACCTGAGCTTGTCCTCTGCTTTCTTAGCAGCATTTATTGATAAACTTTACAAAATGTCATGGCCATAGGCAGCAATAGATTGGAGCTGACTCATTAAAGTCAATGGGAGTGATTTCTAGACATGCTCTGTGCATGGAGATGTGTAGATAAGCTGTGACTTCATCTATTGTCAGTAGTGGGATACAATGATGGGTCAGGGGTGTTATCGTCTATTGTAACAATATCTGTGATATCAGTGAGGTGACTGATGCAAAGAAAACCCAGCAAATGTCAGTTTATTATTAGGCTTAGTTGGCAGAGTGGAAATGGCAGGATTTAGTACTTTTTATTTAAAAAATATAGACAATGAAATGAATTTAAAAAAAAATCTTCAAAAATATGTTTAATATAAACACTTAAAAAATAGGTAATTGGTGGCACATTCCCTTTAAGAATTTTTTTCTTCTATAACTTTATCACATTTCATACTTTTCTGACTTAGATAACCCTTTAATGTCTAGATATTCTGACAAATATAAATGTCCTAGGATCATGTATGCACAATTGCAATCCCACACTAATTTTACTGGAGAAACCTCTTATCCAAGTTGTTTCATCCTCTTAGTATTATAATCTATGATAATTATCACTGCTATCATGTGTCAATACCTTTAGGTACATCTTAACAAATACTCATGCATAATGTTGTTCTGGATACAGATACATTACAGTTTAAAACTAAAAACTGATATTAAAGTCTCTTGATGAAACTATAAAAAAAAATGTTAAAAATAGTGATAAAAATAAATTTACAAATAAATACAGGTTTAAAAACATATTTTGCAATAAATAAAAAGCAGACTTGCTTTTTACTCTATGCTGTAAATACCATCACCTTAGTAACTAGCATGTTTTAAATACCAAACAGCACAGAATTTACTGTTGGATGTTTCAGGATAAATATAGAAACAGTACACAGGAAACATACTACCGTATATACACTGCGACACTTCTAAAAAAATATCAAAATATAAATCACAGTATTCCATCATAGAAAGTCTTATATTGGTTCGCATTCATTGAATATTATTGATGATATCAATACAGAACAGAATGCCTCTGGGACATAGGGACTCCTAGTAGCATAGATAACTATAATGCTAGGAGTCTCTCTCCCAGAATATTGTTCAGGATGGAAAATATGCCGCGCACATACTGTATAAACCAAGTTTCACAGGTGAAACTAGGTTGTGTGAATCTAGGCTGATTCCTTATACTGGTATTTTTAAAGGAGTTGTGTCATGATAACTATTTTTTATTTAGATATTTAGATACTGGCATGGCAATCAGCTGATCATTGCAGGTCCAGTCTAGAAACCTCCAGCAAGCAGTTGTTATAGCAGTGGCCTCTGCAGGGGATATGCAGAATTACATTTCATGAATGACCATTCATGTATGAATTGGCCATGTCCATCAGAGCAAAATTCATTGTTTGCCATCTTATTGAATTATTTATAGATCAAATATATTCAGTTGTATGAAATATTTGCGTAGGATAAGTGGTCGTGACCTCTTAGGGCCCATTCAGACATTGGAAAATGAAAAGAAATTGAAGAGGAATCTGAGATGGAAGTCCACCTTATTTTCCAGTCCTCCAGCCCCCAATGAATGGGGCTCATCAGCTGACTGTCTTGCGCTGTGGGTTCTCCAGCTGATCAGCATTCTGCGGACTCTAAGTTCCCGTCTCTGCCTCCTATTGAAAACAATGGGAGGTAGATTCAGGACAGAACTTGGTGCTGATTTTGTGGTGGAATCTGCCATATTAGACATATAAAATACATATCCTAAAGGCTTTTTATTCAAAACAAAGATGTGTCATCCCATTTGATGCACTAAGAAAGTCCATATTGCCAATCCTACCAGCATGAATGTCTGTTCAGGCATGTAGTCACATGGAAATGTCTAATATACCACTGGCTGATGGACAGATTTGCTGCGCTTAGCACATGAAAGCTGAATGACAACACGTGAGATCTTTATAACTCATACTGGTTGTCACCCAGTAATAATAGTAAAAGTAACCCTTAGTAACCGATATAAGTTCAAAATGGCTGAATAGAATATTTTACAACTTGTTTTGGAGTGGTGATTCCAGAACAAAAAATGGAGAATCCTGTTATTGGCAACTCATTGCTCCTGGAATATAAACAAAGACTGATGGGGGACCAGTGGAGCATTGGCGCCAAACCTGCGGGAAATTTAAGGAGTGTGTTATGTGTTTTTTTAATTTCATCATGCTTTCTGATATTTTTTTTTTTTTTTTTTATTACATTAACATTAAAAACCAATACAGTGGACACTCTGCGATACAACCAAGTGTCAAAAAAAGTAAGACATAAAATATTTTACATACAAAACCAATTTTATTTTCTTTTAAACATTAATACATTTCAAAAGCAAAAGAATTAATTTTTTAAAAGGGAATTGTCATTTGACAGGCATCCTAAAATGTAGGCAATGGCCATGTCCTATAAGTAAATAGTCACATCTGACTGTGCCATCACAACTGAAGTCATTTTAACTGAGGTTATCATTTCAGCACTATAGGAAGTTGTAATTGGTCGAGAGAGCTCAGCCACAGACAGGATGCTAAATTTACATATAGTGCATCTTATAGATGTCCTAAATTAAAAACTTCTATGCTGTGGCAGAATCCATTAAAAAAAAATTATATCATATTTTGTATTTGCACATCAATGATAGGGAGATATTATTAAACTACAAACCATCGAGGGAGTGAGGTCGATAATAAGCCATGTGGAATTGGTATTATGCAATTCTCTAATATAGCAACATTGTATTTATTAAACATCCAACAATCCAGAAATTCTGATAATCTACAATTTGTTTGCAATGCAAAACTTGATAACAATATAAAGTTTTCCAATAATGGAACAAGAAGATTGAGCAGAGATATTTATTAGAGACTCCTTAGGCTTAAAATGATAATAAATAATGTCATAGTGGTAAATGTGATATCTTTTTCTATGGCTGTCTATGAATCCCAAACATTTTATAATCTGAATTCATCCGATCCTGTTAAAGGAATATATATATATATATATATATATATATATATATATATATATATATATATTTTTTTTATTTATTTAGCCTCTTTTATATTCACTACACATTTATTTTATATAGACTTACACTATGTCTTTGTTAAGTATCCCTCATACCAAATGTCAGAAGTTGAAGAGTTAGTTATTATTATATTGCTTATTATGGCTCTTCATTGTACATTGATCAATTGATCTGGAGCATTTGAGCGTTTCATTTTCATGTGAGTTTTTATAGGGGGTCTCAAAACATCAACAATAGACAAGTGGACAAGCGAGATTGCGCCTTTTTGGTGTAAACTTCTCAGTTTCATGATTCATTAAACCTATTTTCTCTTTGTGCAGTCGGACCCAACTCTATACATATACATGTGAGACAGAAGAGGAAAACTGTCAGTAGCTGAAAAAACATCATAAAACTGTTCTTATATAGTTCACTGTAGTAAAAATAAGTCTTCTCAACAAATATCAAAAATGTCATAATATGTGAAGTTTCTCATTATGTTTTATAAATTATTCTACAAACCTGTTTATTTTATTTTTGCATCATTTTATTGTAGTTCTTTTTTATTATATAAATAAGTACCTGAAATAAACACAATCTTCTCGTCATTACTTTTATTCCTTTGGTATATATTCTTTTTTATTTTAAAAAAAGAAGAAAAGGTTGAAATAAAAGAATTCAAAATAAAAAAAAAAGTCTACAACTTTTTTTTATTTAAACGTAGCTACATTTTTACATGGCTGAGAGGGTTTACAAAAAGTTCTGAAATCATCAGCAAATAATGACATTATTTTTATTACAATTTTAGTTCTCTGATATGTTATTTTTTATTTTGGTGAAATCAAGTAAAAAACTGAAGTTACATTAAAAAAATTAACCAAAAAACAAAACTAATCAGTCCGTTAACTAAACTTTTTGTTTAACTCAACTACTTTTTTTTGGAATGGGTCAGATGGTAGGGGGTACGAGAGGTGAGATTTAATCTCTTGTAATTGATCCATTTATAGAAGTAGATTCATTTTTAGCCTAGTAAAGACTAGATAATAAAATGTAGAAAAAGAAAGTGTTGGGGACAGTATTCTTTTTTTTTCATCATAAAACAAGATTTAGTAGTTTTCCACTTAATCTTAGTGAAAAGAACCCACTACCTTACATATTGCAGAGATAATGTAATGGCTAGCAGAAAACAAAAAAGGCTTTGTAATATGGCCACCTCCTAAAGTTGTTGCAAAGAAACTTTTCCCCTTCGTATCTCCTAACAAATTCTAATTAATGCCAGGCATTCCTCCACTGAAATCATTTAAGGCGTAACAAGCAGTGGGGGAAAAAAAGACGTTCTGAATGCTGGTGATTGCCCTGTTAGAATTATACGACTGAATGCCAGAGCCTCCTAACTTACTGTCTATTAAACCCAAGCTTTCAAAGAGAAATGCATCTACAAAAGCTGTCAATCTTCCTTGCCCCTAAAGCCTGGGTTCACATGGATTCAAGTGACAGGCCCCCCCTCCCCCTGTGCACAATACATCAATCTGTCTCTCCCACAAGCACCCACAGCCCATTGTGCAGGCCGCAGGTGCCTATTATGGCACCCATGACTGACTCCCTCAGCTCCTCCCCTGAGAAACAGGAACTTCAGACAATAGCACACTGTGGGAAGATGATGATGGGTGTTTTAGGGTATAGACAGATGGCGAAGGGGTACATGGGTGGTACGTCAAGGTGTCTTTAGAACAGCCACAACATCTACAACTTTTATTAGTTTGTGAAACATTACACACTGGCTATCACTCAACTTTATAATATACAAGATACATTATATATATATATATATATATATATATATACTTGCTTGAGAAAAGTCCATTAGAGAGGACTGAAATGTTGCACCTAAGTCAATAAAGAAGATTCACCTTTTTCTATGACTTTTTGGAGTGCTGCAATTTTCTTATTTTATTAAATTGACTTTGAATCAAGTCCTTTGCTGGCACCCATCCTTAACATGAAGAGCGCTGCTTATTTCTCTCCTTATATGTACAAATGTAGCAAAGTTTAACACTTGACATGTTATCAACACTTTGGAGTGTTAACTTGGGTTTCAATATCTTTTTTTGTCTTCTGTAACAAGATATGAAGTTATATACTCATATACTCTCTCTCTCTGTATATATATATATATATATATATATATATATATAGTCAGACCTGCTGTTTATTTGCCTCTTTGGATATCTCTTTGGAGCTATGCATTTTTTGTAATGTAATGGTGCATATCTACCAATGAAAAACCACAGATAACACAATTTTATATGACAATGAGCTGAGCTAAATGGAAAGTGCAGCTCTGCTACATCTGACTGCACACTTTTATTAATTCATTTGTAAACTAAGGCATGTCTGAATGTCCTCCCTATGGGAACCCTTATAATTGATATAGCCATTGAAAACTTGGAAAGATATCAAACTCCACAAGTAGGCTTTTACTTATCACACATCCAAGATTCTCTTTACATAATAAGTATATCTGAAAAAGTTGCCCTATGTGAAAATGAACAATATAAATTAGATGTTTCATGCCTGTCACATGCATTTATAGCAATACAAGCCTCTTAGCGACAAATAGCCACTTGAAATACAAACAAAAGTGCCCTGTCAAGGAGTATAAATAAGGACCAAATCAGCAACTTAAGGGATTTCCTATAATAATCTTGCGTCACATTGGGTTAGGCTCTTATGGAAATGGTTACCATGAAGCTTTTAATCCTGTTGTGGGAGGGATCGTAATTCTAAGGTGAAAAACACAAACAATATACATATTAAAGAAAAAACTAACACGGAGGAATAGACAAGGATGGGTAAACAGGTAGCCAGATAGATGATAGCTATTGTATAAGATACATATTTATAAATAGATGGATAGATAGATAGATAGATAGATAGATAGATAGATAGAAGGTGTTCCTTGGGTGTATACTCTGCAAGAATATATGATGGAGTAATTTATTGGAGCCAGACCATACACTGCATGTTGGTCCACACAGGGGCCATTTTGAATGACCCTGAAAAAGGCCCGAGACATGGTGCATAGTCTGGCCTCCATCATTTGAAGATGCTGGCGGAGGATGTTTTGTTCTAGATAGATAGATAGAAGTCAATGTTGATAGACAGAGGTGGATATGAGATACATAGAAAAAATAGGCAACACTCCGAAAGTAAAAAATAAATAAACAAAAGGACAGTGGAGAAGATTTTTTTAAGCCTTGCTGTGGCCTCTTCATAAATCAATAAGACGTCATAGTGCCAGAATGCAAATTTACGCCAGTTAGGCGTGAGTTCTAATGAATTTGTCGGCTCGCACCAATCTCTGCCCCATTCTACCCACTGTTGTACAATGTGGCAAGTAAGGCATGGATCGGTTCTCGTGGCACATGTTTGGTGCAAGAAAGGGCCACAATATCATCCCTCTACACTAGAAAACTGGGATTTAGGAATTGATGAACTCCCCCCAAGTGTCTTTATTCACCCAAGCAGGGTTTATTCACTTAATACAGGGTTAAAAATGCATTCCTATATCATAATTGGTAATAAATAATCCAATTGAGATTATAATTGATATATGTGACATATATCAATGTGCCTAAAGTAAATGTTGTAAAGACAAAGCCATCTATTCAATTAAAAAAGATGATAGATAGACAGACAGACAGACAGACAGACAGATAGATAGATAGATAGATAGATAGATAGACAGACAGATATAATAGATAGATAGACAGACAGACAGACAGACAGACAGACAGACAGACAGACAGATAGATAGATAGATAGATAGATAGATAGATAGATTTTATGTTAGAGGTGGATAACTATGAGATAGATATTTAGATAAAATGTCATTTTACTAATACTTTTTCTATTGCAGAAGTTAGGTTCACACAAGCATCACCTCTCTGTTGTTCTGGTCCGTTGGAGAACAATGAAGAGGCGGACCACTAAAATAGCACTGACGGACCCGCATTGACTATAAATGGATTCCGTTGGGTGTCAGTTGTTTTTAAACTGAAACAGGTGGAAGGAAACTGGACTTTCATCAACCAATTTTCAGGTGGACATAGCGATGGAATCTCCAATGAAGACTCTGGTGCAAATGTTAACGTATCAATGACAATATGCGCCTAATGTGAGTATGTTTCACACTGGAGGGCAATTATTACCATAGCAATGTTTATCAATAGCAATGATAAAGGTAGAATTTTGGTTATAGAAATTTTTCCTATGTAACTTGGGTTGCAGCAATAATTTGCATAAGCTTGTAGCTCTCTAGCTGTGGTGAACCTATGTCTTGAGAGCCACAAGATGGAGACCAACATCCTATAGTAATAAGTGTTGTATTGACATGTCATTGAGTAAAAAAACAGGAATTAATAAAGTCTGATTAAAATATTTTTCAGGGTGGTTTCTATTGTTTCTATTGTTTTTAGAAGCTTTAGTGGAAGTCTTGATGTAGTTGTTTTGAGCCAAAGTCAGAAAAGGATTTTCTAAAGAATGGGAAATAGAAAGGAAGTGATTTCTATTACTAGTTTGTAAAGACATGTTATTCATTGTATAATAAAAAGTTACACAGTTTCCTGGCACATATTTGTGATGGTTTTCAAGACCTCTGCTTACAATCATTCAATAAAATCTTCATAGTTTGCTTCAAGCAGCCAAAAACATAAAACACTTGTATTACATGCCGAAATATGTTTGAAAAATTCTTACAAACAGCTGTCCATTTAACTCAATGTGAAATATGTTGCATACTTCTTAAGACACATATTTTTACACAGCTGAATATAAGGAAGTGACATATCCCTTCCGGAAGCATTTCATGTTTAATCTGAGTTTATTAAGAATTATTATTATGTAAATAAGAAACAACAAGGGTATACAAAACAGAAAGAAATGGGTGAAGACATTACAGTGCCATAAACATGGATGTACAATCAATAAGGCGACTCCATCGCTCCATAACACCAATAGGCTAAGCCTGAGACTATATAATTCAGCAGGAAAACCCCATAACGGATCATGGGGGGGTCCCCAAAACCTAGTCCCAGAGAACAAGCAAGGTGAGGGCCAACTGCGGGCCATTCTCGTATTACTAAGGGACCTCCGGAAGTATTTTAGATGCTGTTTTTTTTTGGAATACACTCCAAATAGATTTACTTGATCTTTGCAATGTATCTCTTTAGCTGAAAATCCTGCTGAAATATAGGAATGCAACAAAAAGCGCCTGGATTTAAGACACTGTTTTTTTTGCCGAATCAGCATTTTAAAATATGCCAGATGCATAAAGTCTTGTGAGCTGCGCACTTGTGTGATTCTCACATGACCAGGACAAATTGTTACCCCCTGCAAGCAGAGATCTTGAAAAACTGTGAAGAATTGATACAGAAAGTATACTGGAAATGGTGCGACTTTCCATTATGCAATGAACAAGCTTTAGTAGATGTAACCTTTAGACTGGGATAACACTGGGTATATTCACAGCCGGTTAGCCACTGTTTGTTGGCTGCTAACCTGTTGTGATCAATAGTAGCAGCAAACAAATCTCATCCACTTGCTGTGAATAAAACTCACAGCACAATGCTTTCTGGCATAGATGGGTGATAAAGCGGTGGACATTTGGCGCAAGGCTCTTTCTTCTCATTCTACTCCGCACTTGCCATTTTCTATGAATGTGGGCATAGCGAAGTGGAGAACGAGACAGACTTGGGATGCCTCAGCCCAACATATTTATTAGAACTTATGCCAGTTTTCTGGTGTGAGTAATACAGGAAATTTATGCATCGGCATAGATCACCATTCTGGCATATGGGTGTGCGCCTGATTTATTAAGAGGTCGGAGACTCTTGATAAATCAGTCGTACCTTGTGCCTGTTGGGAATTTTATTAAGACTAGAGTACAAAACGCCAATGTAACGTACAATGTGGGTTTAAGGAACCTTTCACACTAACAATTTTTCTGTGCACACATGGACCCATTATAATGAATGGAGCCATTCACACATCCGTTTTCTGGAATTTTTAGGAACTGAGAGACACTGATAAAAAAAGATCTCTTTTCTCTACTTGTCTTGGCCATTTAGCTCTATAGGTCTGAGAGAAAACAGACAACATATTGACATCTGTGCAGTCTGTTTTTCACAGGTTCATTTCTAGGTGACAGCATCCGTTTTTTTTTTTGTCAGACTGGAAAAAAAAATGGACAGCACACAGATACAACATAGAAATATACTAAGATGTACAACATCCCTTTTTGTATAGTCCACATAACAGCTATTGTGACAGATCTTTTGACATCCTACTGCTTTTCCATTTTGAATGGCCAAGAGTTATCCGTTTTGAATCAGTTTTTAACTGTCCATGAGAAATACAGATAAATTTAATTGGTCTTTCTTTTTTGACCCAAATCACTCATTCGTTATTAATGGACGTAAAAAGGACGTTACATCTGTTAAAAACGGATCCATTAATATCTTTTGGATACGAGTGTCCATTAAAATGGACGAACATAGAGAATGTTAATTTTTTTGACTGCCATGAAAAATGGTCAGTCAAAAAAAAATTGACATGTAAATAGACACAATAAAATCAATGGGTTCTCTAAAATTCTGTGTGATGAACACGGCAAAAATGGCCATCAGATGGACATTTTTTACTGTTGTGTGAATAAAGCCTTAACCTACATTCAACTACATTCACAATCACACAGTGATTAATGGCCGTGTGAACTCCGTTTTTTTTAATGGATGTCACACGGCAGCATTACATTCACTGTCAGCGAATGGGGGTATTCCCATGACCATTATTTTGATGGTCTGTTGTAAACGACCATCAAAATATAGGTCATGTTCTATTTCTATTTTCACGGATCCTGCCATACACTGCAATGTATGAGGTATCTGTGATAACGGGAGCCCCTTGGGTGCAAAATGGCTACATAAGATGGTTGTTTTTCACGGCCATTTTGCACCATAGTTGTGAATCTAGACTTAGACTAGGGCTACATGGTGACATTTGTCCCAAAAAGTCGTGCATAAGTCACATCCAATAATTATCTGGGGTGTCATGTTGCAACCTGTGATGTTAAATACATAAATAATACAGCATGGTTGGATTTTGGTCACAGGGTACAAGTTGTATGTGTCGCTTCTGAGCATTATTTGTGTTTGATCATTTTTAGCATTTTTTTGTTAAAAGAAATTAAAAGTAATTAAAAAACACTTGCCGCTAAAAACACCAAAAAATGTATATTGGTTTTTACACACCATGAAACACCCTAAAAAACACTAATGTATAAAGGAAGACATCATTCAAATGAATTGTCCATTTTGGAACTGAAACGTCCATGGTTTCCCTGCTTTTCAATGGACTTGTCTATTGTGCACAAACCCATAAAATAAGCTTCATAAGTGATTTTATATTTGTGACCTTAAACCATTTTATCCAATGCAAGGCTTGTTATTGTGAACATAAATTTTAGGCTATAGAGGCTGCCTGTGTAACATGAATAATGGAAACTACCTAGATGTGTGCCGCCACTATTCATTGCAGCCTGTTGCTTTTCAGGAAAGTCCCGTTATCTATGACTAATCTTTAGGTGGCTAATCAGCTGTTGAGGCCAATGGTACCACATGAATATATCATTTATTCTCCCCTTCCTCAGGGTCACAGAAGTGGAGTCACTCATTATCCTTCTCACACAATAGAGTTGACTCAAAGGCGGGTTGTCAATCATGGATTGTGTAGGAAGTCATTTTTATCAGTACCTTTATATACCACCATAGAAAGCAGCATGCTGACATGCTTAACCATATGGTCCGTCAATGTATCCACTACTGACAATGAAGGTTATGGAAATTATATATTTCATGGCACAGAGTATAAGACTCAGAATACTTGGAACAAGTTTCAAGTATATGTAGGGTGACATCAAGAAGGGAAATGTTTTGTGGCATTGCATCCTATTGTTAAGAAATATAGACAAGTCATTCAGGGCTTCAGAGACCATATGGGTGGGTGTAGATGGCTTTTATACAGGTCAATGACATGTAAGATGGCTTTAAGGCCGGGCTCACACAGCGTAGTCACTTCATGTTTTATCCTTTAGATTTCCTTAAAGGGGATTTCCCATGACCATATTTAAATCCATAGACAATTAAAACTTAAAAATTTTTGCAAATCTAAATAATTAGAAATTTTGCAGTTTTAGGCTAAATCTGTAAAAACATGCAGCAAAATCTGCAACGAAAAACTCTGCGTTTCCACAATGATGGCATTGTGGAAACACAGCGTTTTTGTTGCAGCTTTTGCTGCGTTTTCTGAGCCAAAGTCAGGAATGGCTTGAAAGGGAATGGAAAATATAAAGAAAGCTCTCAGGATGTTTCCCTTCTGTTAAATCCACTCCTGACTTTGGCACCGTCAAACTGCGGCAAAATATGCAACAAAAAATGCTGTGTTTCTGCAACATGGGGCCTTAGCCTTAAATATTTTCTCTAACCATCTTAGTGGTGAAACTGTTTAGTCTTGATAGCTTACCAATGGATGCAGGAATTTTCTATGGTCTGTCAGAAACCAGCCATGATTTCCTTTCTGCGGCTGGGTTAACTTCTTGTACATGCACTACTTCTGTCTGCTTATGTGTAAGGAATAAGAAAATCATGGCTGGGTTTCTGACAAATGCCAGAAAGTTCCCGCATTCATTACAATCTATCAAGAAAAAGACCACCAAGATGGTTAGAGAATATCTTTGAAATTTTTTAATGATTGAAATTTGCAAAAATGTTTACCTTTTAATTATCTATAAATGGGAACATGGTTATGGTTATAGGAAAATCCCTTTAGTCTAAGACCTCACGTGGCATAAATGCAGCGTTTTTCCTGGTGCATAAACACAGCAAAAAAAAAAAAAAAAAGCATTTTACAGTAACAGCAAAGTAAATGAAATTCTGACTTATCCCATCCACATTGTGGGAAAAATAAAATGCTGCGGAAGAGCTGTGTTTTTAACATACGCAGTATGTCAATTTTACCTGTGGAAATGGTGGCATTTTCCCTATAGGTTTAATAAGGGAAGAAAAACCACAGAGAAAAACACAACAAAAACGTAATGAAAAACACTTCAGAAAAAAACCTGATGCTTTTTCCTTGTGTTTTTTTCCTTATCCTTAAGTTTACTTTCTTCATTTAAGCCTCATTCACATGAGTATCACATGCTCAGTAGTTTGCCTCAGTTTTTCAAGCCAAATCCAGGGGATGGTACCAAACATAGAAGCTGTACAAAACTTTCCATTATACATTCTCTCTGTAGATTCCACTCCTGTAAAAATATGGATGCATAAACATACAATTCTAGAGCCAATTCATGGCTTAAAACGGCATAAGGCTAGGTTCCGATGGCGAGATATGGAGAGTAATTTTAGGTGGTCTTCCACTTTAGATTTCTCTCCAAATTCCAGCCTTGTGGATCACATGGTGGAAAGCCAAGGCAGAAAGACACAATGTGGCTAATCTGGCTGGGCCTCGTGTTGTGGATACTGCAGCTGATTCACCAGCAGAATCTACAGGAGGATTGAGCAGAGTGCTTTTTTCATGGAGAGATCTACGAAGCTACTTAAGATGTGCATCTGCATCATGTTGCAAAGGAAATCAAGATTTCGGTTACACCATTACAAGTTTAGAATTTGGTGCAAGCAGCATGAATCAATGAACCCTTCCTGCCAGTGGTTCAGGATGGTAATGGTGTGGGGATTGTTTTCTTGGCACACCCTGGGTCCTGTGATACCTGTCGATGATATCTGTATATATACATGATGAATTGCTGAGGTTCTAGAAGGTTAAAAGTCCTACTAGATAGGTTTCTCTAATAAAGTGGCCATTCAGTGCATATCCTGATCTTAGGCTTTGATTTAAAAGCATATTCAGTGTACATATCAAAAAACGTAGATACCATTTCCTTTGCGTTTGAGGAACTTCCACACCTTTGTGACAGACTGGAGCTGGAATGTGGTGTAACAAGTTGCCTCACACCCTTTTCTCAGCATTTCTGTCATATATCTCCATCTTTCCTCCTCTTTCACACCTGGTGATGATTTTTTAATTCTTTCCTGCTATGAAAAGTATTTAACATTATTTTTTTGTTATGTTTTTTTAAAACCATTCACAACATTATTAATTATTGTTACAGTTGATTAATAATACAATTAAATAATAAAAGAAAACTGTAAATCTAGTATTAGCAGTACAGTGTTTTTCCCTATCGGTTTGTTTAGTAAAAATGACAATTTGACGTCACTAGGAGTTTTGTGACCTTTAAAAATGTTCTCGACCGTAGTCTACCTTTAGAAAAATGTCATCCAAACCACAGCACCACAAGGTCAGTGGCAGTTGTCTTCGGTCACTTTGGTCACTTTTGTTCTCCTGTGCTGTCACCATAGTGCCAATCTAGCCATGAGACAGACTGGAATATTTCATTTAAAAAATACTATAAAAATAATACAACGATTGATACATAGTAAAGTTACAATTTTAATGACCTGTAAAATAAAGACAGTACATTATTTAAACCATATTGTGCATGATGTAAAAAAATACAATAATGCAATACAATAATAGTAGAATTGCTGTTTTTTTCCTATCCACAACTTCAATAATCCATAAAAGGCAAGCAATCAATTATATGTGCCCCAAAATGGTGCCAAAGAAAGAGTAGAACCCACCTGTTAGGGAATTGCCTGTTAAGTAATTCCCCAGTAGCTGCTGTAGGCACCTGAGAGGAATGGAAATGACGGAGACAGTGAGCCCTAAAGCTACCCACCCCGAAGTCCCTATCTACTTGCCTCAACTACCCTAAGTGGTAGAGAACAACTTGGCGATGGCCCCTTCCTATAATAAGTGAACACTGAACGCAGACAATACAAACAACAAAAAATGGGTGGTCAAGCTATCCAAGGGGTCGGAACCAGACGGGCAACTGGGTACAAAATCAGAGTCCCAAAGAATAGTCAAGAGAGAAAAGCCAAGGTCAGAATATAGACAATCAGAAAAACAGTAACGCTAACACGCCAAAAGAGACTAATAGCAAGCATCCACTAATGGGCTGTATTTAGGAAGCCCGGAATCTGCCCCAGACATAGTTGGAAGGCAGGTTGTCAATCAAAGAGCAACTAACGTTAACTCTTAGTAAACCGGAGGGAACTAAGAGTACTGACTGGACTGATACACTGCAACAAACTCTCAGCTGTGCTAAAACGGAATACAACAGGAGGCCCAGGAGCAGAGGATCAGAAGTGGATATGCCTCCTGCGTTGTAGCAAGCGGACGGAGGATGGCGCAGAACGGGCAAGGATGTTACACCACCCCACAAAAAACTAGGTTCCATATGTCAACAGAAAAATTAATGTTGCATGTCTCAGAATTTGATAAAACAAAAGTTATTTTCTCCATAAATCATGCTTTATTTAGCAAAAGTATTAAAACATAAAACATGATATCAATTGGTATTGCTGTAAATGTGCCAAAATAAAGAATAAAATTAACATATAATTTATACCACAGAATGCATGCTGTAAAAATAAAACCTAAAAAAAAAAAACAGTGGTGAAACTGCAGCTTTTTTCCATTCTACCCACCCAGAAAATTGTTAACATTTTACATATAGATTATTTGCAAAAAAATGTTGCCAATAAAAACTACAACTTCTACCCCTCATAAAACTAGTTGTCATACAGCTTTGTTGATGAATAATAAAAAAAATGACTGGGCCCTGAATGGCCAAAATAGGCTGATTCTTAAAAGGGTAGTTGGAGCAACTCGTGGGGTGGCCAGGGGAGGTGCTATATAACAGCCTGACAGGATGGGTTCAGTAATTCATGGTGCTGTGCCAAATTCTGACAACGCCATCACCTTGGTGGAGCAGAAATCTGGATTCATCTAACTCTGCTGAATGATCTAAATTGTGTGTTCTTAGAGTACTATATGTACACTGACATATATAATGATGAGATGCTACTATAGTAATAGATAGACATGATGATGAGATAATACTATACAGTAGTAATACAGTATATAAACTGATAGACATGATGAACCGATACTACTACAGCAATACTGTATAAACACTGATAGACATAATGAAAAGATACATAGACATGATGATAAGATGACATTTTAGTGATACTGTATATACACTGACAGACATGATGATGAGATGATGCTACAGCAACACTGTATATACACTGACAGACATGATAAGATGATGCTACAGTAATACTGTATATACACTGAGATGTAATGAAAAGATACTACTACAGTAATATTGTATAAACACTGATAGACATGATAATAAGATGCTGTTGTATTAAAACTGTATATACAGTGACAGACATGAAGGATGATGCTGTATTTATATTGCATATACACTGACAGACAGGATATTTAGATGCTGCTGTAGAAATACTGTATATACAGTGACAAACATGATAATGAGATGCTCCTGTAGTAATACTGTATATACAGTGACAAACATGATAATGAGATGCTCCTGTAGTAATACTGTATATACAGTGACAGACAGGATGATACTGTAGTAATTTTGCATATACAGTACAGACCAAAAATTTGGACACCTTCTCATTCCAAGAGTTTTCTGTATTTTCATAACTATAAAAATTGTAGATTCACACTGAAGGTATCAAAACTATGAATTAACACATGTGGAATTATATACTTAACAAAAAAGTGTGAAACAACTGAAAATATGTCTTATATTCTAGGTTCTTCAAAGTAGCCACCTTTTGCTTTGATTACTGCTTTGCACACTCTTGGCATTCTCTTGATGAGCTTCAAGAGGTAGTCACCTGAAATGGTTTTCACTTCACAGGTGTGCCCTGTCAGGTTTAATAAGTGGGATTTCTTGCCTTATAAATGGGGTTGGGACCATCAGTTGTGTTGTTCAGAAGTCAGGTGGATACACAGCTGATAGTCCTACTGAATGGAGTGTTAGAATTTGTATTATGGCAAGAAAAAAGCAGCTAAGTAAAGAAAAACGAGTGGCCATCATTACTTTAAGAAATGAAGGTCAGTTAGTCCGAAAAATTGGGGAAAACTTTGAAAGTGTCCCCAAGTGCAGTGGCCAAAACCATCAAGCGCTACAAAGAAACTGGCTCACATGAGGACCGCCCCAGGAAAGGAAGACCAAGAGTCACCTCTGCTGCGGAGGATAAGTTCATCCGAGTCACCAGCCTCAGAAATCGCAGGTTAACAGCAGCTCAGATTAGAGACCAGGTCAATGCCACACAGAGTTCTAGCAGCAGACACATCTCTACAACAACTGTTAAGAGGAGACTGTGTGCAGCAGGCCTTCATGGTAAAATAGCTGCTAGGAAACCACTGCTAAGGACAGGCAACAAGCAGAAGAGACTTGTTTGGGCTAAATAACACAAGGAATGGACATTAGACCTGTGGAAATCTGTGCTTTGGTCTGATGAGTCCAAATTTGAGATCTTTGGTTCCAACCACCGTGTCTTTGTGTGATGAAAAGGTGAACGAATGGACTCTACATGCCTGGTTCCCACCGTGAAGCATGGAGGAGGAGGTGTGATGGTGTGGGGGTGCTTTGCTGGTGACACTGTTGGGGATTTATTCAAAATTGAAGGAATACTGAACCAGCATGGTTACCACAGCGTCTTGCAGCGGCATGCTATTCCATCTGGTTTGCGTTTACAGTAGTTGGACCATCATTTATTTTTCAACAGGACAATGACCCCAAACACACCTCCAGACTGTGTAAGGGCTATTTGACCAAGAAGGAGAGTGATGGGGTGCTACGCCAAATGACCTGGCCTCCACAGTCACCAGACCTGAACCCAATCGAGATGGTTTGGGGTGAGCTGGACCGCAGAGTGAAGGCAAAAGGGCCAACAAGTGCTAAGCATCTCTGGGAACTCCTTCAAGTCTGTTGGAAGACCATTTCAGGTGACTACCTCTTGAAGCTCATCAAGAGAATGCCAAGAGTGTGCAAAGCAGTAATCAAAGCAAAAGGTGGCTACTTTGAAGAACCTAGAATATAAGACATATTTTCAGTTGTTTCACACGTTTTTGTTAAGTATATAATTCCACATGTGTTAATTCATAGTTTTGATGCCTTCAGTGTGAATCTACAATTTTTATAGACTTGAAAATACAGAAAACTCTTGGAATGAGAAGGTGTGTCCAAACTTTTGGCCTGTACTGTACATTGACAGACATGATGATGATATGATGCTGTGGTAATACTGTATATTATACTGACAAATGTGATAATAAGATGAGACTGTAGTGATACTATATACACAGACATGATAATGAGATGCTGCTGTAGTAATGCTGTATATACACTGACAAACATGATGATAAGATGTTGCTGTAGCAATATTGTATATACATTGACAGACATGATGATAAGATGATGTTGTAGTAATACTGTATATTCCCAGAAAAACATGATGATACGATGATGCTGTAGTAATACACTGACAGACTTGGTTATGATATGCTGCTGTATTAATACTGTGTATACACTGACAGACATGATAATGAGATTATGCTGCAGTAATACTGTATACCTTCTGTTCCTCAATAAACTATTATTCTTCTCTTACATACACACATGGACAAAATTTTTGGTACACCTCGTTTAATGAAAGAAAAACCCACAATGGTCACAGAAATAACTTGAATCTGACAAAAGTAATTTGCCAAACTACATGTTGACAAGCCACAAAGCTTCTGGGAGAATGTCCTATGGACAGATGAGACAAAAATCAAAATTTTTGGCAAGGCACATCAGCTCTATGCTCACAGATGGAAAAATGAAGCATACAGTCATATGAAAAAGTTTGGGCACCCCTATTAATCTTAATCATTTTTAGTTCTAAATATTTGGGTGTTTGCAACAGCCATTTCAATTTGATATATCTAATAACTGATGGACACAGTAATATTTCAGGATTGAAATGAGGTTTATTGTACTAACAGAAAATGTGCAATATGCATTAAACCAAAATTTGACCGGTGCAAAAATTTGGGTACCCTTATCATTTTATTGATTTGAATACTCCTAACTACTTTTTACTGACTTACTGAAGCACTAAATTGGTTTTGTAACCTCACTGAGCTTTGAACTTCATAGCTAGGTGTATCCAATCATGAGAAAAGGTATTTAAGGTGGCCAATTGCAAGTTGTTCTCCTATTTGAATCTCCTCTGAAGAGTGGCATCATGGGCTCCTCAAAACAACTCTCAAATGATCTGAAAACAAAGATTGTTCAACATAGTTGTTCAGGGGAAGGATACAAAAAGTTGTCTCAGAGATTTAACCTGTCATTTTCCACTGTGAGGAACATAGTAAGGAAATGGAAGACCACAGGGACAGTTCTTGTTAAGCCCAGAAGTGGCAGGCCAAGAAAAATATCAGAAAGGCAGAGAAGAAGAATGGTGACAACAGTCAAGGACAATCCACAGACCACCTCCAAAGAGCTGCAGCATCATCTTGCTGCAGATGGTGTCACTGTGCATCGGCCAACAATACAGCACACTTTGCACAAGGAGAAGCTGTATGGGAGAGTGATGCGAAAGAAGCCGTTTCTGAAAGCACGCCACAAACAGAGTCGCCTGAGGTATGCAAAAGCACATTTGGACAAGCCAGCTTCATTTTGGAAGAAGGTCCTGTGGACTGATGAAACAAAGATTGAGTTGTTTGGTCATACAAAAAGGCGTTATGCATGGCGTCAAAAAAACACAGCATTCCAAGAAAAACACTTGCTACCCACTGTAAAATTTGGTGGAGGTTCCATCATGCTTTGGGGCTGTGTGGCCAATGCCGGCACCGGGAATCTTGTTAAAGTTGAGGGTCGCATGGATTCAACTCAGTATCAGCAGATTCTTGAGAATAATGTACAAGAATCAGTGACGAATTTGAAGTTACGCCGGGGATGGATATTTCAGCAAGACAGTGATCCAAATCTACTCAGGCATTCATGCAGAGGAACAATTACAATGTTCTGGAATGGCCATCCCAGTCCCCAGACCTGAATATCATTGAACATCTGTGGGATAATTTGAAGCAGGCTGTCCATGCTCGGCGACCATCAAACTTAACTGAATTGGAATTGTTTTGTAAAGAGGAATGGTCAAAAATACCTTCATCCAGGATCCAGGAACTGATTGAAAGCTACAGGAAGCGACTAGAGGCTGTTATTTTTGCAAAAGGAGGATCTACTAAATATTAATGTCACTTTTCTGTTGAGGTGCCCATACTTTTGCACCGGTCAAATTTTGGTTTAATGCATATTGCACATTTTCTGTTAGTACAATAAACCTCATTTCAATCCTGAAATATTACTGTGTCCATCAGTTATTAGATATATCAAATTGAAATGGCTGTTGCAAACACCCAAATATTTAGAACTAAAAATGATTAAGATTAATAGGGGTGCCCAAACTTTTTCATATGACTGTATCTTGAAAAGAACACTGTTCCTACTGTGAAACATGGAGGAGGCTCTGTTATGTTCTGGGGCTGCTTTGCTGCATCTGGCACAGGGTGTCTTGAATCTGTGCAAGGTACAATGAAATCTCAAGACTATCAAGGAATTCTAGAGAGAAATGTGCTGCCCAGTGTCAGAAAGCTTGGTCTCAGTCACAGGTGATGGGTCTTGCAACAGGATAATGACCCAAAACACCCAAGAATGGCTAAGAGGAAAACATTGGACAAGTGGCCTTCTATGAGCCCTGACCTAAATCCTATTGAGCATCTTTGGAAGGAGCTGAAACATGCCGTCTGTAAAAGGCACCCTTCAAACCCGAGACAACTGGAGCAGTTTGCTCATGAGGAGTGGGCCAAAATACCTGTTGAGAGGTGCAGAAGTCTCATTGACAGTTACAGGAATCGTTTGATTGCAGTGATTGCCTCAAAAAGTTGTGCAACAAAATATTAAGTTAAGGGAACCATCATTTCTGTCCAGGCCTGTTTCATGAGTTTTCTTTTTTAAAAAATTCTGTTGAAGCATGGTTGAAAAGCAATGTCTGACTTTCATTTGTTCATTTTCATAGAATTTTTATATATTATTACTTTTGTCAGATTCAAGTTATTTCTGTGACTATTGTGAGTTTTTCTTTCATTAAACGAGGGGTACCAACAATTTTGTCCACGTGCGTATCTGGGTGCAAGGGATCACATGACATAGGGTCACTTCAACTAAGCAATGGGAAAAGCAAATAAGTTTTAAAGAGCCAATGGGAAGAATGGATGCAAAAATACACTCAGCAACCCTTTTTCCTGTAACCATTTATATCAGTAAAAAAACGTCAGGTACGATTTTTGTAGCATATTGGCCTCCACAGTCTTTCACCATAGCAGCAAAATGTTACATTGTGGTGAAGAGATTTTTAAAAGACTCCATTCACATAATGCAGAAGAATGTGGAACATATTTCCATCATCCTATAAGAACCCATGCTTTCTTTCTAAAAGGACAAAGCTAAGGTCAAGTGAACTATTGGGGACACAGGCACATGGGCTTCTTTTTGCTGTTAAAAAGAACCATTGTTCTCTATAGATCAGCCAAAAGTTTTCTGTTTTTTTAACTTTTTGTGTTTTACTCTTTAGAAAACAATGCCACCTATTTTCTTGTAGCCACAAATACCCTGTGCTCTCCAGCCCTAAGGGAAGAAACACATGTATGACTTAAAGCTAACAAAATGGGATCCAATTGTTTTCTGTAGAGAAAACACACAAGCTACTTGTAGATGACCAAAAGGAGACAATGCTACCTATTTGTTCTCACTAACAAGTGTCTAGAGTGATCGAAAAATGGAAGAACTTTCTCATTTACACACTTCCAGGATAAGACCAGGAGCAAAGTGTTTGTTACATGAGTTGTATCTGAGCCAGTTATGTAATAAACCTTGTCTGTAAAAGAATAATTCTTTCTAAGAAGAAGATAATGGGTAGATCATTTCATGAACTAATTCCAAAACATAGTCTTCCTATAAGTAAGTCACATTACTCATATACAGATGTAGGACTAGATTGTGAATGTTCTCAATTAAAAGTGATGTTCATCTGACAATTCCATTTCTCAATTTTAGCCCATGGACACTTTCACTCAATCTTCTATAAAGTACAAGGGCTATATTTTATAGTGGGCTAGTTCTGCCATCAGCCGAATGCATGGACTTGCATGGAATTAGTGAATGTTCCCCCTGATGCTCCGTTTCCTGGTACATTTTTCTCTAGTATTTAATGGGGGGAATCAAGTGATTATCAAGATAACATCAGTAAAAGACCTGCAGACGATATTCAAAATAATCAACTCTGGTGCCCATACAAATAAGAACAAAGTTGGCCAAACTTGACAATTTGGATGGTATTAGCTGACTGTCTTGTGTATGGGGTTATACCGAAAAAAATTATATCGGTAGAAAGGCAGATAGGACATGTTGAAATTCAACATGAACAATCATTTGTTCTCAAGGGAGATAAGTCATCATCAGGCAGAGGTATTACTTGAGGCTCCTGGACCCCAATGCAATACCTATACCTATCTTGTACCATTTAGAATTGTGGTATATTTTGGGTGGCAGAATGACCTTTGGGGCTCCCTCAGGGTCCATAGTCCAGGGCCCAGCAGTGACTGCTGCCTGTAGCTATGCAGTTTATTCCTTCTCTCCATTGAACGGCTTATGTCAGTATATTGGTACATTAAGTATACAGAGATCTATGTGAGGAATATATGGCTTTATATAAAAGTATCTTACAGCCGTTTTTACAGATTCCCAGTCATAATTTATTAGACTACTTTTCAAGAATGGCCCATCATTGAATGCTTTACATTAATATTAAATATTATACAAAATATACATATCATGTGCATTCTGCTACAAATGTATGGTTATAAAAATCACTTCAAATGAACATATATCTTATAGTCCAGATGTATTTCCAATAAAATTAATATATAGTACACAACAGTATACAGTAAAGTAAAACAGTATAAATCTGGGGATACAGGGCTCTAAGTTTTGACAACCTGGACAAAAGTTTCCGAAACAGCCAAGGATAGCAATGATTCACTGTTTCTCCAACTCCCATAGAAGTGAATAGGACTACAGAAACAATATGGCAAAGCTAAGCTGTTTATGTCACTTCTATCTATGGGACATAGACCTCATGTACATGACTTTGTGCAGTGTGCTAGCCATGATTTTCACCACTGACGCTGACGCCATCACGCTGACCCATTAATTTCTATGGCCCCATACACATGACTGTGTACTTTCAAGGTCCTGTGTACGAGGCCAGGAGCAAAACTAAGGACAGTTCTTATTCCTGTCTGTTTTGTGGCCTGGGCTCACTGACCGTTCAATCACGGTCTGGTGACACCCACCCGATTGTGTGCAGGTTGCCTTATGGAAACAGCCAGTTTTGTTTATTTCTTATGAAAGGATGAAATAAGGGTACCCCTTTAGCAGTCCATCTTTCCCAAGAGTCAAAGCAGTTTTCCTCTTCTCCAGTAGTCGAGAGAAAACAATTTGTCAATGAAAATATGAAAAAAAGTAGGCTATCATATAGAAATGTGCACTCTTGATGCTTCTATTAATCCAATGTGATGTAAAATGAATTTCCCCAGCGTATATGTGACATTGGTAGCCTGTGTTAACCTTAGGGTATTTTCATGCTTGTTTAATGTAAAGACATTGTCAATTTTCCACACAGTAACTGTGAATGAAACAGTAATTTGTAACTCTAGTCCCTTCCTGTTCTTTGGCAGGCAATCACACGCCTCACGCATCATCACTAGTACATTATCCTCTAAATATCTCACAGGATCGCCCCTAGACAGCAAAACCGACCTTTCCTGTGGAACCACTGCAATTGCTGTACAGCTGCCTGCGGTTTCTCATCTGCAGTTGCTGCTGTTACTAGTAAAGAAAAAAAAAAATAATGGTTGACACATTGTAGCTCTGTTATTAAATATCAGTAACATGGGTTAACAAGACCAAGACACGGCTAGCCTGATGTAACGCCAACATCTCAGCTGTCTTTCTTTTACAGCCTGTCAAAACACAGACTGACACAGCCATAATTGACACTGACCCCCAATGTGAGGAAGAGCTATTTGCATAGTCAGATGATGCGTCCTGTAAATCTCCATTAAATTCATGGAAAGTGCACAGCTTGTCGAGCTCGCTGTTGTCATGATTTTATAGTATGAAAAGGAACTGAAGTATCCATACATCTTACACTTTATTCATGACAGTAATTAAGATGTGAATCTGTTACTTTACAGAAGTTTAAGGCTGGTTTCACACGTAGCATATCTTGAAAAAAACACCACTGCATTTTTTGATGCATTTTTTTTTTTTTTTAGGCAAAGCCTCTAAAGGGGGCTCTAAATTTATTCCGCATCAGGACAAATACCCTAAATATACAGCTAACGTTCAGTGTAAAGAAGAACTGAAAGTCCTGGAAGTGATGATATGGTCCCCACAGAGCCCTGATCTCAACATCATCCAGTCTGTCTGGAATAACATGAAGAGTAAGAAGGATTTGATAAAGCCTACATCCATAGAAGATCTGTGCCCAGTTTTCTAAGATATTTGGAACAACCTCCCTGCCGAGTTCCTTCAAAAACTGTCTAAAACCTAGAAGAATTGATGGAAGACAAAGGGCGGTCACACCAAATATTTCCGCAACGTGGGACCTTAGCCTAAAAGTAAACAATCTCTGTCAATAGGCAAGATAAGACAGATTTTTACCAAATATTAAAGGGTCCACCAAAAAACAAAGGCTATAGCATTGAAGAGATACCCCCTGGAAGAAGGAAACTTGTAAAACACGTGTTATTATTATTTATTAGGCTTACTTATATAGCGCCATCATATTCCGCAGTGCTTTACAGACATTGACAGTCACTGTCCCATATAGGGCTCACAATCTACATTCCCTATCAGTATGTCTTTGGAGTGTGGGAGGAAACCCACGCAAACACGGGGAGAACATACAAACTCCTTGCAGATGTTGTCCTTGGCAGGATTCGAACCCAGGACTCCAGCGCTGCAAGGCTGCAGTGCTAACCACTGAGCCACCATGCTGCCATGTTGGGGTTTAGGTTCCCTCTTTTGCTGTTCTGTATTTTTTATGCTATACTTTTTTAACAACTAAATTGCCGCTCAGATTGGGCAGTTTAGTTGTTAAAGGGGTGATTCCATGAAGCATTCCATAGGATAGAGGAAAAACAGCTAATTGTGGGGGTCTGACTGCTGAGACCGCACCAATCCTGAGAACAGGGGGTGTTTTATCCCCTTTGTAAATGCAGCCAAGCAGAACTGGAGATAGTCTAGTTCTGTACTCTGGTGCTTCCACTGTGAATGGGAATGCAAGTGGGTATGTGTCCTGTTCAGCAGGGTCACACCTACATTCTGCCTAACTGCATTCACAAGGGGGGTAAAACACCCTCTTTCTCAGCATCAGTGGAGGTTTCATTAGTCAAATACCCATCGATAAGCTATTCTTTGTGGCATAACCCCTTTAATGTTGATGGTGGGAACCTTCTTATGAATTTTCCCATCATTGACTGGACATGGGTGCCTAAAATCTAATGTGTATGGCCAGCTTTACATAGATGGTCAGTCATCTGGATACATAGCAATTATGTTTAACCCCAGTAGAATCATCTGGCAAGGGTCTCGGGAGACAGACCTACGGTGATCAAGGGGCAGTGTTGAGAGACGGGGAGAGCACCTGCAGGAATTTCTTTTCCCCATGACTGTCTGTCATATAAACAAATCACTTCAATGACAACACAACAAATGAATATGGATGGCAGCATAGAAATAATACTCTGGTCTAACCTGTGGACTAGGTTAATCTTGATGAAAACTGAATCTTATCTCTGGACCTTACAGCACAAGAGGGAAGATAACAGAGGGAGCACCAGGCAAAATATGAATTAAAAAGCTTCATATTCTATGCTGAAAAATAGCATTCTATTAAAAGGCCAGATCCATTTGGCTGAAACACGCCGCAGAATTTCACAGATAGAAATGTGTTCATTTTTGTGCTTCCATGGCAAAAAGCAGCTGAAATCATGTGGCTTGATACGTTGTGCCGCTGTAGATTTCAAAGGGTTAGCCACCAGTGAGTATGCGGCTACTAACCCACTGAAAATACTGGCCATGTGCCCCCAGCCTAACTGAAAATATCTTGTGATATGTATTATTTGACATTTGCACGAAACAAGTGAGAAAACCTGAATAACTGCACAAATAATAAAACATGTCAGATACTGTGATACGCCAACATGTCCTGACCTGCGGAGCTGAGCGGCTTCCTATGACCTTCACGTATTATCTCAGTGAGCTGCAGCTAGTCACTCTGGTTCTATAAGTGACTGACAGCAAAGTTATGCCTTTTATTAGTACACAGCTTTTCATCTTCTAATATTTTATTAATGTCTGTGGAATATATATTGGCTACGAAGTGTTAAAAAAGTGTTTCCTGGCAAAATGCGTGTGTCATGTCTCTTTACCATTAAAAGTGTGCTGAAAAGCTGTGCCACAGCCTCAGTAGATGCCATAGGAAGATGTCACCTTTGGGATTCTATCATGCTCAGAGTTGCCCATACGTGAACAGGTGAATTCTCAGTGGGGCCTTAGCCAGGCCTGGACGCAGCTCCCCATGGCATGGCACAGTACACTCATTATACTTTATACAGATACTTATAATACAACATCTACACCATACTGATGAGCTGAGATGACATCTAAGTGAAGAATTAGGCCAACAAGTATCATTTCTCCCGGGCCCCATCTTCTCAATCACATTGCAGGGGCCCCGTCACCAATCATCATGCAGCATCTTGCTGCTGCCCGAGCCCTGCTGCTGTGTGAGCACATATCCCCACCTCTCAGAGCTAAGAGGGCCCTAGTTCAAGGCAAAAACCAGGCAGCAGACTACTGACCACAGGACAGAAAAAAATCAGAGGCAAGATCTAGGCCAGGTGTAGGCAACCTTCGGAACTCCAGCTGTTGTAAAACTACAACTGCCAGCATGCACACTTGCTCTGCTGTTCTTGAAACTCCCATGGAAGTGAATAGAGCATGTTGGTAGTTGTAGTTTCAGAGCAGCTGGAGTGCCGAAGGTTGCTGACCCCTGATCTAGGCAGTAAGATACTACTGAAAGAGAAAAATGATGTTAGCGACACTTTAGGAATTAGCAAACAAGAATGCATTATACTGGTGTGCACTAGGCACCCTAGTCTGACACTGGATTCTAGCATATATTATATGTATTTAACTTAAAGACCATTAAGGTCCATTCATGTTCTCATTGATGTATCATATATAGCTAGAAGGCCGACAGTGCAATATGGAACACCTCCCCAACAGTATTCTTCCATAGACTTGTATTGTCAGGGGGTGGAGGCATTCCTCACCACCCAGCGATGACGCTAGACTGCAAAGCCTGCCTTTCTGAGAGTGGGGAGACATCACTGCCGAAATTAACGGCATCGATAGCTCCACCAACGGGGCGCGTACTGAACTTTCTAGCAGTATATAATACCGTACATCGATGATGACATGAAAGGTCCTCTTTAAAGGGATTTTCCCATGAACATGACCATATTTAAATTTGTAGACAATTAAATGTTAAACATTTTTGCAAATATAAATAATTTAAAATTTTGCAGAGTTTTAAAGACTTTCATTAATCATCTTAATGTTAACAGTCTGTTGTCTTCATCGGATGTCAAGGAATATGACCATGAATGCAGGAACTTTCTATTTTCTATGGTCTGGTACTTGTCCGAAACCCAGCTATGATTTCTTGTACTTACATTTTTTTCACATTTTTGGGCTGAGAAATTGCTCCAAAGTGCTGCCCACTAGGTGTCTCTCTTCCCTTTAGTGTGCTGTCTACTGCCTGGCTGTCAAGTGAAGGGATGCTGAGATGGATTACATAAAGTATGGGAGGGGGAGGCAGATCTTTGTTTTCATAGACACATGAGCCCTCCCTCTATGAGCCCTCCCTCTCATGGATGGTTCACAATTTGGATTTTGACACTTAATTTGTCAAGCAGAAAATTTCAGCTTCAGGAATTTGAAGCATATTTTTTCTGCTGGAGAAAAACTGATGCGGATTTTGATACAGAATTTGAAGCAGATCTTGGACATACAGTGCCTTGCAAAAGTATTCATACCCCTTCAACTTTTTCACATTTTGTCACCTTACAACCACAAACTTAAATGTATTTTCTTGAGATTTTAAGTGGTAGCCCAACACAAAGTAGCAAATAATTGTGAAGTGGAAGGAAAATGATACAGGGTTTTCAAAATTTTAATCAAATAAAAACCTGAAAAGTGTAACGTGCAAAAGTATTCAGCCCCCCTTTATCAATACTTTGTACAGCCACCTTTTGCTGCAATTACAGCTACAAGTCTTTTGGGGTATGTCTCTACCAGATTTGTACATCTAGAGACTGAGATTTTTGCCCATTCTTCATTGCAAAATAGCTCAAGCTCAGCCAGATTGGATGGAGAGCGTCTGTGAACAGCAAATTTCATTTCTTGCCACAGACGCACAATGGGATTTAGGTCTGGACTTTGACTGGGCCATTCTAACACATGAATATTCTATGATCTAAACCATTCCACTGTAGCTCTGGCTGTATGCTTAGGGTCATTGTCTTGCTGGAAGGTGAATCTCCTTCCCAGTCTCAAGTCTTTTGCAGCCTCCTACAGGTTTTCTTCCAGGATTTCCCTGTATTTAGCTCCATCCATCTTCCCATCAACTCTGAGCAGCTTCCCTGTCCCTACTGAAGAAAAGCCTCCCCCCAGCATGATGCTGCCACCACCATGTGTCACAGTGGGGATGGTGTGTTCAGGGTGATGAGCAGTGTTACTTTTCCACCACACATAGCCCTTTGCATTTAGGCCAAAAAGTTCAACTTTGGACTCATCTGGCCAGAGCACCTTCTTCCACATGTTTGCTGTGTCCCCTATATGGCTTGTGGCAAACTGGAAACGCCACTTCTTATGTCTTTCTTTCAACAATGGTTTTCTTCCTGCCACTCTTCCATAAAGGCCAGATTTGTAGAGTGCACGACTTATAGTTGTCCTGTGGACAGATTCTCCCACCTGAGCTGTATATTTCTGCAGCTCCTCCAGAGTGACCATGGGCCTCTTGGCTGCTTATCTGACGAGTGCTCTCCTTGCTTGATCTGTAAGTTTAGATAGACGGTCATGTCTTGGTAGGTGTGCAGTTGTATAATACTTTTTCCATTTTTGGCTGATGGATTGAACAGTACTTCTTGGGATGCTCAATGCTTGGGATATGTTTTTATAATCTAACCCTGCTTTAAACTTCTCCACAACTTTATCTCTGACCTTTCTGTTGAGTTCCTTGGTCTTCATGATGCTTTTGTTCACTAGTGTTCTCTAACAAACCACTGAGGCCTTCACAGAACAGGTGTATTTATACTGAGACTAAATTACACACAGCTGGACTCTGTTGATTAATTAAGTGACTTCTGAAGACAATTGATTGCACTGGATGTTATTTAGGGGTATCAGAGTACAGGGGGCTGAATTCTTTTGCACGTCACACTTTTCATATTTTTGTTTGATTAAAATTTTGAAAATCATGTATCATTTTTGTTCCACTTTACAATTATCTGCTATTTTGTGTTGGTCTATCACTTAAAATCTCAAGAAAATACATTTAAGTTTGTGGTTGTAAGGTGACAAGATGTGAAAAAGTTCAAGGGGTATGAATACTTTTGCAAGGCACTGTAATTGCCACTGTATTTTAACTATTTTGCCTTTCTTGGACAGGCCAAATTCCAAATTCTGAGAATGGATTTTCTAGCAAAATTTGTCAAATTCCATGTCAAATTCTGTGCCGACAGAAAAGTTGTATTTTCCGCCTCCCATTCATTTCAATGGGAGTTCTTAGTCAAAATCCACCTGAAGAACAAGCAGGATGCTTATTTTTTCTGATAGCTGAAAAATATCAGCTAGCCGAAAAAAATCTGCTACTGCCTCCCATTGAAATGAATGGGAGGTTGATTTTTGGCGGATTTTGAGGCTGATTCCGTCTCAAATTCAGTGTCAAATTCCTATGTGTGAACTCCCCCTTACAATGGACAGTATTGACACTAATATTAAAAGGGTTTTCAGGTCCTTGGTGACTTTTTGATATTAATGACTCAGGACCCAAAACCAACCTGCTGTTTTTGCTGCCTCCTTGCCAGGACAGTCTACAGAGCCTAGAGCTTTAATGTTAACCTTTCCTTCACCTGGGGCAAAGGCTGGGTTCACTACCTTATGAAGCAGTCCCTGTAAAATGTGTGGGACTGATGAAGATAGGTGACAGCTTTATTTGGCTATCTGTATTAGTCCAGGCACACTGGACCATTTTCATGACAGGACTCCTAGTAATCAGATACTTATCATCTATCATGTGAATGTGATTGTGTGTATTACTCTACAATTATGGAAACTAGGCAAATGGATAACGTCTTTCTATCCTTCGCATCTTCTAAAATACTGCTGCATTCTAATAATGTGGAAAGAAACCATCTAACTAAAATGCTTCCTGTCCTACTTAGTGCAGTTATCAGCACCGCTGCTATATAGTAGAGGACACCACCAACTCTTTCCTGGATCATGGAGATCTAGTGGTTTTATGCACTGACTGCAGAATTATTTAGTGGGCAGCTACCTAAATGCATTTCCATCATTCACCTCCAGGACCAGATTTTTCATTCGGCACATGACAAAAATATTTACGGGTAATGCTACAAGAAAGGCTGGATGGTCACATGGGCTGATGGTCATGTTTATCCCTCATACCATGAAGCTTTATGCATTTGTGTGTGCTCTTTGTAAGCTAGGCTTGTGCTTTAGATGTTTTGCTTTTTCAGTTTCTGGGACTGGAAGCAGAAACCATATTAACTTTAATGGGGTTCTCCAGGGAGACTTTAAATAGTTAATTCCTGGTGCTATTAGGCTGCGAACCAGGCTGTTTCCGTCTAGAGATGGGCAAACCTCACAAGATTCATTTTGACGAATATTAAGGTTTGGCCAGAAGTGTGATTATTATCCTCTGTGGTCTCTTCAGACCCGAGAGTATAATAAGTGGAGGCCCAGGGAAGGTGTTAAAAATAAAAAACAGTTATACTCACCTTGCCTCACCTTTCCTGGGCATCCTCATGGCGTCCAGTGGTCTGTGACATCAGCCAGAGGCCGAAAGAGGCCAGATGAGGATGTTGGGGGAACTCCGGACTCCACCGGACACCTTTAGGATGTCCAGGAGAGGTGAGGCACTTATACTTTGGGGTGTGAAGCAAACCTTAGAATATAACAGCATTTTGTGGGTGATGCACCCAAAAAGTTTCAGGTTCAGGTTGTCTAAAACTTCTGGAAAATTCTGGTTGCATCCAGTTTGATCCGAAGTGGTTGATTCATTTCTAGTTCCAGCCCCGGGTTGCTCTGCCTCCCCCCAGCTCTCCTGTTTGCACAGGCAATTCCCTTTGCTGTGGGGCTGGCAGGACATTGTAAAGCCAAACCCAATAGCACAGGGAACTTAGTGGTGAAAACGGAAGAGGACAGAGGAGGCAGAGCAAGGTGTAGGCTGGGTGCTGGTTCTGATCATGTGACCAGCCTGGAATCCATGGGTTCACTGCCTAAAAGTCCCAGAGTAAGTAACTATTCAAAGGCTCCCTGGAGAACCCTTTTAATTATGCCAATTTCTTCTGTTCCTTCCATAGATTGTCTGTCCTCTCCCGTCAGTGAGATAACCCTTATATAAGTGGTGATTCCAGTAAGAAAAGAAGTAATTTACTTCTCTTCTTATTTTAGTTTTAATAGAAATGAGAAAAGTATTCCAGTTTCGGTAAGTAAATGTTAGTCAACTTCCCAATGTACTTTCTGAGTCAACTTTCCTGTTTCCAAGATCTGGTTATTATCATTCAATAGAACCTACTGGTCACGTGATAGACTGCAAGGTAATTATAAGACACAGCTCCGGTAGCGCCGACAGACTCTAGCTGTATTCAGCATTATTATACTAATATTATTTTATATTATTATACTGTATTAGTGTTAAAAGGATTTTCCTGCAAATGGGTAAGCTTACAAAGTGTTTCGTCCTTTATCCTCTAAGGTGTCGAGTGAGTTTAAACCAATAAGTGACTGCTCATGTAGCACTATATAGATACAGGAATGCCTTGTCTCTTGTAGATGGTTCAATTGACCTTGAGTTCTTTATTCTTAACATAAAACATTCAGTTCCATATAATTCACTTTCAGAATATTGCAATTATCCATTAGTGGATCAGTATTAAGTGGAAAGCATATACAGTATGTACAGCATTACCACACTTTGTGTACTTATTCAACAGGAACAAAATGAAACACTCTGGAAAAGCACAAAATACCTGGTCAATGTATAATAAGAGAGGAATATCTGAAAGCTGGGACACAGGTGCCATCTAGTGGATGACATAGGGTATGCAGGGTTCTGATTTTAGAGGTTTAGTACAGGACTTTTATCTTCAATTGTAGCATGTACAGTAACAAAAAGTCATCCTTTAAATTTCACATCCATATCTGGAGCATCTAGAGCTTAGGGGTTTACCAGTATAGTAATGTATAAATGAAATATTCATAGAAGTCTTGCAATTTCTGCTAAATGAAGCTTAATAACTATGTAGATGAAAGTTCTACAACTTTTTTCTTTATCTTGTTTCATAAGATGTGTGTTGTGCTCCCATTCAGAGACATCAAACCCATGGCTAGTCCTGGTCTCAACTGAAAAGTGGAAACAATTGCATCCATTTTAGGCAATTCCCTCTTAACTAAATAACCATAAACAGCTTACTGTATGTTTGCTGGTAATATACTACAATGTATTAGACTGCTTAACTGAAAAAAAAAATAATATGGCAAATTTGTAAATTATCCAAATCTGAGATATCAAACCTAAAATTTCTGCCCATCAAATGCTATATTTGGCATAAGACAAACCCTGCACACAATTGCCATGCACCATGCTGTGGAGGATCTTTCAAGATTTATTAGGAAATTAATGCATTGGATTGGGAATCATATCCCACAACTACCATGCATCTGGGTCCTATACCACATTCCTCAAAAACTGTCCTAAGAGCCATAAGGAACAATAGGAAAAATCTCTACAACGGACTCAAGTCAGGAGTGCCAGATTTGTAGTGGATGTACAGTACAATGTAATTGAACAGGGGGTTCCAAAACAGAATTCACATGTAGCAGATTTTGCATTGCAGATTTATGGGTATGCTGTCGATTTACAAACCCCTAGCATGACTGTTATGTTGTCACCTACTGCAAAATCAGCAAGTAACATATTGATATTTTGCAGCAGAATATCTATAGATTTTCTAGAACTGGTCTGGGGACCATAAACAATTTAAGGCTAAGGCCCCACATAGTGAAACCCCCCCAAAAAAAGCGCAGAAACACATTGAGGTTTTTTTTCCATAGCGTTTTTCATTGCGTTTTTTGCAAAGTTTTTCTCTGTTGACTTTCTGCCCTTATTATACCTATAGGGAAAACGCCAGCATTTCCGCAGATATATTAGACATGCTGTGATTTGAAAATACAGCTTTTCCACTGCTGATTTTTTTCTGCAATGTGTGGATGGGATTAGCCAGAATCCCATTCACTTTGCAGGTACTGTAAAACGCTGTGTTTTCGCGATGTGGGGCTTCAGCCTAAGGGTCGTAGTCTGAGTCTGAATTCAGGGGTTTGTGGTCTGAATTAATTTAGGGGTCTGATCAGGGATCTGAATTAATGTAAGGGTCTGATATGAAGTCTGATGAATTAAAGGATATGTACTGGGGTTTAAACATCTCAGAAAATTGCTACCATAATAGGAATAAATGCTATCTGTTCTGACCCTTACAGTCACGATTTACAGAACAGCCGAGTGGTACCACTGTATGCTGTTCCCATACAGGAGAATGGAGGGTATGGAAACGGCTACACTGTTTCTGCAGCTTGACAGTTATGTAGTTCCCATTCTCCTCTATGGAGTTAAAATGAACAGTGTAGAGCTGCACTGCTCAACTATTCTCATAAGCCCTGCCCTATGGACCAGGCATTGAGATCCATCATTCCTATCCTGGGTACGATTTGCTGTGATGGGAATAACCTTTTAAGAGTCTAGCATGACGTTTTATTAATTTTAAGGTTTAGTCTGATCAATTTTGCAATCTTGTCTGATATCTAAATTTATTCTGGAAACAGTATTCATTTTGTGGTCTAAAATTTTCCTATGGACACCAATACTAGGCAGCATTGTAGGTATAGTGATGAGAACACATTTGGCAGCAGGAGGCCAGTGTTAAAGGATGGGTGGTTTGTATTGCTATGGAGGGGCCAAGTGAAGAGCCAAAGATGTCTGTGCAGAAAACTCTGCAGTCATCATGACGATCTGGGCCTGATGGAGAAGAAAAGTGGAAGACTTCAATCAGAGACAATGGCAGCACTGAGTCACTGTAATTCTCATGTATTTTGTCTTTTGATGTGCTATATATCCTTATATATTGTATGACTCTTGGATGTCATAGATATCAAACTGTTCCAGGGGTCTCATCATGGGGGGCCATTCGGAAGTTGAAGGGAACATCCCTTTTTTGACTGACCTCTCAGTTCTCCCATGATTGGAGGTATTTCTGACCACAGACACTACCTAAGAGTATCTGTTTTGTAATACTGCCTTAACAATTCGTTTCTACCCCAAAATACATGGAAACTTATGAAAAAAAGGCTCCAAAATTATCCACAGCATTTAAACCTTTTGCTGCCGGGTGTTTATGAACATTTTGTACCTCTGGAAGCCATGAAAATGTTTTCCCACTTTTGACATGTACAAATAAAACTAAATTACAAAATAAAAAAAAGCAAAAAAAACATATTAACTTCTTATACACATATATTTACTGAGAATAAACACTTTAAAGCACTTTATTCACACAGGCGCCTTCATTGAGTCATTTGAGTCAAAATGTAATTTTTCATAAAAATGCAAAAAAAATTATATTAGTATCTAAAAGTTTAACACAAGCAGAAATCTATATGTACCATAAGAATAAAATTATTGAATAGCAAAGTCCTTCACCATCCGGAACATCCATTTTAGAAACAGGAAATCCACATTCCTAGCGATAAAACTGATTACGTATTTCACACTATACTAGTTCTTAGTCATACAGCATATTGTAGGACAAATTTACATCAGTTGTGAATTTGTCTTGCGACGAAGCTGTAAACAGTGATTATAAGCAAAAATTGCAAAAGATACCAAATTTGAGACATAAACGGATACTCAAGCAGATTGCTTATGCAAACAAAATGTGGTCTCTGAAAAACGGTAAGATGCGAGTCTATACATGTCACCCATGTCTAAAATTACTGATGCATGTATTAAAGAAAAACTAAAACTGCAGGAATTCACCGACTAATTTTTGCATGCAAATTAATCTGGGGATTATCGAGGTATATCATTTTCCATTCCTCTATACAAACCGTAACCCTAATCAATATTTGTAAATCCCTAAGCCTAAGTGATGTGACAACTAAGTCTGCTTTCAGACAGGAGTAATACACAGGGTTTATTGCTCTGGTATTATGGACGCAACAAGAAAACCCCCTATGGTTCATCAGTACTGAAGTCACAGCGGCATACAGGAACTCTGGTTCTTATGAACTGCAGGAGGCATAAGTGTTATCTCTATGTGAGTGCAAAAAAGCACCTATATTACTCCCATCTGACAATATCCAATATACAGATTTTTTTATTTTTGTGAATATGATCATTTATAATATCAGTCAGTGTGGGTGGGGGGGATGTCTTTTAACAGTTTTGTAGTTCTAGGTATGATACAACCAGATATAAAACCAGATTTCTTGTGTCAGCTTTCTGGTGTGAGTTATAGCAAATCTGTCACACTGAAGCATCCCTTGGGAGTGGCACAGAGGGTCCACAATTCACTGTCTGTTACAATGGGTAACTTTCTGTTCCAGTTTGTAGTTGCTTACCATCATATATCCACATTATGACTTGAGAAAGCAATGGCCATTCCAGTTAACAGAGAACCTTTTTCTGAATCTGGTCCTGTATACTACAGTCTGTTTGGATCTTCAAATTAAAGGGATTCTATTATTGGGGAAACATGTTTTTAACTGAAGCCACATCGTAATAGCCTTTATTAAGGCTATTAGTCTCTTAACTTTGTCGTTTCGCTCCTTGCCGCCGTTTAGAAGAGATCTTGATTTTTATTTTTATGCAAATGCATCTTCATAATGCACAAGGGGCGTTCCCCCAGTGCTGAAACTGCACAGGGAGCATCCCCTATGCTCTCCTCAGGCACATTTTTGAACTTACCGCGCCGCCTCTCTTCTTCTTTAGCAGACGCCTCTTCTGAAGCAATGTCGTAATAGCCTTTATAAAGGCTATTAGTCTCCTACCTTTGTCGTTTCGCTCCCATCTAGAAGAAATCTTGATTTTTATTTTTATGCAAATGCGTCTGAGGAGAGCACAGGGAACGCCCCCTGTGCATTCTGAAGCCCTGCACTCTGAGAAGATCACCTGACTGGCCAGTTATTATTATTGTTTATTTATATAGCACCATTAATTTCACGGTGCGTTACATTTGAGAGTTAATATACGGTACAAAAAATGTACAAAACAGATAATACTAACAGTGACCAACTGGCACAGTGGGATAGAGGGCCCTGTCCGCAAGGGCTTACAATCTATGAGGAAAGAGGGATAGAGATAGAAGGTGAAGGGAGAGGCTGTTCAGGTGGTGGTGTGGAGACATTAGCGTTATTGGAGATTGTAGGCCTTCCTGAATAGGTGAGTATTCAGGGCCTTCTTGAAGCTTGTGACTGTGGGGGACAGTCTGATGTGTCTTGGAAATGAGTTCCAGAGTATGGGGGATGCACGGGAGAAGTTTTGGAGACGATTGTGTAAAGAGTGGATTAGAGCAGAGCGGAGTAGGAGGTCTTTAGAGGATCGGAGGTTACGTGCGGGCAGGTAGCAGGAGATTAAGTCGGAGATATATGGAGAGGACAGGTTGTGGATGGCTTTGTATGTCAGCGTTAGTAATTTGAACTCTATTTGCTGGGCAACGGGTAGCCAGTGAAGGGATTGGCAGAGGGGAGCAGCCGATGAAGAACGGGGGGAGAGCAGCACAGTTTAAGGTGGACTGGAGGGGGGTTGAGAGTGTTAGCTAGAAGGCCATGGAGAAGGGTGTTACAGTAGTCTAGGTAGGAGATTATGAGGGCATGGACTAGCATCTTTGTAGTTTCAGGGGTGAGGAAGGAGCGGATTCGATGGATGTTCTTGAGTTGGAGGTGGCAGGAGGTGTTGAGGGTTTGAATATGCGGCTTGAAGGATAGGTCAGAATCTAAGGTTATCCCAAGGCAGCGGACCCGTGGGACTGGGGTGAGTGTGGTTCCATTAACATTTCATCCAGTTTCAGAGCCTTCTTTAACCCAGAAACTTCCAGGTCTTCCAGGAGACTTTGCAACCTCATAGACCCTACACCTGTGACATCAACTTGTGACATAGCATTACTACTCCTCATGGTTGTGTTTATACTCTGTCTCTTCCTGAGACTGGTGCAATGTATGAATACCAGGATTACCTGGAAAGAGGGTTTATTAGAAATTCTTTGTATTTTCGATGGGTTTTGGTCAGGAAGGAAGATGGATCTCTTTGTTAATGTATCCACTAATGTGATCTGAACAAAATCCATTACGAACAGGTATCCCTTGCTGTTGATCTCTGAGGTCTTCTCTGAATTGGATCCCCAGGATCCAATGAGTGGAGGATGGCCTTTAATACTCATATTGACCACTACAAATATCTCATCATGCCCTGTGACCTTAGCAAATCCCCATCAGTGTTCCAAGTTTGTTAAATACATCTTTCAGGATCTGCTCTATAGCTGTGTGTATATATCTACATGCCATCCTATTATTATTTATTTTGCTTACTTATATAGCGCCATCATATTCGGCAGCGGTTTACAGATGTTGTCATCTACTTATCTGATGTCAGACAGAAAGCATGTTTATGTAATTTTTCAACAGCTATGGGAGAACACATTGTATGCCAAACTCATGAAATGTCTGTTTGCAAATTCTACCATTTTTGGGATATGCGATCTTAGACAACAGCATACAGATAGATCATGAGAAGCTGTCCCCAATGCAAAACTAGCCTCACCCTATGAAACTACTTTCCCAGAACATAAGGAAACCTTCTTCTCTGCATCTGTTCGGAATCGCCCCAGTGTTTGTAAATAGTGCTTTCTTGAAGCTGAGATATCCTCTGTTGGAGCAGGAGCAGTTCTAACCTATAAAGGTCCCATGGTAAGAAACCGACTTGTGGATTCTTCCTTAAAGTCTTTACTATTAGGGTCAACAAATATTTAGCTATCAAATTGACGCTTGAAAAATGGAGACATCTTCTCAAGGGAGCTAGACATCCTGTTAGAATCTACACAGACCACAAAAACCTGATTTATCTGGATTTATTCAACATATGAACCTACACCAAGCCAGGTGGTCACTCTTCTTTGCTTACCCAGACTAAGTACTTCACTTCCAGCCTGTAGCTGCAGATAAAGGTTGATGCACTTTCTCATTCATTTACTGGGAGATTTATAAAGCCAATCTGTTTTTGTTGCCCATTGCAACCTAAAAGCAATTTTGCATTTAGACAGTTTCATATTTCTGCCTCACTGTGTATACCATGTACTGTACACAGTGTCACACATTTCCTATAAGTTAGACAGTGTGAAAAGGTTAACCTCCTTAGTAACCCTTGGTGGGGTTCAGTAGTGACCATAATTACAGTCTCTGTCTGACTGACTGTAATCTTACTAGCAAAGATGGGCGAACCAATTCATTCTGAACCAGGTTCGACCCAAATATTACAAATTGTCCATTTTTTAACAAAACCAAATACTTTGCAGTTTGTCTCAATGAACTAAAATGGCCACTGTGATATGCACTGCACATAGTGAAATAAATCATAGATAGGAGGGAGGGAGAATGTCTGCACTGTGCTGTGAGCCTGACTGCTGCAGTGCAGACACTGAACAGTTAACCCTTTCATTGCCAATAATCTAATTTTGTTTAAGTCTGCTTTGAAATAGAGCAGTTTGATCTGTGACTATCCACAGAGTGGAGTTTTTATTGATAAAGTCAGTCCTGTTAGTGAAAAATCTTTTGTCAAGGGTTTTTTTTTGGGCAAGAGTTTAATTTTATTTGTTAAATATATACAAACCACTGTTCTAATGGTAAAGAACTGATTCTGCTTGTGTTAATCTGAAAAATCTCCTTTTGTTAAAGGTTTTTTTTACCCAATAAACAGTGATGCAACCTGATAATCTGAAAAATCTCCTTTTGTTAAAGGTTTTTTTTACCCAATAGCCATATAAACTGCTGCTATTGTTATGGCTAAAAAACAGCTGACTGACGCAGTTCTAGTCTAATACTCACTGACGAGGTCACACATTTAGTGCATTCCTATTTTTCTTGAAATATTTAAAAAAAAAAAAATAGACATGCACACAATTCTTGCCAGTCACTATTTTAATTAAGAAATTTGCAGTAAAATGACTGGGAAAAAAAGGGACAGGCTAAAGAAGGGGAGGAAACGCTCGTGCAAGTGCTAACAATAAGAATGTTGGTGGCAACAGCAACACTACTTCTGGTTTTGGTGGTTCTGCCAATAGCTGCAGGACTGTTATACTTCCTGAGAATTATGTTATTCCAGTGACTTATGCTGGATAATAAATCCAGTGCATCTTTACACGATACTACCTATTCATTGGCTTACTTTGAGCCAAAGTTTTATGTCAGAATTTTGGTGTAATTTGCATACCTGCCAACTTTTTCGACACTTATAGTTTACTGGGTGAAAGTTTAAAGTGAACCTCCAGTTATAAACAACTTTTCATAAATGAATAGTGCATTTAAATATAAGAAATTTTGTAATATATCTTATTAAGGAGATCTGTTTCCTTCACCACTTATTAAGCTGTTCTCCTGCTCCTTACCTACAATCTGAATGCTTGTTTACATTATATCCGTCTTTCAATTCAGCCTCACACAGAGAGCTCTGTGGAGAAGGGAGAGGTGGAGTAGGAGGCTGCTGTCAGCTATTTAATTGATTTATTGTCTCATTCTGTGCATTGGTAGCCTCTTATCTACAAGCCTAGCAGTGTTAAAAAGAAGAGCAGGGTGTAGCAGCAATTGATTGTCTTTCCTATCCCCCATTCCCTCTTTATAGACTAATATTTCTCTTTCATTGGGTCACCCTGTACACAGTATCATATATACCACATTGAAAGATGTACATGAGAAAATACTAGTGATATTACAATCCTGTTGTGTGTTGGGTATGTGGACTGTGTTTGACAACTATATGTGGGTACAGGTCTTGTATTTTTTACTGTTGCATGGAAAACTACCAGTCTCTGATGGTGAGGAGAGGGCACTCCTGAATGATGATTCCTTAGAGGCAATCCCAATATGGCTGCTGAGGGTCCATCAGTGGCCAAATGGGGACCACAGATCCAAACGGTGCACACAGGGTTGTGATCCACAGTTTGGGAAACAGGGCTTTCTTTTGTTTACTGCCTTTGTGGAATATGGAATGGAGATCCGCAGACTTTACTTAAGATGTTCACTTGGGGGATGTGTATGACCATTAGGAGCAACTTGCTGTTGTATTCCTTCTGTTTGTGCTCCAAGATATTGCTTCTTGGAATTCTTGTAGCTTTGTGGATCCACTCATCTTTGACCAGTAGACGGTATTCTTGTTGGAGGAAGGTATTCCTCAGTGCTAGTTGTACAGTGGGTACAGAAAGTATTCAGACCCCTTTAAATTTTTCACTGTTTGTTTCATTGCAGCCATTTGCTAAAAGCAAAAAAGTTCATTTTATTTCTCATTAATGTACACTCAGCACCCCATCTTGACAAAAAAAAAAAAAATGTAGATATTTTTGAAAATTTATTAAAAAAGAAAAACTGAAATATCACATGGTCATAAATATTCAGACCCTTTGCTCAGTATTGAGTAGAAGCCTCTTCCTCTTGAGCTAGTACAGCCATGAGTCTTCTTGGGAATGATGCAACAAGTTTTTCACATCTGGATTTGGGGATCCTCTGCCATTCTTCCTTGCAGATCCTCTCCAGTTCCATCAGGTTGGATGGTGAACGTTGGTGGACAGCCATTTTCAGGTCTCTCCAGAGATGCTCAATTGGGTTGAGGTCAGGGCTCTGGCTGGGCCAGTCAAGAATGATCACAGAGTTGTTCCGAAGCCACTCCTTTGTTATTTTAGCTGTGTGCTTAGGGTCATTGTCTTGTTGGAAGGTGAACCTTCGGCCCAGAGCACTCAGGAAGAGGTTTTCTTCCAGGATATCTCTGTACTTGGCCTCATTCATCTTTCCTTCAATTGCAACCAGTCGTCCTGTCCCTGCAGCTGAAAAACACCCCCATAGCATGATGCTGCCACCACCATGTTTCACTGTTGGGATTGTATTGGGCAGGTGATGAGCAGTGCCTGGTTTTCTCCACACATACCGCTTAGAATTAATGCCAAAAAGCTCAATCTTCGTCTCATCAGACCAGAGAATCTTATTTCTCATAGTTTGGGAGTCCTTCATGTGTTTTTTGGCAAACTCTACGCGGACTTTCATATGTCTTGCACTGAGGAGACGTTTCCTTTGGGCCACGCTGCCATAAAGCCCCGACTGGTGGAGGGCTGCAGTGATAGTTGACTTTGTGGAACTTTCTCCCATCTCCCTACTGCATCTCTGGAGCTCAGCCACAGTGATCTTTCGGTTCTTCTTTACCTCTTTTACCAAGACTCTTCTTCCACAATTGCTCAGTTTGGCTGGACGGCCAGGTCTAGGAAGAGTTCTGATCGTCCCAAACTTCTTCCACTTAAGGATTATGGAGGCCACTGTGCTCTTGAGTGCTGCAGAGATTCTTTTGTAACCTTGGCCAGATCTGTGCCTTGCCACAATTCTGTCTCTGAGCTCCTTGGGCAGTTCCTTTGACCTCATGATTCTCATTTGCTCTGACATGCACTGTGAGCTGTGAGGTCTTATATAGACAGGTGTGTGCCTTTCCTAATCAAGTCCAATCAGTTTAATGAAACACAGCTGGACTCCAATGAAGGAGTAGAACCATCTCAAGGAGGATCAGAAGGAAATGGACAGCATGTGAGTTAAATATGAGTGTCACAGCAAAGGGTCTGAATACTTATGACCATGTGATATTTCAGTTTGTCTTTTTTAATAAATTTTCAAAAATATCTACATTTCTGTTTTTTTCTGTCAAGATGGGGTGCTGAGTGTACATTAATGAGAAATAAAATGAACTTTTTTGCTTTTAGCAAATGGCTGCAATGAAACAAAGAGTGAAAAATTTAAAGGGGTCTGAATACTTTCCGTACTCACTGTATGTCTTCACCTTCCGAACAGATCCAAATGTACCGCAGAGCTTTCCTGTAGGTGATGGATTGCTTTAAGTGTCTTGGATGAAAACGGATTCATTTTAGATCTGATGGATGGCCTGTAGTTTTATGGTAGATTCTGCTTTGTATGTTATTGTTTTCAATGTGGACGGTTGTGTGATGGAACTTGAAGTTTTTAGGAAATACAGCAGTTCATTTTCATTTCTTCAGATCACAGAAACTGCCCTAACCAAGGTCACTAATGACCTAACTGCCAAATCCAAGCGTCACTACACTGTCCTCCTCTTTGACCTCTTCTCTGCCTTTGACACAGTCGATCATTCCCTTCTGTTAGAAACACTCTCATCCCTTGGCATCTCAGACCTGGCCCTTTCCTGGATCTCCTCATACCTCACCAACTGCACATTCAGTGTCTCCCACTCACACAACACCTCCCCGCCACGCCCTCTTTCTGTAGGTGTCCCCCAAGGCTCCATCCTAGGACCCCTCCTATTCTCCATCTACACCCTAGTGTGAAGGATCTGGGTTTTACCAGGGACTCGCCCCTGGCCTACCTAAGATCGCTTCGATTACCTCACACCCACTTTCCGTGAGTGAGGCGGGTAAACAGAGGATAATACGCAAGACGGGCCTTCTAAATTTTATATATTTATTAACCCCTAACACTTAACACATACATAGAATACATGCAGCGATTAACAAGCAGATATAAGTGAAAGCAGCATAACACGGTACATAAAATAAAAATGGGGATAAAAGAAAGAAAAGAACATATATTACCAACACCAGGTTGTGCAGGTATCTCTGACTTCCAAGGTTATTCAGCCAGGGCAAGTATCTTGTGGCCATCCAGTAGCAGATGACCTTGGCAGGGTAAAATGGCAGAAGAACTTCTGGAACAAGTAGTTAGTCCATTTCTCTGAGCCCATGTGGTAGGGTAAAATGGCAGAAGAACTTCTGGAACAAGTAGTTAGTCCATTTCTCTGAGCCCATGTGGTAGGCTCAGAGCACAGTCTTGGGCAAAGCATGTGTTGCTTACATGCAGGGACATCTCTTCCAGATTCACAAAATGGCCTCAAGTTTGGCTCCTTAGGCCGCATGGCAGCCACATGTTGGTCACATGGCTGGCTTCCCCCACAGCTTGCTTCTAGGAAGCGTGCATCTCCAAATTTCCAGGACAACAGAGCCCTGTTCAGCCTGGGCGGAGCCCTTTTGTCTCCCCTGGTCTCCTCCCTGAGTGAGGTCACCAGGGGGAGAAGCCCCACCCCCTTTCTACATCTCTCAGAATAACTTCAGTATAATTCTAGGCATGATGTTTATAGAGTCTGGCTGGTAGTATGATGGGGTTCCTGGCGAGATCCCCAATACATAGACTCCAAGTTCGACACTCCAGCTCCCTTTGGGTAAGGAGATCAGTGCCTGGACCTTTCCTAGGCGTTGAATGGTGACCTGTGTATATTCTGAGCGTGCGCCTTGACCTGACGCATCTGCGGACTTTATCGGATCGACAATAAGATGTTCCCCAGGCCAGATATTGTCATAAAACCATAAGCCCTCTGACCCAATAATGATGCCAGGGTGTCTGGCAATTATAGGTGGATCATTTGCATACCATATCCTGTCTAAATGAACCCCCGCTGGGTTAGTGAGGGTTGCAGTCTTATGCAGATGAAGGCTTTTGACCAAATGGCTGATTGCTTCAGGGACAGGACAATAGTAGTTTGACCACACCCCATTTGCATTATGTGCAATATTATAGAACAATATTGATATCATAAGACCATACCTGCACCTAATATCATGACACCTAGGCCTTGGCCAACTCATAGAATCTCATGGTTTCTGTTACCATTGCTATGCTGACAACACCCAAATATATCTCTCTGGACCAGACGTTACCTCTCTGTTGTACAGAGTCCCAGAACGTCTAGCAACCGTAGCCTCCTTTCTCTCCTCCCGCTTTCTCAAAGTCAACATGGAGAAAACCGAGTTTATAATCTTCACCCCTCCACGGACGGCCCCCCTACCTGACCCATCTATCATAGTTAATGGTGTTACACTTACCCCAGTTCCATGGGTCCACTGCCTTGGGATAACCTTAAACTCTGACCTATCCTTCAAGCTACATATTCAAACCCTCAACACCTCCTGCCGCCTCCAACTCAAGAAAATCGAATCCGCTCCTTCCTCACCCCTGAAACTACAAAGATTCTAGTCCATGCCCTCATAATCTCCCGCCTAGACTGCTGTAACACCCTTCTCCATGGCCTCCCAGCAAACACTCTCGCCCCCTCCAGTCTACCTTAAACTGTGCTGCTCGCTTAATACACCTCTCCCCCCCGTTCTTCATCGGCCGGTCCCCTCTACCAATCCCTTCACTGGCTACCCATCGCCCAGCGAATAGAGATCAAACTACTAACACTGACATACAAAGCCATCCACAGCCTGTCCCCTGCATATATCTCCGACCTAATCTCCCACTACCTGCCCGCACATAACCTCTGATCCTCCAAAGACCTCCTACTGTGCTCTTATCCGCTCTTAACACAAACATCTCCAAGACTTCTCCCGTGCATCCCCCATACTCTGCAACTCATTACCAAGACACATAAGACTGTCCCCCACAGTCAGAAAGCTTCAAGAAGGCCCTGAAGACTCACCTATTCAGAGAGGCCTACAACCTCCAATAACACTACTGTCACCACACCACCACCTGTATAGCCTCTCCTGTCACCTTCAGTCTCTATCCCTCTTCCCTCATAGACTGTAAGCCCTTGCGGGCAGGGCCCTCTATCCCACTGTGCCAGTTGATCACTGTTAGTATTATATTTGTTTTGTATATCTTGTGTACTGTATGTAAACCCTCAAATGTAAAGCACCATGGAATTAATATAATAATGTACAGTGCCATGGAATAAATGGTGCTATATAAATAAACAATAATAATTTTCAGGGACTGCCCATATTATTAGCAGGTCATCCACGTCTCAGAAGTTTGTTACAGGTTTAGTTGCACAGATTGAGAAAAACAGAGATTCGGCATGCAGCTATATCATCCTTAAAGGGGGTGTTCCAGTACAGCGACTCTGGGGAAGATTGTGAAGTCTAGTTTTATTAACTAGATCTCATATCATGCCGTGTGCTTGGAAGGATTTTTCCAGCATCATTTACATCCCCCCTCCTATTGTAAAACTGGTGAGGGCATTGCAAAAACAAAAAAGTTGTATATTTTTAGAAGAAAATGAGCATCTGTATAAAGGAAACTGGTGTACGAGGCATAATCTTCCCCTCTATGTTCATAGCTGCCAATATTATGTCGTCTTGTAGTAGACCTGGGACTGAGAGTTTGCAGAGGATGTTTGTGTACGGGACATAACTGGAGATACATCTCATCATATTCTCCACCCAACCAGTATTGATTACAGTTAAGGCTCCAGTGCCAGAAATGATTGGTTTCTCTGCATTGCCTTATTTAGGTATTCAGTTTCCCAGACAAATCTATTGGTTGTTCTGCAGTATGCATGATACACCACTAGATGTCCTTTCAGTCTAAAGAACATATACCAACAGGATATTGTTGTAAATACTGTGCAAACTGATTGACTGAAAGAATGAATGAATAAATGAATGAATGTAAGATTATTTAATTTATTTTTTTATATATATAGTTTGTATTAAAAAGCTGCACTTTCTAATGTAACACTTTCATCTCTCTACTCAGCACATGCTTAGTTGTACACTTAACATAGAGGCAGACCGTACCATTTTTAAGTGTTTCCCATGCTGAAAGGGGTAACATTTTGATCACTCTCAGGCACCACTGGGGAGTACTTGCATACATCTACATCTGTACAGCAGCCACTATATCTATCTACAGTTTAAGGCAGAGATTTCCAACTTCCCAGTCACAACATTTGGGTGGGAAGATGGACGCACATCTTCATTCTACTATATCTGCTTCTTCAGGCTTTTAAAGAAAGCGAAAAATCGGTGATTCAACTTGGACAAACTGAAATGGCCACCGCATGTTTGAGCAGGAAGAAGATACACGTGTGTGACTGAGACTCTGACATCAGCACACAGCTTCTCAGCCAATAGACAGTGGTAGGAGAACACCTTACAGTGCTGAGGTCATATACACCATATAAGATGCCTCTGCTAGTAGCAGAAATGGTGGAGATAGTGTAGGGCCTGTGTCTTATCTCACTGCATCCTACAGAGCACATATCTGAAAAGCAAGAGGAATTCAAGCAATTACACAGGCAGATTAGTGATAGAAATCAATAGGAGTGAGAACATTGCTACTGCTGTTCAGCTTGAGACTGTTGCATTCCTGGCTGCTCTAATAAAAATTTACTGACACACAGAAAGGACAGTTAACCTTGTCATTGCCAATAATCTAAATTTGTTGTGCAATAGAGCAGTATAATCTGTATACACAATCTTTAAACATACTTTTTAGTGACAAAACAATCCTGTTAGTGAAAAGGGCTTTTTTGGGCAACAGTTCTCATTTTAAATACATAAAATATATAGCAACTGCTGTTCTAACATCAAAGCGCTGATTCAGCCTGCGCAAATCGGAAAAAAACTCTGTCATTTAAGAAGCTTCTTGTTGTTTTCTACTCTGCTCACCTCCAAAAACACAGTGCGATGGAGTGTTGTTGTTCTGAAAAAAATATTTAAATAATGTCTTAATCATTTTTTGTCTTTGTGTTTATACAGTATTGTAGCCTCTCCTAATCTTAGAAAAAAAATAAAATCTGTTATTTAAGTGTTTTTTTTGTTGTGTTGTTCACCCAATATACATTCTAGCCTGCTCTTATCTGAAAAAAAAAAAAAACTCTTGTTATTTAATGTTGACTTTAAACATTAAGACAAAACCATGTGCTAAAAATCAAAACCATTTTTTGTCTTTTGGTAAAAAATTTTTTAGTAGGGATGCCCTGAGTCTAAAAAGGTTGGTAAACACTGGTTTAAAGGGTTGTGTGAGAAAGTGAAGGGTGTGGTTTGGGAGAACAGGTATATTCCAGCCAGGCAGTTAAAGGGTGTCTGGTAGAAGCCCACAGCAGGGAGGTCAGCTGACTAATTAAGGCCTGATATAGGGTGTGTGTCAGGACTAGGAGGTGTGGCACTACACTGAGGAACAGTGTGAGCTCTGTAGCTGAACCTGCATGAAGGTAAATCTGTGCCACCCGTTTAAAGTAACCAGAGCGAGAGTCTGGTAGCCAGGCTCTTGTATAAAGAGGGATTGTTTCCTTGTATTAGTTATTTCTCAGCCGAGAAGGTTTTGTTTTGTGTTTGTGCCTTTGTAAAGGCAAACCTGTTATTACACTTGCAAGTGAATAAATTCTGAACTTGAGTGTGATCCAGTCTCTGTGTCCCTGTTTCCTGCACTGCTACCAAGCATCTACCTAAGCGGTTCCCTACATATGGTGCTTCGGATGTGGGCATATGTGCAGTGAGACATACACGGGCTGTGTGTCCTGTAGCTGACGGCACTGAAATAAAGAGCCACAGCCATGGAGGAGGTTGTGAAGCAGCTGATACAGGCTAATGCAGCACAACAAGAGACCAACCGACTTCTGGCAAAGCAGATGTCAATATTGCTGGCTGCTCAGCAAAAGGCCGACCCACCAAAGCCGGAGCGGGACATCAGGAAAGAGGTCCGTAAAGCGCTGACCAAGATGACTTCAAAGGACGACATAGAGGCCTAGCTGACTGGGTTTGAAAGAGTGGCCAACCGAGAGAGGCTTCCACGACAGCTCTGGGCCAAGGTGTTGGCACCTTTTCAGTCGCCGAGCCCCAGCAAGCCTATTTTGACCTGAGTGAACAGGATGCTTGCGACTACCAGAAGGTGAAGGCGGAGATCCTGGCCCGGCTGGGTGTGGACCAGCACGTTCGGGCTCAAAGAGTCCACAATTGGGAATACCAGGAAGAGTTACCACCGAGGTCACAGATGCACCACCTTGTACAGCTTGTCCGTAAGTGGCTCCAGCCGGAAAGGTTGACCCCAGCCCAGGTGGTGGAGCGGGTCGTCATAGACCGGTACCTGAGGGCTTTACCGGGTAAGATCCAGCAGTGGGTGGGGCATGGAGACCCAACTAACGCCAATGAATTGGTGGGGTTGGTGGAACGCTACTGGACTACACAGTCCCTCAGGAAGGAGCCCCACCAGATTCCACAAGTCCCCAAGGCCCGGAGGGCCAACATTCCCTCGAGCTCCCCAGGATAAGAGAGTGACCCAGGGGAGTAGGAGAGAGACTGTTGTCTGCTGGGATTGCCACAAGCCAGGCCATATTGCAGCTAGTTGTCCCCATGCCTTAGAGCCCATGGACTGCAGCCTGGGTCAGAGGGTGTCCCTCTATGCTGCCCCAGCCTATGCTGCTGCCACCGCGGACACTGATGATGGGAGCCACCTATGCCAAGTGACTGTGGCTGGGTGCCCAGTGGTGGCACTACTGGACTCTGGCAGTCGGGTGACCCTCGTAAAAGGGTCATGTGTCAACCTCGAGACTGTCACCGGACGCACAGTCGGGGTCCTGTGCATACATGGCGATTTAAGAGACTACCCGACGGTGATTGTTGCCATCCAGACCCCCTGTGGGGAGAGCCGACACGAGGTAGGGGTTGTCCAGAATTTACCCCATGACCTCATTCTGGGATGGGACTTTCCCGTTTTGGACTCTATGGCGGGGAAAACAAGGGTCAGAAAACCCACCCCCAAGATTACCACAGGTACTGTCTGGTCAGGTCCTCGAGCCTGAACCCAATGACTTGGACTCTAGGGTTCCTGCCGTAGGGGTGACCATGCTAAAAGGAAATGGTAGCTCTGTATTTCCCCTAGAGGTAATGGCAGGTGAAGCCGAGGCAGCCAGTACTGAACCTCAAATGTCAGATTTAGAGGTATCTCATGTTGATTTTGGTTCTGCACAACTCCAGGACCCCACTCTGCTAAGGGCCTGAGAGAATGTAATAGTTATCAATGGTGTGTCTCAGCGCCCAGGCACTGATGAGGTGTTCCCCCGCACGGCTGTCAACCAGGAGTTGTTATACCGAGTTGACAGGGTGCGAGGCGAGACCTTAGAGCAGTTACTGGTACCCCATCCTTATCGCCGGACAGTGCTGGAGTTAGCACATAAACATGTGCTAGGGGGACATCTAGGTGCCACAAAAACGCTGGACCGTATATTGCAGTGTTTTTATTGGCCGGGGGTATATCATGCAGTTAAAGTGTATTGTGAACATGTCCGGAGTGTCAGTTGCATGCCCCCAAGGCACACTTTCGAAGCCCCCTGGTACCTTTGCCCATTATTGAGGTGCCCTTTGAAAGGATTGCCATGGACTTGGTAGGTCCTTTAGTTAAGTCCGCACGGGGGCATCAGCATATTTTGGTAGTCATGGATTATGCTACCCGATATCCTGAAGCCATCCCACTACGGCACACGTCGGCAAAGTTGATTGCCAAAGAATTGTTCGCCATGTTTTGCCGAGTGGGTCTACCCAAGGAGATCCTCACAGATCAGGGTACTCCGTTTATGTCTAAAGTCACCAAGGAACTGTGCAAACTCTTTAATATCAAACAGTTGCATACATCTGTGTACCATCCCCAGACAGATGGGTTAGTAGAACGGTTTAATAAAACCTTAAAAAGCATGTTAAAAAAGGTGGTAAACAAGGATGGAAAGGACTGGGATGTTCTTTTACCATATTTGATGTTTGCCATCCGTGAAGTACCACAGTCTTCCACTGAGTTTTCCCCTTTTGAGTTGGTCTATGGCAGACATCCTAGGGGTCTGTTGGACATTGCCAAAGAAACGTGGGAGCAAGAACCCACCCCCCATAAAAGTGTTATTGAACACATCGCTGGTATGCAGGACAGGGTAGCGGCCGTTATGCCCATAGTCAGAGAGCATGTGGAGGAGGCCCAAAGGGCTCAAAGCCGGGTTTACAATAGGTCAGCGAAGGTAAGGACCTTTAAACCCGGTGACCGAGTTCTTGTACTCATTCCCACAGTGGAGAGTAAGTTCCTTGCCAAGTGGCAAGGACCCTATGAGGTGATGGAGAAAATAGGGGAAGTGAACTACAAGGTTCGTCAGCCTGGTAGGAGAAAACCAGAGCAGATTTATCATGTAAACCTGCTAAAGGCGTGGAAAGACAGAGAGAGTCTGCTTACAGAAAGATCTCCGGCTAAACTGCCTCCTATACTGTCCTCACACGCTGCGGTTAGGACTACAGAGGAAGCAGTAGGGGTAACAATAGCAGAGTCCCTCACAAAAAGCCAACAGCAAGAATCCAGAGAGTTTGTAGCAAGGAATACAGACGTGTTCTCCGAGCTACCCGGGTGTACGTCCATAATCAAACATGATGTTGTTACCGAGCCCCAGGTGAAAGTACGGTCGAGACCGTACTGGATCCCTGAGGCTCGTCGACAAGCCATTTCAGAGGAAGTGCAGAAAATGTTAAAGTTACGGGTCATTGAGGAGTCCAAAAGTGCATGGGCCAGTCCCATTGTCCTAGTTCCCAAGCCAGATGGAACGTTGCGTTTATGCAACGACTTCAGGAAACTGAATGAGGTGTCTAAATTTGACGCCTACCCCATGCCACGGGTAGACGAACTTATTGAGAGACTGGGAGGGGCCCGGTACTTCACTACACTTGATCTCAATAAGGGATACTGGCAGGTACCCCTGACGGATAGTGCCAAAGAAAAAAACTGCCTTTATCACCCCTGAGAGACTCTCATTATCTTGTGTTACCGCTTGGGCTCCATGGGGCCCCAGCCACATTTCAACAGCTAATGGACATAGTTTTAAAACCTCATAGAAGATACGCCTCAGCATATCTGGATGATATCATCATTTTCAGCTATGACTGGGAGAGTCACTTGCCCAAGGTACAAGCTGTAGTGAATTCCTTGAGAGCAGCTGGCCTGACCGCTCACCCCAAGAAGTGTGCTTTGGGGATGGAGGAGACACGCTATTTAGGGTATGTGATCGGCCGTGGTATAATCAAACCCCAGGTTAACAAGGTCGATGCTATTCAGAAATGGCCTCGACCTGTGAGCACCAAACAAGTTAGCTCATTCCTGGGCATTGTTGGGTACTACAGACGCTTTATACCCAACTTTGCCACAGTATCTGCTCCCCTGATGGACCTTCTAAAGGGTAAAAAGTCCGTTATGGTGCAGTGGAATGACCAGGCCGAAAGTGCTTTTCAGGCATTAAAGGAGGCCTTGTGTGGATCTCCTGTCCTCATTATGCCCGACTTCAGCAAAGAGTTTGTGGTACAAACAGACACATCAGATGTAGGGCTGGGAGCTGTCCTGTCTCAGGGGGTGAATGGAGAAGAGCATCCAGTTACCTATATGAGCAGGAAACTCACACCAGCAGAAAAGAACTACAGCATAGTAGAGAAAGAGTGTCTGGCGATAAAATGGGAGCTAGAGGCCCTGAGGTACTACTTGCTGGGGAGGCAGTTCCGTCTAGTGACCGACCACTCACCCCTCACTTGGATGAGCAGATCCACGGACAAGAATGCCAGGGTTACTAGGTGGTTCTTGTCCCTTCAAATTTTTAGTTTTTCGGTGGAGCACAGAGCCGGGAAACTGCAAGGCAATGCGGATGCCTTATCCTGGACTCATTGTTTAATGTCTGGAGTTCGCCCCGAGGGGTCAGAACTGAGGGGGAGGGTATGTGAGAAAGTGAAGGGTGTGGTTTGGGAGAACAGGTATGTTCCAGCCAGGCAGTTAAAGGGTGTCTGGTAGAAGCCCACAGCAGGGAGGTCAGCTGACTAATTAAGGTCTGATATAGGGTGTGTGTCAGGACTAGGAGGTGGCACTACACTGAGGAGCAGTGTGAGCTGTGTAACTGAACCTGCATGAAGGTAAATCTGTGCCACCCGTCTAATGTAACCAGAGCGAGAGTCTGGCAGCCAGGCTCTTGTATAGAGAGGGATTGTTTTCTTGTATTAGTTATTTCTCAGCCGAGAAGGTTTTGTTTTTTGTTTGTGCCTTTGTAAAGGCAAACCTGTTATTACACTTGCAAGTGTATAAATTCTAAACTTGAGTGCGATCCAGTCTCTGTGTCTCTGTTTCCTGCACTGCTACCAAGCATCTACCTGAGCGGTTCCCCACAGTTGTTTCATAAGAATATACCCTGTTTATTAGCCGTACTAGGGCATCTGGGTATCATAGAGGGAGCCCCCTGCTCAGGACCACCCTCTCCGAGCCATTCTTCATGTACTAAATTGTATAGTTTTGAAGGGGTCTCCAATTTGGACATTCCCTACTTTGTTTGAAGGATCCATTGCCAATAAACAGATCAAGAGATCAGCTACAGTAAGATCGGAAACCCAGTAGTAACTTCAATCTTCCTGCAGAGCCACCACAGAGGAAATGATGCATTACACAATGTCTACTCTAACCACTGAGCTGTCTGTGTACAGTCATGGCCAAAAGTTTTGAGAATGACACAAATATTCTATTTTCACATGATCTGCTGCACTCTGGTTTTTATGTGTGTTTGTCAGATGTTTTTATCACATACAGAAATATAATTGCATTCATATTATGAGTAACAGAAGCTTATATTGACAGTTAGAATGAGTTAATGCAGCAAGTCAATATTTGCAGTGTTGACCCTTCTTCTTCAGGACCTCTGCAATTCTCCCTGGCATGCTCTCAATCAACTTCTGGACCAAATCCTGACTGATAGCAGTCCATTCTTGCAGAATCAATGCTTTAATTTTGTCTGAATTGTTGGTTTTTGTTTGTCCACCCGTCTCTTGATGATTGACCACAAGTTCTCAATGGGATTAAGATCTGGGGAGTTTCCAGGCCATGGACCCAAAATCTCTATGTTTTGTTCCCTGAGCCATTTAGTTATCACCTTTGCTTTATGGCAAGGTGCTCCATCATGCTGGAAAAGGCATTGTTGAGCGCCAAACTGCTCTTGGACGGTTGGGAGAAGTTGCTCTTGGAGGACATTCTGGTACCATTCTTTATTCATGGCTGTGTTTTTAGGCAAGACTGTGAGAGAGCCGATTCCCTTGGCTGAGAAGCAACCCCACACATGAATGGTTTCAGGATGCTTTACAGTTGGCATGAGACAAGACTGGTGGTAGCGCTCACCTCTTCTTCTCCGAATAAGCTGTTTTCCAGATGTTCCAAACAATCGAAAAGGGGATTCATCAGAGAAAATGACTTTACCCCAGTCCTCAGCAGTCCACTCCCTGTACCTTTTGCAGAATATCAGTCTGTCCCTGATGTTTTTTCTGGAGAGAAGTGGCTTCTTTGCTGCCCTCCTTGAGACCAGGCCTTGCTCCAAGAGTCTCCGCCTCACAGTGCGTGCAGATGCACTCACACCTGCCTGCTGCCATTCCTCAGCAAGCTCTGCACTGCTGGTAGCCCGATCCCGCAGCTGAAACACTTTTAAGAGATGGTCCTGCCGCTTGCTGGTCTTTCTTGGGCGCCTTGGAGCCTTTTTGGCACCAATGGAACCTCTCTCCTTGAAGTTCTTGATGATGCGATAGATTGTTGACTGAGGTGCAATCTTTCTAGCTGCAATACTCTTCCCAGTTAGGCCATTTTTGTGCAGTGCAATGATGACTGCACGTGTTTCTTTAGAGATAACCATGGTTAACAGAAGAGAAACAATGATGGCAAGCACCAGCCTCCTTTTAAAGTGTCCAGTGGTGTCATTCTTAATTAATCATGACAGATTGATCTCCAGCCCTGTCCTCATCAACACCCACACCTGTGTTAATGGAGCAATCACTGAAACGATGTTAGGTGGTCCTTTTAAGGCAGGGCTGCAATGATGTTGAAATGTGTTTTGGGGGATAAAGTTCATTTTCTAGGTAAATATTGACTTTGCAAGTAATTGCTGTTAAGCTGATCACTCTTTATAACATTCTGGAGTATATGCAAATTGCCATTAGAAAAACTGAAGCAGTAGACTTTGTAAAAATTAATATTTGTATCATTCTCAAAACTTTTGGCCATGACTGTATATGGAAGGGCATGTCCTCCAAAGTGAGAGATATTCTTTATAGATACTCTATGCTCTAGCCATGAGATGAAGGCCTCCCATCTATATTAAAAATCCCTAATAGGATATATGAAGAGAGATTTTCTAAATTAGACAACCAGTTTACTGCCTTATACTTTGACAGAACAGTAGAATGTACATTGGCTTTGTTCTACCTGTGCAGTAAACTATATTATCTTCATATGCCAGGCCCCAACAAATATCATTTGACTGTGTAAGTCTTGCTCTTTTTTTTTTTTTTGTAAACACCATGGCACATTTGATCTGTGGGAGTATGACTGTTACGGCCACCACCAATTGTCAGGTCAGGTCAGAAGCTGTCAATAGAAACATCAAAACTTAGTCAAAAAAAGGAGCATGGTTGCCAAACACAATTACCAATGCAGCAACAAGGAGATAAAAGACTTTTCCTTATCTGGTACTACTGAAGATTTTATCTTTAACCACTGCAGTACCGCCAATGCACACTAGGTGGCATAGGTGCACCTAACAAGTCAGTTCCTGAAAATAAGGGAAAAAATAGGAAGTTTGAGCCTGTGTGAGAGACGTGACACCGCTGTCATTGTGAAAGTATGGCAACAATATATTATACGTTATCATTAAGTTATTTTACACATTCTGCAGAAAATTAAATTCTGCTGACCTTACATATTATTGTCTAAAATGACATGTAAGATACTCAATGCATTGTATTTTACATCTGCAGCTTTTTTATATCAGATGGAGCTCCATTATTATCTGTCCCAATGTACATCTCGCCAGAGGATCCTCTATTACGATGTTCCAGTTTGACCCTGGATGTCTATTGGTTCTTCAGTGTGAGCCAGTGACAAGTCAAGAAATCAAAGGTGAAGACCTATGATCCAATCTAGATCCATTGACCATAATTGACTAATAGATGAAAGAGCCAAAGTGTCTTCTGCATTTCTTAGCCCTGGTTAGACTATAACTCAGCACAATTCCCTGCACAACCTACACAGCGTCTGAGCTGACCTGGCATTGCTGATATTTGATTTTTTTGGTGCTAATTTTGGTCCATAAAGCGTCTGGGCAGATTTCTACTCTTAGACAAGGTCTCTTTTCCCCTTCATAAAATATGGGAATAGAATAGTGACGTGCTTTCTTGCCCTAACATTCTGCAATGTAGGTAACAGTCACACAAAATGATCTGCACCAAATTGTGGCGTAGACCTAGCACTATAAATCCCACTGAAGGATGAAATTGCTTTCCAAGTCGCTTCTGCTTCTCCTGAAGATATGACGTGTTTTTTCTCTACGTTCAGCACATTACAATGCAGTGCAGTGAATGAAATATGTCATAAAGTGCAGCAAAGCTCATGGCTGGGGCTTCATTAACAATTACATTACAGAAATTTCCTATGCAGATATATGATCTTATTAGTTGAGGTGCTTCCTTAAAGGGGTTGTTCAGATATGTACACTTTTACGTAAACTGTTTACAAGAAGTGTTACCTTACTGACAGGGCCATTACAAGGTATTTTGGTGCCCTAGGCAGTTTAGGCAGACTGTGCCCCACTCCCTTCATCTGCCCTTTACAGTATATTCCATTATTCTGATCAATCAGGGGATAAGAAAAATGGAAAAAAATGTCATACTGAAGTTAATACAAGATGGAATCAAAGTCTTCCATTTGTAACCATCTTGTATCAACTTCAACATAAAGAAGGAAAGCTTCACTCAGTCATGTGCCTATTTTTGGTTAAAAAAAACCCCATAGTAGTTTGTGCTATTTTTGCATCTAAAAGGTGAATATCTGAAAAAAAAAAAAAACACAGGATGATGCTCCCTTATGCCCTCCAACACTGAAGGATGCCCACTACTATGCCTGGAGAAAGGAGAAGGCTAACTTATGTCCCCTATACAGTATAATGCCCCCCTGCACAGTATAACACCCCCTGAAAAGTATATTGCCCTCCACACAGTACAATTCCCCTTGCACATGTATGTCTGTGGATCGAGCAGTGAACATAGTTATCATTACTCACTGCTCCTAAGTCCCTGCTCCCCGGTCCTTATCCATAGTGAGTGTCGGCGTATATATTACATCAGTACAGAGAACCTGGAGCAGAAAAAGACCAAAGACATAAGAGCAGTGAATAATAAAAACTATGCCCTCCATTTACCCCCTGGGCCTACCATAAGCAATGAGTGCTTTTTATCACAGTACTGAAGGAAGCATTTATTGTGTTTGTGTCCGACTATATTTATGAGCAGAGATCTCAATGTAAGCCTTTTATACTGAAAACTATATATTTCTACTATACTATATTATATTATAACACTACTGTCACCACACCACCACCTGAACAGCCTCTACCCCCACCTTCTGTCTCTATCTCTCTTCCCTCATAGACTGTAAGCCCTTGCGGGCAGGGCCCTCTATCCTACTGTGCCAGTTGGTCACTGTTAGTATTTTACTTGTATATTTTGTGTACCGTATGTAAACCCTCAAATGTAAAGCACCATGGAATTAATGGTGCTATATAAATAAACAATAATAATAATACTATTTTTGTTTGGACCAATTCTCCCTCTAGGATACTACATTTGCTTTAACATAGCAGGTTATGACCAAACTATACCGAACGTGTGTGAACTGGACCTATGAGAAAATAAACCGCCACAGTTAGGAGTCCCTGCCTTCCAGCAATATACTGTCCTGTACTCATTATAGAACAGTATATCGCTGGGAGGCAGAGACTCCTAGTATCATAGATAACTACACTGCTAGGAGTCCCGCTCCTTGCATGAAGGTAAGGCCGGTAAATTTGGCAAACACTTGTGTGAACTGGAACTTGATCGTGTGATCTAGCCTAACTCGTCCAAATTTCTACCACCTACGAGATGGCCTTATTTGGCACAATGTTGTATCCTAATCCACACTCCTTATGGGGGAATGCAAAAAGAATAATCGAAAACACTTCAGAAATTTTTTTAGCACAAATTGCACTAGAATTTGACTACATGCTGATTAGTAATTCTCCCCAAATATGTAAAGAAAATTGGAGAAGAAATAATTAAAGGGGTTTTTCCAGAAAAGCAACTCAGCGGAGATCAAACCCCCATTGCTCATGAGATTGGGGGACTTTCGTCCTCTGTTCGGAATGGAGCGGCTATCTCTGGAACTTCAATCAGAACAGGGATGAAAGTTCTCTTTTCTTCTGATCAGTGGGAGTCTGAGCATTTGGATACCCACTGATCCTCAAGTTATCCCTATAGCCTATGGAAAGGCCCTTTATTGAAATATATATCTGCGGAGGGGGTGAGACATCTCGGGGTGGTCAGTTGCTACATAACCACTACCTAATCTATAGGCTATGAACTTATCCATCTAACTGGGATAGGTTTATTATTATTAACCTCCTATGTCCGTGTATGAAATATATAACGCTGTACAATACAGATCGGCCACCAGCGCTTTTATAAATGTCACCCTGCTGTTAGTATCACTTTCTATTATGTTTTGTAAACTCTGTGATGGGGACAAATTGGATTTTTCGACAAGGATCATTGGCCCCATGAATAATTGAAGAGGTGATGACCTTTCAGTCGGAGGTGGCTGAGGATACAATACTTTTCGCTCAAATTGATTTGCGAACCACAGGAGCAGATCAATAGATGGCAAATAACAGCTGACGTCTGTATTTGGAAGATATGACCTGACGATATAAGAGATGTGTAAATTAGATAAAGCTATTAAGAGGATACTGAACCATTAGACTATGTTCACACTGGTGTACCACTTGCGCCCAATGGATACCATTTACTGATGATGCAGTTTGCTGTGGTGTCCATTATTTTAATAGAAGATATTGCTCTGAATACAGCGCTTTTCTTTCTGTTAATGGTCTGTTCCCACCACAGAATTTGGAGCTGATTTGGAGCATCAAATTCTGCCCATGGTTGACTGTGTAAAGCTGGGGTTATTTTTTTTTCTCAACAATTGAATTGTCTGTGGATAGTCAAACTGAGCTTAAAGAGTGAGACTGAACCCAAAGATCGATGCGGGATGCGGAAAAAATAAGAGTCCTACTTGATCTTGCCATGGATTCCACAATGGATTCTGCCTCGGCTTCAGACTTTTCGCTGGTTAGGCCCTAATCGGCAGCAGAAAGCCGCAAGAGAATGCAGACGTCCGGCTCAAATTCTTATACACCAGCAGATCAGATCCCATTCACATGCCAAATAAAAAAAAACACAGTGCAAAGTGACGTGTGCTGCGGGTCTTAAACTTAGAACGTGTCAATTATAACAGCTGATTTTACCCACAGATATCTACCAAGGAGGAAATAGTTTTGAATCTCAAGTTATCATTAGATGTGATATAATAGGGCAACATTGCAATCTTACGATACATGGCTACATGTTACTGTGCAGTTATAATTCCTCCATTAATATGCACACTCAGCTCAGTCTAGCATGCATGTTTTTTTCAAGGAGAGGGTAATAAGTTGTTCCCAGACACCTCTGACATATGCAGTGAAGGTAGAGTTGGGAGACCACAATAGTCAGCTGATTTGACAAAAATTGGAGGCTTTGAGAAACATTTAGCTAATGTGTATACAACTTTAGGTTTTTGCAGGTGTCAGCCCCAACACAAAACTCTCGAGCCACAGAGATTTCACAAAGAATATTAACTAAAAGAGTACCAAAGGGGATATTTCAGCTAGGTATTTGTTTTCCATGAGTGAGCAAACAACTCAGAAGCATTGTATTTCACAACAGTGAAAAAATGTAGAGCTAAGGTCTAGTTTTAATAGCCATGTTAAGGAAACAAGACTAGCTTGTGTCCATCCAAAAAAAACGGACAGGAACAGATCAGTTTTTTTTTTTTTTTTTGTTTTTTTTTAAGCACTGATGTCTATGTAAACAGATGGCCACCCGTTTGTGTCCGTTTTTGCATTCGTTAAACACGACCGAGTCCTGTCCAGGCCCTGTGTGAGCCATATATCCCAGACGGAACTCGGCCATGTGCATCGAACTCAATGCATCATATTCAGTCATGAGAGTCATAGTGAGCTCCCGACTAGCCCAATCGCTACTGTACTAAACTAACATAAGGCTGAATATGAGGATATTTACTGGTCTGAATGACCATGATGGTCAGCCAGCTATGAGGTCTGGCCTACCAACTCCACAGCCCTGCAGAAAACATGTGCTTTTGTGGCAAAAAAGGTGGATGTAAACTCAGCCTTAGCCAAAACCAGTGGCAGGTTGAAAACACAGAAGAGGTGCAAACCTTTCCATTATACAATATTGATTACTAATACTGGGAGTCAGTGTTGAATAGAGCTCACCATTTCTCCCCAAGCACACTGGTTGGACTTCAGGGGGCACGTTATATTAATGAATATAGGGGGAACACAGACAGCCTGCTATACAAATAAAGTATAGCAGCCCTAATGTTCCTTAAGGCTGCAACTGCTATACAGAGATAGTATAGTGACCCTAACATTTGTTAGAGTTGCTAACTCATGCACTAGAAAGGGTTAATTGCAGTCATAACTTGACCACAACTAAACCTAGTGTAGGGGTTAGTCACAATCAAGGGTTTACACTCGGTCATGACACACACAGACAAGTTATGTCTAGGATTCACCCTTTCTAGTGCAGGGACTACTCATGCTTTGAAGGAGTCCCTGCATTGTAGGTAACCTCTTTTTACAGCAATGAACATCAGTTTGGTGCTAGCGATCATTGCAGGGTTGAAGAGTGAACAGTGCACAATGTTTATGCATACAGCTCAATCCCTGAACATGAAAGGGTGGGGAAGTAGATTGTGATTTACACAGCTCCACAACCCTGCCCACATACAAGCATCCCCTTCCCCATGACCACCACAACCACCTCCTCCAAACATGCAGCAACACTCCACACACACTCGAAAAGCGACACTCCCCAGGGACCCCCTCCACCAACACATAGGCGGCAACTCCTCAGGGACCTGCCCCCCCAACACACATATGGCAGCCCCTCATGGATCCCTCCACATACACACAGGCAGCAGCCCCCCAGGGACTCCCACAGCCTTCCCTCACACACAGGCAGCACCCACAGAGACCCCCCACTTACATGAAGACAGAACCCTACACAGGCAGCAGCCCCTCAGGGACCCCCATTCCCAAGGCACAGATGGCAGCCCCTAGGGACCAGAATTTTAGATGCCAATGGCAACCCAGAAACCTGTGTCCTCTACCTTTAGATGCTAGAAGCACCTCAGGGAACCCTTCCCCCCTCTTCAGGTGCCAGCAGCACCCTAAAGACCCCTGCCCCCCTTAGATGCCAGCAGTACCCCAAAGACCCCTGTCCCACAGGATGCCAGCACCTCAAAGACCGCCCCAAGGACCTCTGCCCCCCTTAGATGTCAGCAGCACCCCAAAGACCCCTTCCCCCCCTTAGATGCCAGCAGCACCCAAAAGACCCCTGTCTCCCTCAATGCCAAAGGCACCCCAGGGACTCCTATCCCACCCTAAACATCAATCCAAGCCCCCAGACCTTCCATTACACAGTCCCATGTAAAACATCACTCTCTTTTTAGCCCCTCAACATGCAGGCCCATGTAACCACATGACTCCCTTCCATCATCCAGTGCTCACAGCTTTCTGCTCTCCATCTACACGAGCTCCGCTCCTGCTTCCTCTTGAGCACGGAGCTGTGATGGAAGAGACCCCGCCCTCATCGGAGAGACCACGCCCCTTCCCGTGACATCATACCTACCAGGAGCAACTCCATTCTAGACACGACCATACAGGCACTGTACACACTGCCGGTCCGCCGTGGCTTCTACACTCCAGCTTCCTGCAGCATGGCGGGGCGTCTCGCAGCTCTCCCCACACAATAGTCACTTCCCTGTTGTCGCCTGTGGCTGTGTGCCCTCCTCTATCAGGGGCGGAGAGGAAGACATGGTGGTAGTGAGGAGGAGGGAGCTGTGTACATGCTGCAGTCTCTACTACTCACCTCATCATTTATTTCCTGGCACCAGAGACAGGGGGCACAGGATGCAGGGGCAGCGCGGCTGTAGGGGGCAGCACTAGACCTGTGCCTTCTCACACATTGGAGCTTTGCTATTCTTCCAGTCCAGCCCTGCACCCACACCTGGAGGACCCATCTGATGTCCAGTGACTGCCAGTGACCTGGTGAGAGTGACATGTGACAGCGCAATGTTCCGACAGCTCTGCAATCGCCTGGTGAGTACTATATAAGAGGAGCCTGTGCCAGGTGGTGCCAGTGCAACTGTGTGCCCAATCCATCTGTTATTGTATTATCGTGGTGCTGCCAATACAAAACGTTTTTAGGGTCGGTCTGTGCGCCAGCTAGAAGTCGTATAGTACTGACCATCACGGCTTCATAGTTTGCGCCATTATATGGTGGAAACAATACATCACATTTACCTTTATATCTATAAACAAGGTGGCAGATTTGATGTCAGCGCTATATGTCCCTCCATATAGTATGCTATTTTACTTGCCGTAGCGGCAGATATATTTCATTGCCTGTAGATTAGGTGCCTTGGTAGTCCCCCCGTGTCCCGTTGCCAATATCTATCATGCATTGCAGTGCTGGGTATTCCCTCTGCCACTGTTTCCTTGGTGACGGTAAAGCTGGCAGTGTACCAAGTAATATTTTCATCCGATATAATCGATATTTCACCCTGGTTGTAGTAGTACATCTCCTGTAGGATCCGATCCCGTCATGTGCAATTGGCAGATTCCTCTGCTTGGCCATTAATCTCTATGGCTATGTGTACCGGGCAGCGTGACATGTTATAGTCACATCAGATGTCTTCACAGATCTCTGCGTTGATACAGTTCACACGAAATGGCCATGCGTGGATCATAACATCTTATTCCATGCAGTAATTTATTTCTGGCGTCAGTCCATGGCATGTCTCCCCTTCATTAGGAGCTTGCATGTACCTGTGAGCCGCAGGGTCCTGGGCTTTGTGTGTATGTGACTGACCTCCCTGCAGGCTATCGGGCTCTGATCATCTGGCTGGTGGGCTCCCTGACCAGGACCTTGTCTCCATTACCTTTGATTGTTTGCCTATTTACTCTTAGGAGTCACACACCTTGTGTGGCCGCCTGTCGGTCTACACACATTAGCCTTGTATTCTGTTTGCTGCTCTTCCCCTATTCTCTTTACACAGTAGATGTTAGCAGACGCCTGCTTCCTCTCTGGACGCTATTGTTCCCCTCCAATGCACACATGGCACACTTGTCATTGGCTATGTGGTCGTGAATATTATGTATTCCACACACTTTGTTTCGGTGGCTGAATGTACACGCAGCAGAGCTGAGTTTGTCATTTGGAGCAGCGTTGTTTGTACGTGATGCCACATGATGTGCGCCTGGCAGGTCTAGAAATTACCGCATGATATGAGACCTTGAGTCATCCAGTTCTGCAAAGTTGTTAAATTGTGTTCAGCGGTTTCCACAGTCGGCCATCTACTTTAGATGTCCGCCAGCTTTGTCTCCTGTCTCCCCCGTAACAAGCATGCTTAGTTGCAAAGGAGAATAAGAAGCTGTTCGATTCTTCTGAGATCAGTCATGTTGTAATTCTGCATGCCCAATCCATCACTTCCCATCTGTGAGGGCAGCTTTAGGCTCTGTTCACACTATCATCATAATGGGAACCAATATGCTGTGATTTCCAACAAATGAATTCAGACACTGATGGGCACCATTGACTGTAATGGAGCCCATTGGGGTTCAGGAATTTTTGGCAGCAAGAATAACAATGTGACTGATAGTTTAGTAAAACTGGTTGAGAAACCCTGTGAGGTCTGTACTGGCACGTAGGAGCTGTCACCAGTTTTTCCCGAAACACATAATAGAATTAATTGAACAGTTGCCTTTAAAGGGTTTCTCCTGGACTTCCATATTTATGACCTATCCTTAGGATTGGTCGTCATCAGTATATGATGGGTAGGGGTCCTACATCTGGGATCCCCACAGGTCAGCTGAATGGGACTGAACTGCAATGCCAGGCAAAATGTGCCCTTGGCAACCCGCTGATCTGTGAAGTCCTCGGTGTAAACCGCTTTTTTTGCATATAGGTTTCCGTTTGGGGGGTCCCCAAGCGGACTCCCCGAACGCAGATGTGAACCGGGCCTAACAGCCGCCTGTGTCCGTTGCCATTGACTCTAGTGTAAATAACATGATGGACGCTGTCTTCCGTCATGTTTGTTTACTTTTGAAAGTTTCCACCATGTTTTTCTATATTGGGTTGAATGCAGACGGACACCAGACGTAGGTGGATCCATCTGTATCTGTCATTTAATGTCTATTGCTCTCATCCCATGACAGATAGGAGCAACAGACATTAAATAATGGTAGCCTGAACATAGGGAAAATATAAAAAAAAAATAGTTGTCTCTTCCAGGTTCTCCATTTCCAGTGTCTGAAACTCTGAGCCTCTGTTTATAGGCCCCCTTGCTGATGCCTGCAGTGACATCCCAGCTATGTCAGGTGACCCATGTAACCAATCACAGGCGGTGACTACATCATAAGTGGCACATGACTGACCTGGCCTTGCCAATGATGTTCCGTTTGTGAAGAGGTCAACGCCGAGGCCTGTGATTGTCTGCAGTGGTCACCGGGCACAAATGGGATGTCAATGGTGGGGTTGTAAACACAAGAATGGTACATCCAATGCTGGAAATGGAGGCCCTGGAAGACATAAGTAAAACTTTTAAAATTTTACTTCCACAATGTTTAGCACAAATTAATCTTTTAGAAAAGAGTCGACCAACCCCTTTAAGTAAAGTTGTAGAGAGCTGAACATCTTACTAGAATCTTGGGGTGATCTTACACATAACAGCACTCGCCTGATCCAACCAGTCTGGCACAGCTTACTTGCCTCTCCCCGTTCATGCTCAGCTTGCATGTGTATGGGAGAGTCTAGAGGAATAGCCCTCATCTGCACATGCGTTAATCTGACAGCTGTTGAAAGTATATGGACACCTGTACAGTCAAGGCTTCTCATTTATTATGTGACAAGATCTGCATGGCTTGAAGGCTAGCGGCTGATAATAATAGTTAATAGGTTTCCTCATATTACTCGTCTTCTGTGATATAAATCTATGGTTTTAGCCGCTTCTCTTTTGACAGTTTAAACTGCCGGCCATGTACGTGAGAGAGCTGTCGGCAGCGTCTTATCACCCATGGGAACAAAGGATTGTACATAATGCAGTCCAATGTGCCAGACTCGCTTTCCCCGACATCTGCCCTTCGGGGGACGTTTGGGAAATTACATGCACGCATAACCTGGCAGGTTCCACCAGCTCTTTTCTCATGTGTATGAGCAGTTTTAAAAGGATATCAATCTTATGTGAAGAAAACTTAAGGGGTATTTTATGAAGAAAATGTACTTGCTATCCACAGCATAGGGGATAAATATCTGATCGCTAGGGTTCTCACCACTGCACAGCTGCAGTACAAAAATGTTGGCGACTAAAGATCAGATCCATCCATATTTGGCCTTCAAAATAACCTTATTATTGCAGAAATTTCTGCAATAAAATCTGCAACATGTAAATGCACACTACACGTTGTATAAAAGCTGCGTTTTTTTGTTGCAGTTTTTTTTTTTTTTTTTTTTTGAGCCAAAGCCAGGCGTAGGTACACTACCGTTCAAAAGTTTGGGATCACCCAGACAATTTTGTGTTTTCCATGAAAACTCACACTTTTATTTATCAAATGAGTTGCAAAAAGAATAGAAAATATAGTCAAGACATTGACAAGGTTAGAAATAATGATTTTTATTTGAAATAATAATTTTCTCCTTCAAATTTTGCTTTCGTCAAAGAATGCTCCATTTGCAGCAATTCCAGCATTGCAGACCTTTGGCATTCTAGCTGTTAATTTGCTGAGGTAATCTGGAGAAATTTCCCGCCATGCTTCCAGAAGCCCCTCCCACAAGTTGGATTGGCTTGATGGGCACTTTTTGCGTACCATACGGTCAAGCTGCTCCCACAACAGCTCAATGGGGTTGAGATGTGGTGACTGCGCTGGCCACTCCATTACAGATAGAATACCAGCTGCCTGCTTCTTCCCTAAATAGTTCTTGTATAATTTGGAGGTGCTTTGGGTCATTGTCCTGTTGTAGGATGAAATTGGCTCCAATCAAGTGCTGTCCACAGGGTATGACATGGCGTTGCAAAATGGAGTGATAGCCTTCCTTATTCAAAATCCCTTTTACCTTGTACAAATCTCCCACTTTACCAGCACCAAAGCAACCCCAGACCATCACATTACCTCCACCATGCTTGGCAGATGGCGTCAGGCACTCTTCCAGCATCTTTTCAGTTGTTCGATTCGTCTGTCCATAACACTTTTTTCCAATCTTCCTCTGTCCAATGTCTGTGTTCTTTTGCCCATATTAATCTTTTGCTTTTATTAGCCAGTCTCAGATATGGCTTTTTCTTGGCCACTCTGCCCTGAAGGCCAGCATCCCTGAGTCGCCTCTTCACTGTAGACGTTGACACTGGCATTTTGCGGGTACTATTTAATGAAGCTGCTAGTTGAGGACATGTGAGGCGTCGATTTCTCAAACTAGAGACTCTAATGTACTTGTCTTGTTGCTCAGTTGTGCAGCGGGGCCTCCCACTTCTTTCTACTCTGGTTAGAGCCTGTTTGTGCTGTCCTCTGAAGGGAGTAGTACACACCGTTGTAGGAAATCTTCAGTTTCTTAGCAATTTCTCGAATGGAATAGCCTTCATTTCTAAGAAAAAGAATAGACTGTCGAGTTTCACATGAAAGTTCTCTTTTTCTGGCCATTTTGAGAGTTTCATCGAACCAACAAATGTAATGCTCCAGTTTCTCAACTAGCTCAAAGCAAGGTCAGTTTTATAGCTTCTCTAACTAGCAAAACTGTTTTCAGCTGTGCTAACATACATTCACAAGGGTTTTCAACGGTTTTCTAAACATCCATTAGCCTTCTTACACAGTTCGTAAACACAATGTACCATTAGAAATCTGGAGTGATGGTTGCTGGAAATGGGCCTCTATACACCTATGTAGATACTGCATTAAAAACCAGACGTTTGCAGCTAGAATAGTCATTTACCACATTAACAATGTATAGGGTGTATTTCTGATTCATTTAATGTTAAGTGACCCTAAACTTTTGAATGGTAGTGTATAAGTGATTCCTTTTCGTATAAGTGATATTTTCTGTACCTTTTGAAGCCATTCTTGACTTTGGCTCAAAAAACCCCCTAAAATCTGCAACAAAAAAGTGCAGCTTTACTGTGATGTATGGCTTCAGCCTAAAGTGGCTTTAATACAATTTCACATCAGATTCAAGTTCCTTCGATGCTTCACCTCTATCCCACTTTTTTGTCCTCTTCTTAAATAAAGCACATGCCAGTGGTTTGCATTATAACTCGCACCGCTAAACTCTAGCGAGCGAGGTGCAGAACAAGGGTTGTGGTGTAGACCGTTTTGTGCCACCTACTTTTTTTTAACTTGATAAGTCTCCTAAAAGCAAATATCCATGACACATCTGCCATGTTGATATCCTTTGGTGAATTGGTGGCATGACCTAAAAGTTTGGTATAACATAAACAATAAGTCCTCGTTCACATCTGCGTTCGGGTTTCCGTTTGGGGAGTCCGCTTGGCGAAACCCCCCCCCTCCCCCGAACGGAAACCTATACGCATAAAAAGCGGTTAACCTGGGAAATCCGCGGACCCTGCAAGCAGCACTTTTCTCTCCCGCGTGTTTCGTGCGGAAACCACGCGGACCCCATTATAGTCTATGGGTTCCACGGGTTTCCCAGGTTAATCGCTTTTTTTTATGCGTATAGGTTTCCAGTTCGGGGGGGGGGGGTCTCCCCGAATGGAAACCCGAATGCAGACGTGAACTGTGCCTAAGTCCTAGTGTGTGACCAGATGTAGTTTTGAAGAACCACGAATGAGAAGTACTTCTCATGTGTCACCAGATCTAGTTCTCCTGAAGAACCATAGATGAGATGTCCTTCTCAGGTTGACCAGCTCTAGTTCTCTTGAAGAACCAAGAACGAGAAGTCCTTTTTGTGTGTAACCAGCTCCAGTTCTCCTGAAGGCACAGACACCCTGCCTTAGGATTGATTGTGAAACTTTTTGACACACATCCAACAGCGTCTCCTTCTAGCACATGTATTGTGCTGACAGTACCTGCATGGAAACAGCATGGAATGTGATATTCCCCGCAGACATACAGACATGGTCCTTATCAGAAGACTTCTACTAGTAATGTGTATATGCAGGAGTTGCTGATAATGCATTATCCTAGTATAGTCATTCTGGTAACTTATGGGGAATCTACTTTTATACATTTATGTGCTTTTCAGAACGGCTTTTGTAGTATTAGGTACTGATATGACCCAGCTCTGCAACACTCTCCACAATAGGGACACTTATCCTGCTCATGCACTTTGCCGGGAGACTGTCAGTGACAGCATGATAGAAAGATGTTATCATGGAGATTTATTAATCTTTATGTTACATATGAAGTCTGTACAGACTGAGCGCTCTGTAGGTGAGGAATGCACCAAGATGGAGCCAGCGCCATTGGCAGTGCTTATAGAAATGCTGGTCACAGAGATGGATGAGTCTCCTTGGTGTTATCTATCTACTGCTTACGCCATTGTGATAAATGACATAGAGCGGCTCAGCATAAACATTCACGGAGGTAAATTTAAGCCAATGAGTGGAGCTGGCAATGTAAATACATGCATTGTATGCCTTGAAAAGAAGCCTACAGGGTGAGACTCTCTCTCCATGACCTCCATATGATCTAAAAGGGAGTATGGACAGGCGGTATCGTCATATGTCAACCCGTTTGAAGAAATAAAAATCTCCATCATTTTCCATGTTGTTCACTGCTAAAATGCATTCATTGCGCTGATCATAATTTCCATGTACACATTAAGACCATGTTCAGATGGTGGATTCTTCTGTTGGAAAAATCTGCTGCAGAATCCACAAAAGAAATCTGTGATTTACCCTTGGATTTCTGCTGGGCAAGTTTGATGTGCTGCATTTAAACTAGCCCAGAGGGGTAACCTGAAGCTTCTAGACCTCAATGCCAAATCTGTAATGGGGCCCCCACTTACCATGTGCTATCTATAATTCTGGTGCCGTCTTATATTATAGAAAGGTCTTTAGGCTACTTGAGGCTCCAGGGCCCGGCAGCAATTGCTATCTCTGCGCCTCGAGAGCTATGCCTCTGCACTAGCCTCCCTCTATAGGACTAATCCGTATGTGGTAACTTGTTGCAATTTCCATGTGAACTGTATGGATAAATTGACAATTGGGTGTTATCTTTTGCATTGCCAATAGCAGTGTCCCTGTATAGCCAAACACTGAAAGGGCCACTGTTCTGGAGGGGGTGTCCCAGAGGTGGGACCTGCATTTATTAGACATATAGGCATATCCACAGGGTATGGCTTTTGCAGTTTTATTGGTGAATTAGCATACTGCTGCCCCAACAGAGAGAACCAGTAATGCAGACCTGGACTTGTTCCCCATACACTTACAGTGGCAGTCCATTTGACCCAACTCCCCCATAGACATGTTGATTCATATATTCTCAGTGGGGGAGAGAGAAATAAGTGGCAGCCAGATATGGTTAGCAGTGGCTTATCTCCCATGGGAACAAACAATTGGGTATGTTCAACCTGCCTTCTCTTTCTTTCCTTCGTTTGACACCCGGGGAGGTTCAGGATGTCTCATACACATTCGATAGTTGGCCAGTCGTAATGAAATTGATGGGTTTGTCCAGCATACGCGTAATGTTTATAACACCCTGACCCATAGAATGAGTGTTATAGTAGTAATAGAGAATTAAACTATGCAACTCTGTGATCCAGTGCCAGGTGGCATGACATTGCTTGGCTACTGAGAGATTGAGTTGTTTAAGGAGGTTACCCATCTGGAGAGACCCTTTTATATGCCTTGGTAGAGCAATTGAATATCATGGGGGGGGGGGGGGTAGTCTCCTACTGCTATTGGTAAGAACAGAGCTATAATATCTGCTGAAGGGCCATTGGCCAACCTTACTCTAATGTGTATGGGTACCGGAAAAATAGAAAATAGACAGCGCCGAGCGCTGATAGTGTAATACCGTAGACACAAAATGGAGTTTAAATGTACAAACAGATGGTCTCTCACCTTTTTTGGTTGTGACAAACGCTCACTACCACTTGTAGTTTATGTAGGGATAATTCCCAAAAGATACAGACCCCAGTAAGCAGTTTCTAGCCTCAGGAACGTAGTAAACCTGTTTACACAACAGGAAGATCCAATGTAGAAGAAAGACGTGGCAGAAAAGGCGCTGGTCCAAAGTAAAATCCTTTATTCCAATCGAGCCAGCGCCTTTTCTGCCTCGTCTTTCTTCTACATTGGATCTAATGTGTATGGGCGCTTTAAGCTGGAACTCTGCACATGGGACGACACTCCCTAGTAGAAGCAGAATAATATTACAGGAACACTCCCATCTGTCTTATCATCAGAAGGCTGCTTGGCTGCGTCTATGTAATTCCCATACACAGTAGAAGAGGAGCCGCTCCAGATGTTCTGCCGTCTACTTGGGAAGCGTGTTTTCAGTAGTGATTTGTATAGCTATAATTACTTTTATGTATAATTACTGTGTTGCAGGATTATTCCTTTTAGCGGACAGTATTGCTAGGCCTACTGGAAACTCCTAGCTTTTACCTTTTATGTAATTCGCTGATCCTCCTAAACTCTGGCACAAACTATATTGCATCATTGGAGTTCCACCCTTCTACACCTGCGAGAGCCTAGTTTTTTAAAGGTGGTGTATCAGCATGTAACCTATGAATATGCTTGTGATATCAGTCTGGTATAGTGCAATGGCCCAGCTTTTTTGTACCTCTTTACTCAACTGTGATATTCCCATTAACATTAAAACCCAGTAGTGTTGGAGGGCCGCACCTTCACCTCTACCCCAGCAGTCGTTTCCAATGTCACACCCCTTCAGCATTCATACACAACCAAATTAGCCTTGCACACACTCCCTCAGGGCACCCTCTATTGGCAGGATGGTACATGCAAACAGCATAGTGTCAGCCTGTCAGGTCTCTCCATCTGAGCTCCTGTGTTTTTGAGGGCAAGAATTTTTGCCCAAATGAACAGGGATTGATGTATTACGTGACAGCTGGAGGCACTTGTGAGAGATGAGCATAAGAGCAGTGAAGGAGGTCTAGGGAGGATTGAAAATGATGTGTGGGGAGGTATCTGGAGAGTAGGTCAGTGATGTGTTGGGTCGACAGGGTGTGGAAAGCCTTGGTAAAATAGTGAATTATATTCTCTGAGCAGGAGGTAGCCAGTGAAGCGAGAGGTGGAAGAAAATCCAGAGTGGATAACAGCAAAGTTGAGAGGGACTTGAAGGGCCTCAACAATTTTAGATGGAAAGCAACAGAGAAGGATCTTGCTGTGGTTGGTGTGGATTTTAAAGGGTTTTCACATGGCGTTACATGTTGACAAGTTACTAAGATGTGCTATCAGTTTATGTGGGGGTCCGAACTCTGGGACTCTCTCCATTCCTCAGAATGAAGGGGATTTCTTAGCCCACAGCCTCCTTTGTTAGGAATATGTAGAAGGGATGCAGCCCTTTATCAGTGCTGTATCCCCTTCAATTGCAGGATTGGTGAGAGTCCCAGTGGTCAGACCCTCACCAATTAGAAGGTGATTTCCTTAGTGATATGCAGTAACTTTATAAGATAAGAATTCCTCAGTAATTTTGTGCTCTCTGCTCATTCTTGGTCTATATATATATATATATATATATATATATATATATATATATATATAAAGACTGTTAAATGGAATGTATTGCAGGACACCATAGTGTAACAAGACGCTTATAATGTATTTAGAGGGCTTGTATATGTAGGTAATTATCTTCTTGTATTGACTTGTAGCTTGCTGCTAAGTAGTGGTAGCATGGGAGAAATGTTGCAGGGCAAGTTCTTGTTCTCCTTTTACAAATGTCTTGAGGCTACTTCCCTGTTTTTAGCAGTGGATCCACCCATCTGACCTGCCCTGATCTATACTTTTAGAGTAATCATAACAATTGTACAAGAGATTGGTATTCTGTGATTTCACATCAGATTTGTAAGGAGTGACTTAATGCATTGGCATAAAGCCAGAGTACCCAGAGGTCATAAGAAATATTTAGAAACCCTAGAGGTAGTATGGTGAAGGTGCCTTGGTCAGATCCTCCCCATAGCTCAGGCTTGGACTTTTGGGGCTTAAGAGTGTGTTTTGGATTTTATTATTCTAAAGATTCTCAGTATTGTGAGGATTGGTTGAATGGGAGCTGATCTGCAGTAACCCAGATAGGTGCACCCACTGATCTGCTGATCCATAGAGCCACCTTCTACAGTAGAAGGAGTCAGAAGCAGATGGCAAAATACACTGTATAGTGAGTGCAGTGGAGAGGGCCGTTTGCTTCCTTCTCTATTGGTGGATCCCCATATCAGCTGATCGTGTGGGTGCTAGTTGTTAGATCCCCACTAATCTAATATTGATGACTTATCTTAAGGATAGATCATCAATATCAAAAGCCTGGAAAACACCTTTTAAGGTCTTTTTAACCATGTGTGAATATGCTTAGAGATCAGCCAGCCATTTGTCAACTGATCGGACATAAAAATCCCCATTTGTCAGCAGTATGTCCACTCACAAACTATAGGGGGACGAATGATCAGGTCAAGGATTGTTCATTTCTGTATAGTAGGATGATGATCACATGATGATAGACTTCCTGTTTTATCAATTGGCGCTCGCTATGGCCATAAGATCTGCTTGTATGAAAGGACCCCTACAGTCTCCTATTTTCTTAGTTTAGTATAAAGTTGTTCTTATTCACTGGATTGTAATGTAACGTATTTGTGAGTGACCCGAATGTCCCTTGTCTAGGGTAAACAAGGACTAAATGTACTGGATTCAATATATATAGAACCAGGAGTTGCTGTTTCTGCTGTTGAACTTGGTTCTATCTTCGCTATTGTTCTTGTACATATTTACATGACGCACGCCCAGATATCTCGTGTGGGATTGGCACTCACACACTGAATCGTTTTAGTTCTAGCCAGGAAGACCTCTAGTGAGTGCGCAGTTTCTTCAGAAGGTGGTTGTGTAGCGACAGGTGTGGTAAAGCTGTATATCGTGCAGATGTAGTATTGATGTCATTGTGTTATTTTATCTAGATTTAGCGTTAAGATAGTCTGTATATTATTTTACGCTACAAAGAAGTTGCAGCCATAACTTTATATTCTCTGTTCTCAATGAGGCCTGTGGGTGTCATGCATCCATGTCTAAGTACCTTATGGGAAGTCAAATATTTTGGGGCTCTGGAAAAATATAATCGACCTTTGAAAAATATTTGTATGAAACGCCAACCTAACCTGGCTATGAACAAAATACTGTATATTGAGGAAGATGGTTAGACCACCCCACGAACAGGACGACAAGGACTTACAATAAAGTGTATCTATCATTTCAAGTGGCTTTTCAGAGTAATCTGTGTGTACAGAAGTAACACCATTTTTTGGCATTGTATGACTTGCAACCTCCATATTTCACTAGTGTTTTTTTCATCTGGAGGCTGTATCCCGAATTGTCAGAGTTCCCATGGCTGAAGTAGTGTATATTGGTTGCTCCCATACACTGCACACAGATAGATAGGTGGAGATCCTGCGTCCCTGTTCCCTATCTCTGTAGCTCACCTTCATAATCAGCAGCGGCATGATGGACATTATATAGCAGTACTGAGCAGTATAGCTGTAAAAACAGCACTGAGGTGAGAGAGGATGTTGAAGACTCTGGTGTGTGTCTCTACCTCACCATTCACCTGCTTCCTTCCCCATCCTCCATAGACTTCTATAAGCAGCATGTAACCTGATCCCTCCACTGAGCTGGAAGTCTGTCTCTTCATCTAATGACAGACTCACTCTAGGTTCACACCTGCGCATGGGTTTACGTTCTAGGAGTGGACCCAAAAATGGAAACCCAATCCGCTTAAAAAGCGGTTACCTGCAGAAATCATAGACTATAATGGGGTATGCCAGGTTTCTGCCCAAAAAATGCAGAGAGAAAAGTCCTGCTTGCAGGTCTTTTCTCTCTGCATTTTTTAAGCGGATTCGGGGACGGAATTCCCGATCAGACTATAAGTGCCGGTGTGAACCTAGCCTTGGCAGAGAATTTCAAGTGAGGAAGCAAAGGGGGAATAGTGAGAAGAAGAGCAGCAAAAGTGACTGACAGGAGGAAAATTGTAATAAGTAAGATATTTTACAAAGTGTCCTATATTTGCTTGTACTATGGCAGACAGCGATATTCATAGAAAACCCAGAAAGTTACCTGCCAGTATAAAGATTTCCTTAGTAACCTGGTTACTGGGGAATTGTGCAATCCTGATTTGCTCCCTCACATACACTTGTGAAATGGATAAGGCTGTGTTCACATCATATGTATAATAGACTGCAGTCAACACCATAAGATTGTAGATAAGATAGACTTCAGGTTTCTATTTCAGTAACAGTCTAGAAAATGACTAACAATATAATTTTGTGTATCCATCAATTTACTAGACCAATTTCACTATATGTGCACAAGGCTATTGGATAACATCGTGGGGGCCCAACTGGTGGGGTCACACATGTAACCACATGTGGCAGTTGTGTTAGGGTATCCATAGTTATATTGTATCAGCCATTACCTCTCTATAATGTCCCTTTTATTTGATCACGGAAACCTCCGTTCTTGTGGATAACTTTTAGCTTTGCCAACCTGTGGCCTGTCAGGATCCAGAAATAGAAGATGATGTTTCTTCGGCTCCTCGCCATGAAGTTCTCCTACGTGTAATATGAGATAATATTCTTGGAAAGACAGCTAGAGCTGATACGGTGATACAAAGTCACATTGTATGTTCTGAGATTGTATCGTGCGGCCTCTATCTCCAAGCAAGTCCTCGCCATCAAGCTCAATGTTTTTTGAAGTGGAAACCTAAAGGGGATTTCTGGGATCATGATGTTGATGTCTTGTAGTTCGGATAGGCGGGATTGAGTCCGACTCTCTGCACCCCCACCAGCCATTGGTTTTGAAGGGGCTATGTACTGTATTTGTAGAAAATATAGTGGGGCAGATACACTGTGTAATAGTTAGAAAGTGAAGTTAGATTATAAAGACTTAAACCGTCCCAGGAATAACGCATTGCCTGATGTTGGACGGTAAACCTGGTGCATTTTTAGACCATGTAGTTTATCTGTACACCACTTATTTATTGTCTTAGTTTACGCCACAAAATTGTGCCAGAATTTCGGTACACAAAGTTATCCACATCCATTTAAGTTTTTTGCAGTGCCCCGTTCGGGTAAGCTGTTGATGGGCAAGTCGAAAAGGGTGTTTAAATTGACTGATAAATGTGGTGCAGGGCATGGTTTTTAGACCAAATTGAGACCAAATTCTGCTGTATTTTTATTAGTACTCCTACCCCAACGTCTACTTCAGTTTTCCTTCTGAACTCAAACAATCAGGGTCTTCTTTTCCTCATCACCTAGAAATTTACTTGTCTTGACTTCACAGCTCTGACCTTAATTTCTGGATTGCCTGACTAGGTCTACATAAGCGGGCATATAGGACATGCTTTTTAGGATAAGTGGTAAATGTTTGATAGCTTGGACCCCCATGATCACTAGAATGGAGGGTGATGAGGTCCGTGGTCATTTGTCCAGGTTGGTTTGGGTTTTCACCAGGTGTTATTTACCTACTAGTCAACCAGATACCCCCAAATTGTGAGGCTGTGTTTCTACATTAGGGTTTTTAATGAAGTTTGTAAACTCTAAACTAGGCGTGGATCACCAAGGAGAGAACCTATAAAAAGACAGACGGTAGTTCTCCTTTTTTTTCAATTCATTCTTTGTTTCAGCTTCAAAAACTGCATAAAATGAACATTAAACACATTATTGAGCTGCCATCAGTGTCCTAGGTTAACTGGAGTTTTACTCCTAACCATGGGAAGCAGTTGGCTTACTGCTTAATGCACAGCAGCAGCTAAGGCTAGGCTCACATCTGCGTTGGAGTCTCCGTAGGAGGCTCTGCCCCTGATTCCGCCTAAAATCAGCAGAGAGAAAAGTCCTGCAAGGAGGACTTTTCTCTCCACAGCTTTAGGATACAACTGTTGGAAACCCAACAGACACCCATGGACCCCATTATAGTTCATGGGGTGTGCGGATATCCTCGGGTAACTGCGGACCCAAACGACAGAGAGCCGACTGCTGGTGTGAATATAGCGTAAGCGTGCCCCCAACCTTAAAAATTTATTTCGGATCTGTCGTGTGGCACTGGCTCGAATTGCGTCAGTTTCTGATATTTGAACTACAGATTAATTGTTTTGGGTGTATTTCTTATTTCTTTGTGGCTTTTGACTAATAGTGATACCACAGAGGATCTAAAGTGACATAATAGAAGTGTAAAAGATCAAAGCTGTGTGGATGTGGCCATGCAGTTACAGTATAGCTCATAATTTCTTGTATGCCTATAGAAACATGTTTGTGCCCATCCTCTAGTAAAACCAATCGAACCAGCTGAGCAAATTTCAAGGCAGCCACTTTCAATATATAAAGGTCCTATTACATTGTCCGATTATTAGGCGAGTTATCTGGAATTTCTGTTCTAGGGATGGTAGTTCATGATATTGGCCTGTGTAGAGCAAGGCCGGTGTAGTCGTCGTCGGGGGGGGGGGGGGGGATTTACTCACTCTGACTTCAAAATAAAATGATTAATTATTTTTAATTATATTATCAAATTATTTATATTGTATAATTAATTAGATATACAGTATAGTTTGTTCCATATTCACTTTCATAGTCCGTCATTCATTCACTAGCTTTTTTTTGTGAATTAGAAGAACTTCATTGCTTCTGGCTGATCATGACTGTCAGCCATTTATGAAGGAGTTGGGCTGTGAAAAAACAGAGGAATCGGAGGGTGGGCCTACCAAATCTACAGCCCTGGTACAGGGGTAAGGAGAGGACACCAGTTCAGAATTCATGCCAATTCTTGGTCGTTACACTACTCGGTTGGCCCATGTAAAAGGACTCCTGTACTCAATGCAGCACGTCATATCTTGGAACAGTAATTTGCAAGCCTATTACCATTGAACTTCATCTTGGACTTCTGTCAGGATCGATCTTCAGTAGAAAACTAAGAACAAAGAAATATATACCCAACACTTTGCTTGATCCTGTAAGAAAGAAGAATTTAATGTGGGGCATTTTTTGCCTTCTATAAAGGACCCCTTTTAATACTGGTGACTGTGTGAGCCGAGTGCGTCACTCACAACTGTGCAGGAAACAGTCATTGTGACTATTCCTATTTGTAGTATGTGAACATTGCAGTGTGACTAAGACTACGGTCAGCTGAAAAATAAACATCGAGATGAGAAAGTGAATATGCCAAGTTACAGGCGTGATGCAAGCAACGTATGAACTGACGAGACTTGCTAAATCGTAAATGCTGAGAGCAAATGTTTTCACTTTGTTTTACCTTTGGCCAACTAAACTAGCCTATTAGCATCTTGTGATGCCAGTGGGTAGGATGTCAATAACGTACACGCCTTGCAAGTACGTGCCCTAGTCTATTAAAGCTGGTATTAGCATTTGGCACAAAATTATAGTATCTGGTGTCATTAATGTGATCGGCCACTTAACACCAGTGTTTGACATATATTGAGCAGCCATAACAAAGTCACATGCCTAATATTATGTATCATTAGGTATGTAGGTCCGCTCTATGCCTTTGTCAGTGATCCAACAAACCCACAGTCATAGAAGCACATGTGTGCCTGGATGTCACCTTAAAAGGGCTTCTACCTCACTTCCACACTCAGCTATTGCACTAACTTCAAAGGAGTGAAGCGACCCCAACATCCACACAAATTGCTGCCACCACCCGCCACTTCGGTAGACGAGGCACCCATGTACCAAGATCATTCATGCCTGTCTCTCCAGCACCACACCTCTAGCACACTGAAAGAGCCATAGCTACAGTGTGTGCAGTCGCTGCCAGACCTGTGACCTTGAGTGGTTCCCAAAGGTCCCTCTGCCATATAAAATATACTACTATTCTGGCACAAGATAGATCGGGACCCCATTACAGATTTTGCACAGGGGCCCTTGAGCTTCAAGCTACACCTCTGCACACTAGCATACCAAAGGTAACAAAGACAAGCAGCATCTTCCCTCGTCAGGCTTGTGGGGACGCCTTAGAGTCTTGGACAAACTTATTAAATTTTCAGGTTTAATATACACAAAAAGTACAGTGTTTATGGTTACAAATGGAAAAAGTATGTAATAAGACATACATGTAAGCAAACAGTATACAGAATAAAAGGGAATAACAGACCTCTTACTAATTAATAGGATTGCTTAAGGGCTCCAGCTGCGTAGATAGGCTGAAAGAATTAGGATAGACTACAAGCTTGGTTGCATCTCCAGGTATTTGACAAAAGGGTACTGTCCATGACCAGTTTTGTAGGAACCCTAACCCAACCCCTTTTTGGGAACCTACCACCTGTGATTGGGCTGGTTAATTACATGCACCAACATACAACATGTTTTCAGTTGGGTAGGTGACATCATCCTGCAATGTCACAAAAACATTCATAGGAATGTTAGGACTTACTCCAAATAATCACTCTGCCTCTAAAGACTTGCCTTTTACCCATAGAGAATCCTGGTGTCATGTATTCTCCAGGTAAGCAATGCGCAAACCTAGCCATTCGCATGATATAAAAATGTGATTTATCACACCAAGTCAACGGCTTTCATTGCTTCATGGTCCAGTTCTGATGCTCACCTGCCCATCATAGGCACTTTCAGTGGTGGAGAGGGGTCAGCATAGGCACTCTGATTGTTCCACGACTGGCCAGCATCATTCACAACCAGCTGTGATAGCCTTTGTATTCAGATATCTTTCCATCCAACATAGTCAGGATTAACTTTGAGCCTTGGACACCCATGATCCTGGTGCCAGTTCAGCAGATGTTCTTTCTTGGACCACTTTTAGTAGATACTATCCACTGAATACCAGGAACACCCCATAAGACCTGCCACTTTGGAGGCCCAGTCATCTAGCCATCAAAGTTTGGTCCTTGTCATTCAGATCTTTACTGTTGCACATTTTTCCTATCTTCATCCCATCAACTTCAAGAACCTATTGTTAACTTGCTGCCACATCCAACCCTTGCCAGGTGCCATTGTCGGCATACATACACACTTACAGATAGATCACTGCAGGCTCCAGGTATGTACTTTTAGCCCCCATGGTGACTATGCCAATATCATTTTAACCTTATATATCTTTAAATCTTTTCTTGCTAAGGAACATCCCGTATCCAGCCTGTTCTCCCTGCAGACATGTGTTATGTGAAGAAAGAGATGAACACTGAATTATAAATGAAGAAAGAAAAGTTCTAAAAAAGCAGAATTTCAAGGCTTGCTACAATAAAAGCACATTGCTGAGCACTGGAATTTCCATTTACTATTGACTTATAAATATCTTTGGCAGGCAGAATTTATACTGCATTGTGTTTGTTCTTGGGTAGAAAACTGCCCAAAACTATAAGACTATATTCACATATTGATCTGCTCCAACACCGAACACTTTTGTGAAAGTGTCATGGGGGTTGCGATAGACTTAAGATAATTTACGCCAGCTTCTGGCGCAAATGTACACTGAAATCTACGTCGGCTACAAGCTGTCATGGATTCCAGCATATGCACATGGCCCAGCAGAGAGTCCACAGCATTAATGAAGAAATAATTTAGGCCGTTTTTCCACCAGTGATACAAAGACTGGCGTTCAGTATGCCAGTCTTCATTAATATCCCCCATAGATTTGAAAGGATAGGCAGTAGACATTCTTAGTCACTATTTTATTCAAAGAGGAAACTGGAACCCCCCTAGTCTTGTGATGTTACCCTCTCAGCAACCAGACACTGATTCCTTGTCCTGTAGATAGGGGGTAAGTGTGTAACCCAGCGGACCTTATTATAGTCTAAGCGGGTTTCCCCTAGCGGACCCCCCGAACAGAAACCCAAACGCAGGTGTGAACCTAGCGTAAGTCTGGACAGCTCCCTACCAGAGTCTACCCCTCTGCAAGTCTCTTGCCTGGAGGCCCTAAGCCTGTTTACCCAGATAACCTTAACTTTTGCTGCAGTGAAAATGAAGCTTTAAATCCTTTGTTTTAATGGATGACTTCAGAGCGTAGAGCCCCGATTCAGTTGTTGGCTGTGTGGGATACTGATCAGGGAATATTCATCCCCTCCAAGGGTTATTTTCAAATATGGCTTTACCTGGCAACTCCTTTTTATTAGTACAAAGTATATGTACATTTATGTAACCTTTCATTCTATTCTGAATGTTGCGTTACTCCCCTGATGGAACAGGAAAGTGACCAGAGTCTAATGTAGATTAAAATGGATCATTAATACATAAGTCTTTATCATTTGTAAAGTTATGTATCAGCACAGCTTAGTACGTGACTATAGGATTATTTCTAGGATTTTTTCCTGTTTCAGGGTGGGTCAGTAGTTAGCACTGTTGCCTTGAAGTGCTGTAGTCCTGGGTTTGAATCTAACCAAGGACATCTGCAAGGAGTTTGTTCTCCCTGTGTTTGCGTGGGTTTCCTCCAGGTACTCCGGTTTCCTCCCATATTCCAAAAACATACTGGTAGGGAATTTAGTTTGTGAACCCTATATGGGACAGTGTTGACAATATCTGCGCTGCAGAATATGATGGCGCTATTTAAGTTAGCAACGTAAGTAAGTTGGTAACCATGGAGACCCATAGATTTGCATAGGAAATTTATAGAGACAATATGATTTTTTTTTTTTTTTTTTTGCTCTAAACTGATTGCAAAGTTGTTTTAGGTTGTTTTTTGTGTTAGGTGTTGTAACAATGTAAAGTGTAGTTGCAAAAGTCTACATCAACTTGCTGTACAGAGCATTTCTAAGCCAATGAAAATACCCAGTGTATAGTTTCCTAATGGAAATATCAAGATATATATAACACAGAAGCACACCGTGACACGGCACACTCCTCACACTTTTAACGTGTGTGTATGGGGGGGGGGCCCCCCCCCCCCCCCCCCCCCCCTTTAAAGATTTGGTCTGGGATCAAGAAAGAACAAGAGTGGTGGAAAATTGGATTAAAGTACATTGTTGTCCCATTATGGACACTTATCGCCTACCCATAGATAGAGAATAAGTGTCTGATCTCTGAGGCCCAGGGACACCAAGTGAATACTATTGGGGGGATACCAGATATTGCTGCCTTCCCAGAGAAGGGAACAGAGAAGTAGCCACCAGGGGTGTGGAGTTGGTCGTCCATATAATAGACACTGACTTCTACTCCAACTTCTTCATAATTGGCTGACAGCCATGGTCAGTCTGAAGCAGTAAAGCTCCTCTAATTCATTAAAACTGCACCAATTTGCTGACCTCAGCAGTCACCTATTGAGGCCAGTGATGGAATATGGGCAGTCATGACCGAAAACTGCAAAGGACTCACTACATCGATGTTCCATATGGTTGAAATTGCTCATTTTTGCCATTTTTAGTCTAATTTGTATATTGGCATCTTTATTAGCAGCTTCTCATATATAGTTTATAAAGGGGCAGCTTTAAAAAAAAGTTCTCCACAATACAGATTGGCTGAGAGCAGCTGACACAATAGACCCTCCTTACAATGTTCCTCCCAGTTGTGGTCTTAAGATTGTTGCCAGAAACAGTATTCGGCCCACGTTCTGTTTCTGGGAGCTCTCCTGCTGTACAAGTGTTTTACATGCAGTGTTTTTCTCTTACATCACTGTCACCAGTTCCTTTTCCACTATTCACATTGTTCAGAAGAGCGGGTTTCTACTGAAATACTATGTTCTATCCCGCACATTTATCTTTAAGGTACAATGCTGGGGACCAACAGATAAGTGTTGGGTGGGTCTTACTACGAGCTCTGCGTGTTAGTACTAGCAGTTTGCAAGAAATGGCAATGGATTCCTCAAACATTTTTCTGCTGTTTTGTTGGAATCAGCAAAACCTCCAACTGTAGTTCAGCTTTGTTGTGTCTGTATATTATATTGAATGAAGTACATGGAGTAACCACACTTTATATTTCGTTTTCTAACATTTACAGGTAGTACATTTTTACTAATATGGCTATGTACACTTTGTGCTTTTTTAGTTAGTAAGTCTGTAAGTTGAGGTTTGCAAGTAACAGCAGTCCAATGCCATATCTTCATGTATGTTAGATATTGTGGAGCGGTTTGCACGATTAGGCAGTGTATGTTTACTGAGCAGGAGAAGCTACTGTCAGATGCTGAAAATGTAAAATGGCAATTCTTGGATCCCCTAAAAGCAGGTGTTAGGCTAAGGCCCCATGTTGCGGAAACACAGCTTTTTTTTGTTGCTGTTTTTTGAGCCTTAAAGAGCAATGGTGCAAACCATTGTGCATGCATATCAGATGGAGGGAAAGAAGCTGAGCCCTGTGATATATAGGTTTATATTCTAAGGAGAACCGTAAAAGTCAGGACTCCTAAGAGAGTCAGGGAGAGTCCTGATTACCCTGCCCACACACACAGTAGGGATTGATAGATTTCTCTATATTAGTGCAAGGAATGTATCTCCATTGGTGGGGGGTGTTGCAGTTACGAAAAAGCATTTGGCCATCTTTACCTGTCTACTGTGTTTCATTCCCAATACGAAATCAGCTGTGTCCCTCCCCCCTTGCACAGTATCCAGGTAATGCACTGTAGTGAAGATGTGCTACGCTGGCCTTACATTTTTGCTTCCTTCCAGTATTCAGAGTAAAGCTCCCATCTGTGGTACAATGATCAAGCGTATCCAAAATGCACTGCACTGACCCCTGCTAATGGTATTAGGACACTTTTGGGACTGGTCTGTCACAATATCCAGCTTTGTGCATTGGCACTGGGTGGAAGCACCTGGTCACCAAATATTGCAAGGACAAATAGCAAAAACTGATTTTCCTCTGATCATACATGGTGACTTGGTAGGTTGGTCTGACTTTTGAGCCATTCCCTGTTTATGTATACTTATATTTGTGTATGCTTAGGTGATTTTTTTTTTTTTTTTCTGTAGTTGCTTTTCCAGTCGGCACAGGTTGTCCTCTCATTCTTTCCTGTCTATGAAGGTTATGGATGCTGTCTGGAACAAGCACTTCATTTGATTTAGAGCGATTGAAGGTCCTTATGATCTGCATTAACTTGCATTACTGCGCCGCTCACTTCCTGAAGTTCTTCAGACTCTTCAGAGATGTTAGTATACATTTCTCCTCCATTATTAACAGACATGGGATTTGTTAAAAAGACTTTAGAGGCTAAAATATTCTTGGCTAGACTTATCTGATCGGAAGCCTGCTCCTCTCTGAGACACTTGACTTGTGCAGTTGATACAGGATTTTCTACAGATTCATAAATGCGCTTAAGAATGAGAATTGCCCATTTGGCTTGGTTTGTGTTAACAAAATGATTGGCAATTCCAAAAGTGAGTTGTCAAACAGACTCCGTCTCATGAGACACCTTCTGTCTTCAGGATAGCAGCATTGTGTTCTTCTAACTTAGCTGTCATGGGAATGTGTAAAACAGTGGCTGCTGTGTCAGGTGTGAATGACCTTTAAGAATTCCTGAAGAGCTTGGGATCCTAGAAGCTGCCCCTGCCTGTACTGAAGAATAGTCACCATTGATCTTAGTCATTGTATATCCATCACATACTTCTAAGAAATAGTTTTACTGCGTGTAGAAATTATTTTATGACTTGGTGCAATGTAATAAAAGGCATTTTTAGTATAGCCAAAGGATATGCCATAAATGTCTGTACAGTCATGGCCAAAAGTTTTGAGAATGATACAAATATTAATTTTTACAAAGTCTACTGCTTCAGTTTTTCTAATGGCAATTTGCATATACTCCAGAATGTTATAAAGAGTGATCAGCTTAACAGCAATTACTTGCAAAGTCAATATTTGCCTAGAAAATGAACTTTATCCCCCAAAACACATTTCAACATCATTGCAGCCCTGCCTTAAAAGGACCACCTAACATCGTTTCAGTGATTGCTCCATTAACACAGGTGTGGGTGTTGATGAGGACAGGGCTGGAGATCAATCTGTCATGATTAAGTAAGAATGACACCACTGGACACTTTAAAAGGAGGCTGGTGCTTGCCATCATTGTTTCTCTTCTGTTAACCATGGTTATCTCTAAAGAAACACGTGCAGTCATCATTGCACTGCACAAAAATGGCCTAACTGGGAAGAGTATTGCAGCTAGAAAGATTGCACCTCAGTCAACAATCTATCGCATCATCAAGAACTTCAAGGAGAGAGGTTCCATTGGTGCCAAAAAGGCTCCAGGGCGCCCAAGAAAGACCAGCAAGCGGCAGGACCGTCTCTTAAAAGTGTTTCAGCTGCGGGATCGGGCTACCAGCAGTGCAGAGCTTGCTGAGGAATGGCAGCAGGCAGGTGTGAGTGCATCTGCACGCACTGTGAGGCAGAGACTCTTGGAGCAAGGCCTGGTCTCAAGGAGGGCAGCAAAGAAGCCACTTCTCTCCAGAAAAAACATCAGGGACAGACTGATATTCTGCAAAAGGTACAGGGAGTGGACTGCTGAGGACTGGGGGAAAGTCATTTTCTCTGATGAATCCCCTTTTCGATTGTTTGGAACATCTGGAAAACAGCTTATTCGGAGAAGAAGAGGTGAGCGCTACCACCAGTCTTGTCTCATGCCAACTGTAAAGCATCCTGAAACCATTCATGTGTGGGGTTGCTTCTCAGCCAAGGGAATCGGCTCTCTCACAGTCTTGCCTAAAAACACAGCCATGAATAAAGAATGGTACCAGAATGTCCTCCAAGAGCAACTTCTCCCAACCGTCCAAGAGCAGTTTGGCGCTCAACAATGCCTTTTCCAGCATGATGGAGCACCTTGCCATAAAGCAAAGGTGATAACTAAATGGCTCAGGGAACAAAACATAGAGATTTTGGGTCCATGGCCTGGAAACTCCCCAGATCTTAATCCCATTGAGAACTTGTGGTCAATCATCAAGAGACGGGTGGACAAACAAAAACCAACAAATTCAGACAAAATTAAAGCATTGATTCTGCAAGAATGGACTGCTATCAGTCAGGATTTGGTCCAGAAGTTGATTGAGAGCATGCCAGGGAGAATTGCAGAGGTCCTGAAGAAGAAGGGTCAACACTGCAAATATTGACTTGCTGCATTAACTCATTCTAACTGTCAATATAAGCTTCTGTTACTCATAATATGAATGCAATTATATTTCTGTATGTGATAAAAACATCTGACAAACACACATAAAAACCAGAGGGCAGCAGATCATGTGAAAATATAATATTTGTGTCATTCTCAAAACTTTTGGCCATGACTGTATAGGTGTAGGACTCCTCTCTCTCATTGAGCCAGGAGTTGGAGACGGGTGATGGAACCTGGGGCGTTCATTTTAGAGAGAGGTGCTGGTCCCAGAAGTGTGACCCGCATCTGTCAGACATTTCTGGCATATCCCACGGTTATGCCATTCTCTCTGAGCTACGCTATTTCTGTAACTCAGATAGAAGTGAATAGGCTTTACGGAAACAACATAGCCAATTTTTCTGTTTCCTTAACTAACACTCTCTTCTAGGGCAGTTATCAAAGCAGTGAGCTACGTTGTTTCCATATAGCCCGGCCATTGAGGACAGCCGGGGATGGAACCATGGGGTGTGGGGGGGCATTTCAGAGATGGATGCAGAGTCCTAGAGGTGTGACCCACAGCTAGAAGACATATTTATGGAGTATCCTGGGGATATACCTTAAATATCTTTTGTGGCAAAACCCCTTTTAAAGATGGTTTTCAAGGCCCCAAAAAAAATGTACAATGTTTTCAGATGAAAGTTGGATGCTATAAAGGAAGTGAGCGGAAGGAAATGAGCACATAAAACAGAATAAAAAAAGACAGATAAACTCCCGCACGATCATTTTGTACCTCCCGCAAGTACATATTGACAACCCTCATCGTGCATGGCGATGAATGATGGTTACTGCGATTGTTCGGTCCCCATACAGTCTGCATCATTGCTGGCAGCACATTCCCTGTGTAGTCTCCCAATGAATGAGCTTGCTTTTACTTTGTGATCCGATCCAATACCGCTAGAACATTTGAGTATACTGTCTTTATATAACATTTCGTATTAGGACAGTCCTTTGTCAACCATAAGGCAAATTCCCTTGGCGGATGACCACTTGGTCCCAAAAACTAGCTCATTTACATGGCCCCAAAACTGTTGCGAGATACCTGCCAGCAGCTTATCGTCTGAGAAAACAAAGGACTGGGTATGATAAAATTCAACATGCCCAATCTTTTTTCCCCCAACATCATCTGTCAGAAGAAAGTCAGATGATCTCCATACATGTAAGACAGCCATCCCTTCCCCTTAATTGGTGGGTTTAGATGAGTTTTCTCTGATATGTGTAGGAGGCCTTAAAGAGGTTGCCCAAGTATTTTTTATTGTGGCCTATGCTTAAGATTAAGTTTTTATTGGATGACACAGTTGCATTGTAGAATTTTTCAGGACCCGATACTTTAAAGAAGTCATCCAGGAATTTAGGATAGCCAATAAACATTTGATGTGTGCGTGCCTGATGCCTAACCCTGCACTATACAGTGCATTGAGTCTGAAGCAGATGGCTCCCATGCCCTGACTAGTGACAGGGCGCTGGTATTATAGCTTAGCTTCCATTAAAGTGAATGGGAGCCGATCTGCAGTAATGGCGTCTGGCCACTGTACAGTGCACACAACCATCTGCTTCTGTCTCTGTGCACTGTATAGTACAGAGACTGGATATACCCCTGAACAGCTGACGCTTACAGGGGTTGCCCACCCTTAGGTACTTTTTTTCTTATTCTAAGGATGTACTATAGATAAAAAAAATTCCTGGCTGACTTCTTTTAAGAAATGGGTAGAACTCTTGCAAAATTGTTCCCCTTTTAGCAAAATTATTTTGTGTCCTTGGCATTTTTGTTATCCAGCATTTGCAATACAAATGGCCACTTGGTTTGTATAGATGGAAATGACCATCAGAAACTTGTGAGGCTTCGTACATCACTCATTGAAGGTGAAATTTGCTATGTGCCAGCAGGCTTTCAAGTAGCATATAGTCATCTTTTAAGGGGGTCCCTAAGTGGAGCCTGAGAGGAAAGCCGAGGAGCAGCGTCTCGCCAGCCTGAACTGTCTGTATATTACATTCATCTAAGTAGCCGCAGTGTAATACTACAAATGCTTGGCAGGCTGCGTCATCCTTGGCAAAATCAGCTCTTTGTCTGAAATCTCAAGAGCTGGACTTGGCTGTCAAATTAAAGGGATGGTCTCCTATGAGACCGCCCCTTTAATAATATCAGCTGAAATAGTGGCCCAGAGGCCAATATGTATATAATTGCAGATGCATTGACTCCCATTAAAGAAATATTTACTACACAATACAGATTTACCGTTACATACAAATGTACTGAAAAATGTAGTAGCAGGTATGCTGTCAAAACACATGTGGGGGATTTATCATACATTGTATGCCAGTTTCTGGTGTAAAATATAAAATATTGATAAAAGGTACAAATGTTGTCACAATGACAGTTTTTGCACCAAAATGTTATACTTTTGCCACATTTTAACCCTGCTCTCTACTTTTCTGAAACAAGTGGCCATGTTGGGGGCAGGGCTTTGACTTAGGGGTTGTTTCCTCCTATGGGCCAAATTTACTGTAATTTACACCAGAAAGTGCTGTAAATTATATCTTAAACGTACGTCAGCTCCTGGCTGGCATAGATTTGAGATTTCGGTACAAACAGGGCAGGAGATGACCCTCATTTGTTAAGGCGAGCTTGTTAATAATAAATTAGGCGCATCTTAGGTAGGAAATGCAAAACTTGATAAGCTCTTTGGCTTATGTCTGGATATTAAGTGTGTTTGAGGTATGTATGTGAAGGCATTTTCCACCTTTTAAAACAGATGGGTGGTGGTCCGACTCTTTCCACCCCTGCCAATCATTTGCTTGAAGAGGCCTTGACATTCAGGGAAGCGTTGCAATGTTTCTAGTGTTAATGGGGTTTTCCGGGCAAAAAAATGTTTTCTTAAAAAAATGTCTGTTAATGCTACTAATGGGTTAATAAATGCACCCATATACCTTTAGCCGTGTTTCTAGTGATTTCTGGGAGCTCCTGGTATCTTCTGCATTTGTTTACATGGTTCAGCTTCCTGCTATGTAACTTCCACACTAACACCTCTCAGCTTCCTCCCTTCCTCTCTCCCTCCCCTCCCATACACCCCCCTACCCGTCTCTCTAGCTATCCCGCCCACTACTAGCTCTTCCCAACCTACTCAGCCCAACCCCCGATCCCATTATATACTTACCTGTCTTGCTTCCATGGCTTCTTCCTTGGGGATGGACCCTCCTTCTTTACTTTTCTGCAGGCGTGTGCTCTTCTCCAGCGCTGCTCTGTTCTCTGCAGCGATGATCCACCTCTACTGCGCATGAGTGGAAGCTGCGCAGTAGAGGTGGATTATCGTCAGCAGTGCGCAGAGCAGCGCTGGGAGAAGAGGGTGCGCCTGCAGAATCAGAAAAAGAAGGAGGGTCCATCCCCCTGGAAGAAATTTAGTATTATCTGACAGAATTGCAGGGGTGCCAATACTTTTGGCCAGCACAGTGTGTGTGTATGTGTGTGTGTGTGTGTGTGTGTGTGTGTGTGTGTGTGTGTGTGTATATATATATATATATATATATATATATATATATATATATATATATATATATTTTTTTTTTTTTTTGTGGGCACTGTTGCAGCTCCACCGCCATTGTCTGCCAACTTTAAACTTGGCCTTTGTATAGGCGAGCAGGCCAATAGTTTATCATTAATTTATTCATTTCTATAATAACTGTAGAAATCTGCGCAGATGAAGCTGCGGAATGCGAGTTCTCATCAGTTAAAGTAGTTGTGTGTACCTCTCCGATAGAAATGAAAGTAAGCCTGACCTGTACTTTCTGCAGCATTTCCTCTTCGTGGTCTTTAAGGTGTCAGAGGATCTCCCCTTCTGGGACCTGTTTGTGTTTCCTTACAAAGATCAAAGCTGTAAATGTCCTTGTCATCCATTGTCCTCATGCCCATTGACCTTTATATTTTTCAGTCTATGTATCTTTCTTTCATGAGCTTCAGTGGATAATGTGTGGACAGATCTGCTGGGACTTTCGCCCCTGTATATTATATCCATATTATAACATATTCCCCTATAATTACCGTCTATTTTTACTACTCTGGTTGTTTAATTGGTATTTTCGGAAACATAAAAGGGAAACATGACAATTATACACAGGCGGTTCTTCCATTCAGAGCTGCGAGTGACATTTTCTTCTTTCTTCTGTATAATGGGCGGTTTATGTTCTCCTAATATATTCCCTTTTACTACTGCTGAGAGGCTGCAGCGTGAATCCATTATTGTTATGTACAAGCCGGGCTTCACTCATCATTTTCCTTTCATCCCAAAGTGGAAATTAGCCGCTACGAATAGAATAAAGACGCGGGAGCTATTGTCTTGTAGAGGGGGACGTGCCCTGACCATTGCATATTTTGGGCTCTGCTAGACGGTGCACAAGGATAGTTCATGTCATCATGGCTTGTCATTATGGAACATATAGACAAAGCATTACATAATTGTCACATCGTGCCATGTATTGTGCGGTCAGTATGTACAGATGTAGCAGAGTTAACCGAACTTCTGCAATTGGTTAAACTGCTGCAGCGTGATATCTTATCACATAGACAACAAAGACCAATGAAAAGTCGTTGGAAAAAGCATTTTTCAATGACTCTTCATTAGTTTTTGTTGTCTTCTGTGATAAAATATTACACTGCAGTAGTTTAACCCATTGCAGAAGTTTGGGTTTACTCTGCTACATCTGTATGTGTGTACAGGGCTCCAGACTAAAACCAGTACATGATGGAAAATAGACACGTATTGCACTTGAGTAAGTGACGCCTTAAGCCTAGAGCTAGGAGGCAAACCTACATTGTGTGCGAATACAGATGACTGCAGGCTTTGCAGCTATATCACAATAGAAGGTATCCAGTAAGTATCAGCAGCAAATCCTTTGGCACCTTGACCATCTGCTTCCAGGGCCCTTCCTGCCACTTTGGCTTTATGTTATTTATGTAAAAATTGCATGAAACGTTCCAGAATGTGCAGGTTTTCTTCAGTAGTGGCAGATCTTTATTTCCCCCTGAGCATTCCTGTAAGTTATAAGAAGGTTCTTATGTAAGTTATATATGATTTGTGGCCTGAATGTGAACACACTGATGTTGTATCGATGGTTATATTGATGGCTTAATATGTTGTTAATATTTGTTGGAGTTGTGACTGATTATGAGAATTAGTGGATTTTCTGTTTTACTTTTAGGCATTTTATGTTTTATTTCACTTCTCTAATATTAAGCAACCAATATATTTTACATGAACATATTCTATTCCCAATCTGTTATAACAGATGTATCACCTCTAAGGCTCTGTTCTGATCATGTTCATGGCTTCCAATTAATGTATATGCCAGAGTGTATGTTATGGGACTTGTCCAGGATTTGGTGAAACCTCTACACTAGCCAGGGTGGGCGTAAAATGAAGAAAAATGGCATATCCTCCTGTCCCTGGTGCTTCGTTGTGCTCTCCCATTCCCCTTTTCGTTGCATGCTCGGGGCTCACATCACCAGAAGATGTGATGGGATCTTAAGACTGAAGAGACCAATCTGTGACCTCAGCTGTCGCAGTAGAAGGACCACTGATGCATGTGAGACAGCAGTATTATGATCAGTATTTGTAAACCAAAATCTAGACATGGGAAAGATACAGATCTTTCCACTTTTTGTGTTGCACTCCTGCTTTTAGCTTATAAATGCAGTACTGATCATAATACTGCTGTCTGAATAAGGCTATATATTATTTAATGGACCAATTGTACCATATTAAGATTGGTGTCAATGAGGGTCATTGATATCATTGTACAGAAGGTCTACTACTGGATAAGTAATATTTATTTTTTTTATAGGAACATACATTTTATGGTTAAGATGTGGGGGTGGGGGGAACAAATATAGCCTCTATTTGGTGTCCAGAGACTGGATGCGGTAACATGAAGATGCATAACATGATGGTTAATATAGTCGGGGTCAGAGCAGGATCTGCCAGAATTCTTCTTGTGAGGTCATGTTCACATGGTATTCCAAGCTAAAATCCACATGAAATCCATACACGGATTAACCCCATAGAATGGTGCTGGATCTGCGGCATATCAAATTGCAAATCCACATCAGAAATCGAAGCCACAGGATATGCCATCAATGTGTGATAGTAGCTGGTCCCACTTCTGGGACCTGCGCTTATGTCTCACATGGAGATCCTGCCGCAGCCGTCTCTACAATGATTCTCTACTTGGATGTGGCGGCCACCTCACCAGGTTAGTACAGGGTTTGCAGGAGCCTTGTTGTGGAGAAAGATGCTGGTCATACTTCTAGGACCCAAACCTGTCAGACATTTATGGCATGTCGTGTAGATTTACTTTGAATGTCTAAAAGGGGAATAACCCAATTATTATAGGAATTATTACCTGTTTAAGGACTTTCTGATTAATCAAAAGTTGAAAAGTCATTGTGGTTACCCAGCTTTTCCAGACACAGATATCCCTAAGGCACAACTAAATGTCATTTTTAGCATCTTGACGGAAGACGAATAAAATACTTTTTTTTTTTTTTTTTTTCTAGTGATTGTATGATTGGAAATGTTCTTGCGGAATTGCTAATGTCTCTGTTGTATCAGCAGGCAGCATTGTTATCCATACCTCTTAGCAGGAGAACTTTATGTCTATTAGTTAAATAGTCCCTGTCATTTCAACAAAATTAGCATAAATGTATACTACGGATGATTGTAAGAGACTTTGTAATATATGTTATCGGAGAGAAATGCCTAGTTCTGCACTTGTCAGGCTGTCTTCCTTTCTTTCATTCTGAACATCCCTGCTTTATCGGTCTCAAGGTGGACTGCAGGTTGTACGGTTCAGACGACTCATGTCTATAGAAGTCTATGGAGGGGGTTGGGGAGGAGTGAGCAGGAAACAAGACAAGACAAGGGAGGACAGGCTTACACTAGGTTCACACTTATGTTCGGGTTTCCGTTCTTCAGGTCTGCTTAGGGTTTCTATATTTAGGGTCCCCATCTGCTTAAAAAGTGGTTACATACGGAAACCTGCAGACCCCATAGACCAGTGATGGCGAACCTTTTAGCGACCAAGTGCCCAAACTGCAACCCAAAGCCCACTAAATTATCGCAAATTGCCAAAACGGCAATTTCACCTTAAATTAACCTGCCTCCCCCCTCTTGCTCACCACAGCCTGCAACCCCATTCCACCCTCTTGCTCACACGCAGCCGGCACCACCATTCCCCCCTCTTGCATGCACCCTGCACCTCGCATCTCTCCCACCCCACATCTCTCAATGTTCCTCCACTGCTCAGGATACAACTTTTCTTCATGTAGAAGGACCTTCTTACAAGTAAAGACATGCCTACCCTGTCATGTGACCTTATGACGTCAGAAGGTCCTTCCAGAGTACAGTATTTAGCCTTTACCGATTTACACTGACAGTTTTCAGCTGTATGTGCATTTGCACATACAGCTGAAAGAAGCGATCGTTCACTAATGGGGAATCCTGTACCGGATTCCCCGTTAGTGAGCGATCAGGGCCATAGACTATAATGGGGTCCACCAGGTTTCCTCTCGGTTTCCATCGAAAACGGCAGAGAGAAAAGTTCTCCTTGCCTGACTCTTCTCTCCGATGATTTTAAGCATAATGGGGGGCAACGTCTCATACTGAGACTCAAACCCTAGTGTGAACCTAGTGTTAGGCTACATACAAACAACAAAGTACATTTACAGGTCTATGAGAAAACGTAATTGTATCTGTATGCCATCCGTGATTTCCATGTAGCCATATATTTCAATGAATTAGCCTGAACAGGTAATAGGACTTATCCTGAGTATTTTTGTCTGGACTTACATGCATGATTTTCATGGGTCTGTGTATATGGGTCCATAGAAAAGAATAGCTTAGTTAGTCACTGACCAAAATTGTCCCTGTGCATGGGACCACATATGTATGGGACCTAAGTTGGATGCTTACAGAGCCAAATAATTCCTTCTTATAAAAACGGAAGCACTTTACTCACATCAGTGCATGTCAGTACTTCTCTGTATATGTCCTGCATGTTTCTGGGACTGTTTCTGAGTGAGAGAAAGTTATAGCACTCATTTTCACGCGCAAGCTCAGAGAGGACGGAAAACTATAGATGGGGTAAAAAACGAATTATTGCAAAATAGAAGATGTATAATGGCCAGAAATAGTTACTTTTAAAGTACACAGACGACAGCATATCCGAAAATGTCAAATGAAACGGCTTAATATATATTTTTTACATCAAAGATTTCCAGAGACTTGAATTCAGTGCAAATCTTTCTGTCTTGCTCTGTTCTATTCCACAGCGGTCACTTCTTAGTGTTTGTATTCTGTTCTCTTTTTGTTGGCATTGTGTTAATGTTAACTCTGTACAAATTCTTCTGGCGACCTTTGTCCACTCTGCATTTTAGAAGGCTCACCACCGGCTCCTGAATTACTGTACAGCTTTGCTGGGGCTTTAAGCCGAGGACGCGGGGTCTGATTGTAATGTGTGCATTAAGTACCGAGGAATCTGGCTTTACACTGTGGGCGCGATGGGTAAGGTGGCATTTCTTCTTCTGGTTTTCCCGGGCACGTAAAATCATCTCTGTGATTCGGAGTATTGGTAGTTTTTGTCTGTTATTATCAGGAGTTTTCATACAGGGTTTACAGCGTACCTTTAATGTATATGCCAGGCAATATCCCAATAGATATGTTGAATGTATCCCCATTCATCTGACAGAGGCTAAAAGAGTGTCTGTTGTCTTATGCATTGATCAGGACGCTCAACCTCGCAGGTCACTTTCGGAGAGCTACCTTTTTAGTTCTACAGACCACTGTGCTCACATTTCTCAGTTCTTCCTATTTATTCAGTGTCTTTACAGAGCAGGCATTTGGGACATGTAGGTTTTCACATGAGATGTAGTCACCCTGATGAAGGAGAAGATAGCACCTTTTATAGGAGATCAGCCAAGCGGATATGCTGCCCACTAGGTCAGAGTGAATCACATGTGAAACACACAAAAAAAAAATCACCTGTTTTACATTCAGAAAAAAAGAGAGATTTGTCACCCATGTGGAGGTCTGTATGTAAATCGAGGAGATGGACTGTGGATACTGTTCAAGACAAGTGTCCAAATCTGTGTCCAAAATGGACTAAAATAGTGCATGAGACATAATCCACTGGGAAAAAAGTCTGCAGGCCATACACATAAGAGCAAAGAGCCAACCCAGTGGGACCGTCTGACATCTACTCTAACTGATATTGGGGTAAAGTGTGTTGAAATTAATATGCCCGATCCTCTGTACTCACAGGAGAAAAGGCAGCATCGGATTGTCGATAGTGGCTTATTCCCATTTTTCTATTGAGAACATATGCACACTTAGCCAAGTGTGCATGTGTATGATGAAGTTAGTAGGAATATCTGTGAATTGAAAAAGGCTTGTTGTATAAATACAAAACCAGCCACAACTCTACATGTCCTATCCTTTTGTCCTGTATATAAGTCTGATGTCCCCTAGCAGTGCCTTGCATATAACTGATGGCCTAGATCTCTTTCTCCTTGTGAATCGATGTCTCCACTGCCAAGATATCATTGTTATTGTTAATATGCCTATGAGCTCTTTGGAGCAATGAGGACGTGGCTGTTACTCCAAAGAGGTAAGCAGCAGCGCCCTTATTATTCCAAAGGGCTCATCCACATATTGACAAAAACAGTGATATCTCAGCAATGGAGGCATCAGTTTACAAGGGGAAACTCTATGATTCAGGTGACCCTAACCTATCTATTTGCAGGGCTGGTTGGATTTGTTGGGTTCTGATGACAGACTCCCTTTAAGACCTATCCACAGCTTTGTTGAATGTTCTGTATGACAGCTGACAGAATTGTAAATACAGCTCTGAGGTAAAATACAGCCTCTATTTTAGGATTAGTACTGTAATGATGTGTGATGTATTAGTTACTTAACTTTTTATATCTCCTCTATCTATATATAAACTCTGTATATAAACTGTTTTACCTAATAACCTTGGGACATTTTAAGCCTCTTATTTACTTCAGGGTCCAGAAGTCTGAGAAACCTTTCTTTCCTGTTGTGGGTTTCTGTGATCTGTGTTATTTCCTCTTTTACACTCGCTCTATTTCGACGCGACATTAGGAATAAACCAAATAGTAGCTTGTCTGCTTTATATTCCCAACATCCTGCACTTGTCATGTGAACAAACCCATTGTATTTTAGTACTTGGTGGTGTCCAGTTTCCAGAAATGAGCACCTTGCAGCACCCAGAACTAATATTACTATCGGCGTGCTGAAGAATCACTGACAACTCTATGGGCAAGACTGTGTACATTTCCACATCGCCAGCAAAACTTTCATCTGCCATGTGACAAACACTGCTTTTGTCAGGAGTGGATTAGTGGAAGAGTTTCCTTTACTCCATGCTCTGTGACATGTAACTTTCCATTACAGACTTAGCACCATGGAAGCAATAGAAAGAATCTTTCAGATCCCGACCAATTTCCATCTGTCATTGGTAGCCTGCTGCCGTACGTTAGAAATGAACTGTGGTAAAGGCGCTTGCTTCATCTAGAGCAGTCTGACTGTCCTAGTCTGGCCGATCCACAAACTAGACTGGTTTTATTAGTGCCCTGTAAGAGATTTAAAGGGGGGGTTATCACTAACAGTATACAGGATAGGTGTCTGACACCCCAAAGGCGAATGAAGCAGCATTATGTGAGTGACTACCACTCCATTAACACCTATGGGCATGACAGCTTGCTGAACGCATAGAAGTGAATGTAGTGGTGACTACACATGCACACTACTATTCCATTCACACAGGGCACTTGGATACCCCTGCTGTCATGATCGTTGGGTGTCCCAGTGATCGGCTTGGCAGAGATCACACACTTATGCCCTGTCCCATAGATAGGGTGTAAGTATTGTTGTTAGGAAAGCCCTTTTATGGTGCATCCACACAGGCCATGCTCACAGTATGATGGATGCAATGAATTACCGGGTGGTAGCAAAATGGATTAAATTTAACTAACACTATATCTGGTCATTATATTCAGCAATTTTTAGTTTTAGTTTTTCCATCTGCAGGCTCTCTGTGTAGTTTTCAGGCCTGGTGGGGGTAGACTAGCTACTTTACACTGTACACAGTAAGCAGAGCAGATCTGTTCCATAAAAGTCTCTCCCTCACTCAGAAACTGTCCCAGAATAATGCAATACAGATATACAGTACTGACCTGTACTAATGTGATTGCAGTACTCTGGTTGTGATAGAAATCTTCTATTCAGCTCCAGCATCAGTGTAAGCTTGGGATTTTTCACTCTGCTCCTGCTCACTTCTCTTCCTCCATAGATTTATATACATATGTGTAATCTGAGTCATGTGACCTGCATATAGCAGACTTATCAGAGTGGAAGTCAGTTCAGCAGAGAAAAGCAGGGAAACTGCCTGATAAGACCAGAAAGAGCATTTTTTTTTTCTGATCAGATATATTACAAAGTCGAGCACAACTTCGTTAGCAAAGGGTGCAGTCCACCGAAACGTAGCAGGTTGTGGAAGGGTTTGTGGTACTCTACTCCACTTCTCTGTGATGTTCATTGCTCCGATACCCAAGATGTGAACACTCTCGGGAAGGGTTGACTCAGGATGTGTGAGTTTATATATTTACACAGTGGAGTGATAAAATGGATACTAGTTTATGGTGAATAATGGGAGTCACAAAATGAAGTTGAAAGGTTGACATGCTTTTTTAAAGAAGTTGGTCATAGAGCGTAGTGCTATATTTCCGCAATGATGCATATACATGATGGTAAAAACTGAGGTTTGGAGATACTTCTTTGGAGCACACTAGTTACCAGTGTGTTCCCTCTGTATTATTTGACTACTGTTGTTTTGGGCCCAACATACCTTGGACCTGTCTCCTCTCCTAACGTGTCTGGTTTTGTACATGTGTGTATTTCCCATAAATTAAAAATTCTGAATTTTTTTTTTTTCTTTAAGAACTTTCTCCCTATGAATGGGGCTTTTCCATAAACACTCTAATATTGACAATCATTGCTCACAGCACTCTAAGGGGAATGGTAACATCCACTTGTCAATTTAATTTAAAAAAAAAATCCCAGGAGGCATAACAGAGCAACAGCACAATTCATGAGATTCATGAGTTCCCGGAAAAGATGAAGCAGTCTACTCTATCAGAGGTTAAGCTCTCCGTGCATCTGAACTGAAATTCTGCATGAGCCTTGTGTGCCTAAAACTCTTTGGCTTAACACTTAAAGAACTACTCTTATTTTTGAGAAACTGCTATAGGGCACTAGGTGTGTGCCAGGGTAAAAGTAGTATTCAGCCAAGTCTTCCCACCTTTTCCCACTAACCAGTTGAAAAAAAAAAAAAAGTTGCTGTCTGTGCGTGAACCAGAGGGATGAGATAAACATGTTAAAAAAAACAAAAAACTGTAATTTCCTAAATGGATCGACTCCAATAATTCCCGTCCACAGTATCTTGCATTTCAGAATAAAACCTTGCCTTGGATCATGTGTAACAGTGCTTGGCTCTCCTCTGTCCTGTAGAAGAATGAATGTAATATTACCGAAGTGTTCTGTGAAGAAGGTTTCCATGGGTTTGACTACAGAGCCGCAGACTTACGTTATCTTTCTTCTTATGTTTGCCAGTGTCCCGGAGAAGAAAATCGTGTGGGAACCCGTACTGTATATGTTGGGCATCGGCCAGCTTCAGAAACAGATGCTTATATTGCGCCAAAATTCTGTGATAACAGGATTGTCTCATCAAAGGTTGGAACAGTGTCTTATATTACATAAGCTGAATGATGTACTTTTTCTTTTCCTTTTTTTTCTTTTTTTTTTTACAGCAATTGCCATTTAATAATAAATGTTAATGGAGATTATTGTTCAAGTGAATCATTCTGCAGTATTGTTTCTGTATGATCTAGAATCTATAAAGGTTATGGGCACATTTTTTTTATATTAATTTGTGTATATTTTTGGACTAAGAACATTTTTGTAATAGGTTTTTATAAAAAAAAAAAAAAAATTGTATCATTTGACTTTGCAGCTTATGTTTTACACTACGTTGCAATCTGCAGAATGCCATTCACAGTAAAATCCCTCCGTCTCCCTTTCTAGCCCCTCTCTAATCTCTTCCGAATGTTCTTTTACTCCTTTATGATCAAATCAAAGTTGAACTATGAGATTCTTGAGGTGAGGAGAAAGAGGGGCTGGAGACAGAGTTGTCAGACAGCCAGTCTGATAGATTTCACTGGGAACGACATTCTGCAGATTGCAATGTAGTGTAAAACAGTAAAGGTGCAGAAGCCAAATCTAGCAAAATTTGTAATTAAAACATATTACAAAAATGTTTTTTAGTCCAAAATATATGTAAATCAATAATAATAATAAAGTCTCAGAAGCTGTCTATAGCCTTTGAGTTGTCTATACGTTTGGCGAGCCTGGACTCAGAACTCCCTATGCATAGTGCTGTCTTTGCTAACACATGGTGCAGTTATTCAGTCATGTGAGTGTTCACTCCAGGAACATCTGTTCAGTATTTGGTGGTGCCCATCCATATTTTGGCAATCATTCCATCCATTCTTTACTGTGTAGGTTTGGGAACCCGAGGATTTCTTCTTGCTTTGCATGCTCTTGTGCATAGATCCCTCCTGGCACTGTAAGCCTCCACCTACTCATCTCACTTTCTGCTGCCAGCTTGTATATGTTGCCACTTTCTGATCACACCAGCAATACCGGCCAATCTGCTCAAGTACTCATATGCAAAGACAGAACATAGTAAGCTGTTAAAAGGTTTCATTTATGAACTACATCAATATAGTAAAATAAGATAGGTGTAGTTCCAAAAAAAAGATTTTGCGCCGTTTAGCACCACCCTAGAGCCTAGGTACCCGTATCTGTAGCTGCTGCATGTGAAAAACCTGCCATATTTGCCCGCCATTTCCATTAACTAGCATGTTTGGTGTGGCTTGATGTGCACAAATTCTGTGCTTCCCAGAAATGAGAAGAGGCCTGATGTCAGGAAGTCCTGTGCACATTAGATATTTCCCTGCAAACATCAGTGATTTAGGAATAATCCTTTGCTTAGTTAGGAAACAGTATATAAATGATGAGTCTTTTATTTTATAGTCTGCTTAGGTTATGCTGTACACAGTACTAGTGAAGAGGTTGTAGAAGTCACTAGTCCATTTTCTCAAGACAATAATTATGTTTCATAACAATTACAATGCTGTTCCCAAAGTACACCAGTTCCGAGTTCTCACTCCCCCTTCCCCACACAAAAACCATTCCTTCTGATTGTTGTCCTTAGAATACCTATGGACACATCCTGTTCCCTCAGATAAGCTTTGAGCATATGTCTCTCTCTTCCTTCGGTCTCTCCTTTCTCTCTTTAGTTCTCTTTTGTGCTCTCTGCCTCTACCTTCCCTCTCTGCCTCTACTTTCCCTCTCTGTCTCTACCTTCCCTCTCTGTCTCTACCTGCCCTCTCTTGCGCTCTGTCTCTACCTGCCTTTTCTGTCTCTACCTGCTTTCTCTTGCGCTCTGTCTCTACCTGCCCTCTCTTGCGTTTTCTGCCTCTACCTGCCTTCTCTGTCTCTACCTTCCCTCTCTGTCTCTACCTTCCCTCTCTGTCTCTACCTTCCCTTTCTGTCTCTACCTTCCCTCTCTGTCGCTACCTTCCCTCTCTGTCTCTACCTTCCCTCTCTGTCTCTACCTTCCCTCTCTGTCTCTACCTTCCCTCTCTGTCTCTACCTTCCCTTTCTGTCTCTACCTTCCCTCTCTGTCTCTACCTTCCCTTTCTGTCTCTACCTTCCCTTTCTGTCTCTACCTTCCCTCTCTGTCTCTTCCTGCCCTCTCTTTCTCTGTCTCTACCTGCCCTTTCTTGCGCTCTCTGCCTCTACCTGCTCTCTCTCCCCTTTCTACCTTACGGCCAGAGCAGCTGAGGTGTCAGACAGGACAGAAAGAGATTATTAAATGTTCAGATACTGTACATGTACAACATTTTACAACTAAAAAATAAAATGTTAGGTTACAAGCCCTGATAACTTGCCTTCATCCTCTTGGTAACATGCAGGAGCTTGTTTGGCCTCTAGGGATATGATTGATTGTGGGGAAAAAATGACTGTCTTTGCTAAAACCCATCCTGAATGGATTCCCTGCTGCTGAAGGGTAGGGGGTGGAATTGAGAACAAGGCCGATGGCTTTGGCTTTCTCCGGCACTCCATTTGCAATGAATGGAACAGTGGGCGAGCTGCCTGACCATCACTCCATTCACCGAGGGAGGAAAGTCTGCGGTTCTCCTGATCAGTAGGGATCTGAGCGGCCCAATCCCACTGGTCTGCAAGTTATCCCCACTTGCTTTCATGGGAAAACCCTTTAAGCCACTTTTCTACCAAACAGAAATTCTGCATGGCCCATTTAAAGGGGTTGTCTCATAAGAGACAAAGCAAGGGTTTTTATTAGTTATATTGTATCTTTTCCCAAAAAGCTATGTATCAGTCTGCTCAGCTCCTCCTTACAGGTTCCTTTTAGCCTGTTTCTTTTGTTTGCCTACAGTACATCGTTTCCATGGTATACATATTTAAGGATAAGTGTACGTAGACCCCGTTCATAGAGATTCAGAGCCCCAGTCCCTGAGATCAGCCCTACAGATCATATATACTGGATAGTAGGATGACTTCTATTCCTGGAGATGCAATATTCAGGATACTCTCATATTCAGGATAACAGGTTGCTGAGATGTAGAGCTGCGGCCTGAAGTTCACATTACACAGATTGATTTATCAGTAACTGGGTTTGTATTGAACTATGCGCTTTACCGGAAAGTTCTTATAGCCTGTACTTAGACCAAATAATTTATATGCTCTATACACAGAGATGAGGTTCAGACAGGACTCTCTGGAGGTAGTCACATACTTTTATGGCATTACGTAAACAGACCTATGAAAGCCTGGAGCCAGAAGTGATGCTTTACAAGGCTGAGCGTCACATGGGGCCGTGATCTCCGCAGAGTCAGCTAAATATCGTCTGACGTAATACCCTGATCTGAACTCGGCTTCTGTGTATTCTCATGTCTTGACCTCAGACCAGTCACAGTGCATTGTATGGGATGTTAGTCTGAATGCCATGACACCTTTAGATAGTCCAGTAGATGCACCCTTTCCCTTAAAAATAAAAAAAAAACAAACACCTCTAAGAAATATGCAAATGAGGCTCAAGTGCAATGGGGGTGTGTCAGCCAGCAAGAGCTCTGTATTTAGGTTTAAAAAACCTGAGGCTCTGACACACCCCTTTGCACTTGAGTCTCATTTGCATATTTTGAAAAACGCCTTTTTCAAGGAAATGGTGCACCCTTTGGACTATGTAAAGGTATGATGGTGTTCACCATAATATCCTCTACAATGCACAGTGGCCGGTTTGATAACCATTTTCCAGTGTATGTAGACTCTATCTATCAGAGCACTATTAGTCGCATATCCCTATCTCTTATCTAGTCCACCTAATCATGCACGATCTTCTGAGAGACTCCCCCTTAGCTTAAATGAAAGATGGCGGCAGCTAAGCACACATTATTGGTATTGGTTCAGTATAACAGAAGATAGTGTTAACTTGTGCAAAGATTAGAAAACAGATTCTTCAGTTGGTTTGGCTTGAGAAAAGTGAGGTGCCTAGCTGTGGACTATTGCCCTCTAAAAGACATGCACACTCGGCTAAACCAATGTGCAATTATGTGGTAGAGGCAGCAAGAATAGCTGTCAGTTCAAGGATCGTTCTGCCAACGCTGTCTTAGGGTATGTTCGCACTTGTCAGATTTACCTATTGAAGATCCATCATATATTTACAAGAAGATGAGCCATGGATGTGTTGGCGATTTACTATTAGCACAGATTCTGATTGGAATCTGCAAAGAAATTATACATATTCATTCTTCTTGTGGATTTTTATTTTCTGTTTTGCTATGTATTTTCCGCTACATGTGAATGGGGATAGAAAATTCCTCATTTACTTGTCTTGCCTGTGAAATGTTTGATTTGATGAGGATTTCCATGCGGAATCCATGCTAATCCCCCCTCAAGTCCTGAACATGTAAAAGGATCCTTCAGACCAGTTTTGGGGATTTATGCTGTAGTCCTGGGTTCAGATCCAACCAAGGACATCACCTGCATAGAGTTTGTAAGTGCTAACCCTGTTTGTGTGGGTTTCCTTCCACACTCCAAAGACATACTATTAGGGAGCCCTACTTGGGACGGTGAGTGATGACAGTGCCGCAGAATATGTTGGTGCTATATAAGCAAATCAGAAATTAATACTGCTGCTTCCCTATGGCTACATACACACGTCTAAGCGTGTAGGCCATGGGGAGGCTGATTTTTTAGCAGAATACGAGATTCGAGTGTGATCCAATAGCCTTTTCCATTGACTTAAATGGGGGTTCCTTTTCAATGTCATGGATCAGGATAAGACCTGCTTCATAATCCTTGGAACAGAATGGAGCATCGGACACCCCATTGGAAGAAGCTCGGCCTGCACCCTCAGTCGTGTGTATGAGGCCTGAATCTGTCTCCCCCATAGCCGTGCTTTGACTTTAGTGTAAACTATAAAGTAGAGATCTAACGCGGAGAGATCCTGTGCATTTCCCCAGTGTGCGGCCTGCACTGATCCAATGCCAGGTTTAACCTGATGGCGTAACACAAAGTTTATTTTTCAAAAACATTTTTGACTTTGCTTTTACTAAATGTAGATTTTCCAGGATATACAATTTCTGTTCCAATAAACAGTGTCCATTTAGTATACAGGTACAGGAAATGTTTATAGAGGACCTGTCAGCTTGCCTGACAGACCTGTGTAGGAAATGCTTGAATACAAGTAAATTACACATTCTGGAGCATCTGTTTTCATAACTTTGTCGTTCCTCTGTTATTCCTCCAAGAAAAATTGACTGGGGATTCTAGTTCCTCTTGTCAAAAAAGGGGTGTGTCTCTCCACAACCTGGCACTGACTGGACAGTATGAGACTGTATAAGGATACGCCCCCAAATTTATCACCCAATCGTTGATCTATTCAGAAATTTCTAGTAGGAATAACTGAGGAACAGCAAAACAAAGTTATATTAAAAAAAAAAAAAAAAAGCTCCAGAATTGTAATTTTATTCCTGCACACCAAGTCTTATTAGTGTAAGGCCGCAGGTTCTTTTCCTAGAGTTTAGGACATTACATTAGTTCTGCTCCGGCTATTACATTTATTAGGGGAGATGTTACATCAGACAGTATAATAGACTCGGTCTGGTATCGGAAGACTGCGAATAGGATTTATACATAATTCACCATGTGTCTGGCAGACAAGATTGATCACTTGCGCTGCCTCCTATTACTAGATGAGACAATTACAAGGCACAATAGGCGAGCAGCAGACGCTTGTCTCTATACCTTTTACTGTATTGTGTCCTGAATGAGGTTGGCAACAATACAGGACTTACTGTGGTTTATGATCAGAAACCATTGTGGCTGGCGTGTTTTGCTTTCATTGGTGAAAGCAGTCATTTTTACTCATAAAATTCTATAATTACTGTCATCATAAACAACTTTGTGTTAAATTTTCTGAAAAGTTGTATATTGTATGTTTTAACTTCATGTCCTTTTTGTCCATTTCTCCTATTGAGACAGAAGTATCCTTGTAGACCAAATAATTGTAGTAAACCTATAGGCTGGCCATACACTTCATTCTCTCCACTGACATTGGGGAGAGTTGGGACATCTACATATATACTAGATACTTGGTGGGTGGCGCTAAAATTGTAAACCATGAGCAACGTTAATATGTATGGGCACTGTAAATGCAGACATATCAGGAGAGCTGTCAAATCCTCTTTAAAGGGGCAGGTGATAAATGTATGATATTTGAGAAAACCACACCGCTCATCTGATTTGAGTCCTGTTATTCCTGTTTGAATGGAGCAATGTTTGCACATACCACTTACTGTCTAAGGACTAATGCACACGACTGAGGCTCTCCTGAGGGGGCATCCAATGGTCCATACCATTCTGATGAATATAGAGCAGGTCCTATCCTGGTCTGTGTCAACAGAACAGAATGGAGCGGAAGTCCCCATAGAAGGAAGTACATCACAGAAGACACTCAGATTTCATTTTGAGTGTCATTCTAGTGCATTCTGCTGCAAAAGCGTCCCTCCTTCGGATGGTGTGTGCTGTACTTGGCTGTCGCCATCAGTTCTATAGACTTTGAATCTAAAAGTAGTCCTCTTCTACAGGGCCGCTTTAACCATAGGGCCAACGGTGCACTTGCACCGAAACCCTATGGTACTGGGGGCCCTGTTGGGTTGTGAATCCCAACCGTCCGGGATTCGGGGTCCTCCCCGGTCTCCCAGTCAGCAGGAGGTATGTCCCGGTATCAACTCATCTGTGTCCCCTGGAGGAGGACATTAAACTGTGGGGGTAGCTGGAGGGGGACATGTCTGTCTCTAGTTGCCGCCAGTTTAATGTTCCCCTCTAGTTTTCCCCCAGTTTAAACTGAGGCACCAGGAGAGGGGGCTTCATACTGTGGGGCAATTGGAGTGGAACATTATAATGTGGGGGCATATAATGTTAGGGTGACTGTAGGAGGATTATACTGTGTGGGGGCACATAGAAAAATGGATGAGAATGGGTGGAGTCAATTTGATGCGGCGCGCACAGCCTAATCAGAGGGGTATTTTATGTAATACCCCTCTAAACATAACATAATCAGGAAGTTTATAAGTGCTGTGACCCAGACGTTTACCCAGAGCGGCACCAAACACAACATCATCAATAAAGTTTACATTTTTTTCGCTGTCCTGTCCATACCTGATCTTTCTAGATTAAAATACTCCGACTGCCTCTCTCGTGATATCCGTTACACGGTAAAATAATAGCAATAACGATTACTACTAGAGATGAAGGTATAAAACATTTCTGACAGGCGGAAAGTTCCATTAGTCAGATAACACATTTTCAACCATTGAAGGTCACCATATAAAATCCCAGTTTTTGGCAGCTTTCAGATGGATATAATTGCAGGTGGGGATGAAGGGGGGCCCACTTATGAAACCTTTGCACTGGGCACACCATTGTGTTAAATCGGCCCTGCTCTTCTACCACCGTGAGGAACTGTGTTAGATACCCTGATCTAGTCATTGAGCCAGTTCCTTGGTGACCCTGCTCTAGTCATTCTGAGTCCCAGTGATGCGGCCACAGTGATCAGCCATTTACCCCTTATATTGTGGATAGGGTGTACGTGTTATTTGTAGCCACTTTTATTATCCATTAAAGTATCCTGTGCTTCTGCGTGTGGAGTCCCTTACAGTCTATTACATTTTCAAGAATTTCAAGGATTTTTGATCGGTTTCCTTTTTTTTTTTTTTTTTTTTTAAAAAGCTACTAAATCCTGCAATATTGCCTTTGGACACTAAGCCTAATAGACTGACATATTTGATATAGTTCACTGTTTTAATAAATATAACAATGGTGATCTATTCCCTTTAAATATAGATGGGCATGGAAAAAAAAAATTCTTTAAAGTTTTATGTTTAAAGTAAAATAAGTCCTTTTCTGATGACACATTGCCTTAATGCCTGTGCCTATTCTTCCCAGCATTGTATGGTTCCTGTGTTGAGTCTTTCATCACTCAGTATCCATGCATGGAATGGATGGATGAAATAGAGCATCATGCGACTGCTTTTGAAGAATATTCCTCAAAAGAGAAAGCAAAGTGCATTAAATGGCCATGTAAATGTAGCCGTACATCTCTATCATCTGTAAGGATCTGCATGCAGCGTATATCCGCCTGACGTGCTAGATGTGAAATGAGTAAGATCAGGGCCTATACTGAGTGCTTGTGACATGATTCATTACATGGGAGCGCTGCTCTGTAGGCTGAAAGACCATCAAATATGTATTATAGTCAATGATGAACCGTCAGAGAACATAAAAGCTGGAAAGAAAGTATATTATTGAGTCTGTGGGCGGGGGTATAGTATCTGAGTTGGCAACAAGTCTGAACATTTTGAAAGGTTGCGTTAAAAATCCAAGCTGTGCCATGCTGCGTTCTGGCGTGTTTGGTGCAAGCTGGCCATAGACATTGAGTGATTATCAGCATGTCTGTTTAGTACATTGTAAATTGATATTTGGCTCTATTTTGTAACTTTTAAAAATTCTGATGTTTCCTCCTTCTTCTTTGCAGTACACAGTGTGGAATTTTATCCCCAAAAACCTCTTTGAGCAGTTTAGAAGAATTGCAAATTTTTATTTTCTCATCATCTTTTTGGTTCAGGTAAGTTAGAAATTGCATTTACAGTTTTCTTATTTAAAGGGGTCCATAGGATAGGGGATAACTTGCAGATCAGTGAAGTTCGGCGGTTTAGGTGAATAGGGATGAAGTGGAATGGTGGTCGGGTGGCACATGCACCAATCCTTTCATTTCAATGGGAGTTGCCACAAATAGCTAAAGTACAGTATGCATTAATTTCAATGGGAGTGTTGGAGATAACCAAGCGCTGTACTTCAGCTTTCTCCTGTACCCCCTTTGAAATTAATGGAGCGTTGTGTGTTTCTCCATCCAAAACGGGGGATATTCACATTCCCCTGATCAGTGAAGGTCTGAGTGGTCAGACCCCCACTGATCTACAAGTTATCGGAGAGGAAAACTTGCTTTTGTGGGAAAACCTCTTTTGGGGGGTGGGGGGGTTACACCATTTATGGCTGGTTCTTAAGATAGCTCATCTGACTCTTGGAACCCCCACCGATCAGCTGTTCTGAGGGGCCATGGTGTTCAGCTGAGCATTGCAGCCTCTTTGTTGTTTATCTTGGTCTGTCTACTATACAACTAGCCATTTTGTCCCATCTGCGTGAAGTGCATATAACGCTGGCCTATACTTTAGAAGTGAAAGATGACAGCACTTGGCTGATCAATATATGAAGCATTGGCTGTGTTATGGTCCTAAAATTGGGCCGTATATGGATCAACCACAGCAGAGTCAGAAATTGATCTTCCAGCGTCATAGCCCCGACTCCTCCGGAGAAGACCTCTGTGATTTTCATTCTTTCCTGTATCTTAACTGGTTCCATTCCTTTTTCCATTTGCTGCCTATGGGTATTATTTTAGAAAAGTACTGATCCCTTAGACTAAGACCACTTGTCCTGGGATTAAATTTTGGCAGATCTATTCTCCACTTGTGGAATAAATCTGAGGCCCTTGGTATAATAAAGTGTCAGATCTGAGCTCCTGCCAGGATGTGTGCTGGGCTCTTAGTAATGTATATGGGAACTTCTATATCTTACATATATCGGGGGCACTGTAGTGCATACATTTTCACTGACTCGCTAATCCTAAATAATGTACTGTAATTCTCATGTGTGAAAATCAACACACAAGTCTGTTTTTCCCAGGTTTACTAGGGAATTTAGCAACTGAATGAAATGTATGGAAAATGTCCTATTCTACTGAATTCTGTATATATTCCATATACTGAGAGCTATGGACGGGGATTTGCTTGTTCTGTAGATCATTGGGGTACCAGATGCTAACCCCCCCCCCCACTGATCTCATTATAACTGGCCTTATTGATACGTCATATAAGACAATGATGGGAGAAGTCCTGGAAGTCTATCACGTCTTCTCTTTGTACCGGCGAAGGATGTGCCGTGAATTAATGTAGTGTTCATTGCAGGCCGCTTATTAATCTTCACGCTTCCACTAGAACACTGACAACTCATTTCTGGATTTGGCAGACGCTGACTTCACACTTTACTTTATGGCCTACATAAAACATTACTAATTTAGCCAATATTTTCGTACTAGGTGTTTTTTTAAGCTTCTGTGGTACATGGACTAAGTAAATATTATACTTCAGCACAGACTTATTTCAGAATTTATGGTTAATAATAACATTCATTATTTATATCGCCAACATATTCCAAAGCACACTCGGTTGTACTTTTATTAGAATTTAGTTAAAGGGGTTTTCGTTCTGATAACACTTAAAGGGGTTTTCCAGCCTCAAAATGTATTTTTCATACTGAGGACAGACTACCTAATTAACCATCTCATCACTGGAACCACCACTGATCTTGAGAACTTGGTTTCTGTTGTCTCCTGTGTGAATGGCGTTGTAGTGTGACCTCCAGTGCATTCACTTCTATGGGACTGATAGAGAAAGCCAAGCACAATTCTCCGTCTTTCCCATAGAAGGGGGTGGGGGGGCCTCATGCACTCTATCACTCTATTCACACAGGGGATTCAGGAACCCTGTTTGCCTAATCGCGGAGGGTCAAAGTGGTCAGCCATTGGCAGTCGGACACTTATTCCCTATTCTGTGGACAGGGGATAAATGTTAGTGGATTAGTGGAACATTGGGGTACTTACATTCTGGGCCACATGTCAAGGTGGGGGACATTGTTAGCTTGCATGTACAGATATCTAAAGAAATATAACATTTTTCAATCTGGGACCACATTAGTGTTTTTTTATATTCTTTGTGTGTTCTGTGGGCTTTTCTCTATTGTCATACCATTCAGGCCTTGTCAAGTCTATATATCGTTTCCAGGTATAGAAAAGGTCACCTTTTCCTGTTTGACTAGATTTACAAGTTGTTGTGCCTGCCGTAGTCTCTAATCTAGATTGGTGTTTGTACTGGGGTGAATTGCTGCATTTTTTGGTATACAATTTACGTGACTTCTGGGGCAGAAAGATTTACGACAGGCAGTGGCAAGTTTTAATCTTCAGTACCTGTCAGCCAAACGCTTCTTCAAGATTCCCCATACACATACACACTTGGGTTGGGTAAGCTGAGCATGCAAGTGATTGAAGAGCGGTATAAGCCAAAGCTAAACACTTCTGGTGGATTATCTCCCAGTCATGTCAAAATTTAGCATACCCAGTCTAGTATGTTGACTAGGAAGCGAGCGTATACACATTTATTTGAAGCTATAAAATGGATGTCTATTGAGTAAATTCTTTTTCCCATTACAGATCAGTTGTTGTTATACATGGTCCTACATGTAATATCACAGCAGAGGAAAGCGTTCAATCTCATCTAAAAATTATAGAACAGATTTCCATTGGCAGCAATTGATGGAGTTCCATAGACTTAACAGTTACTGTTAAAGGGTTTTTCCATCTTATAAAGTCATATTGCTCAGCATCTGAAGTAGGTCTAACCTCTGGGGCATTCCCACCAATATGGAGAATTAAATTTCCACATCTTTGGTTTAGCGGCACTTTTCCTTCACTTTTGACTTCCACCTCAATTCCTCTTCCATTTTACGCTTGTCTCCGCAGCAATGGGAGGTGGAATTTGGTGCTGATTTAAGGTGGAATCCACCTCCGAGTCAACGCTATAGTCTGCTGTGTGAAGGAAACTGCAGCATAGACTATTTCATGTATCTTAGTGATATGACACTACATTATAATATGGAAATAATCCTTTTAGGCTAAGACCAAACGTAGCGAATCGCTGCGGAAAAAAACGTGGCCTTAGCACATCATGTTTTTTTCTGCAGCGTTTTTCTTTGCAATTTCACAGAGTTTTCCTCTGAGGACTTTCTGCCTCTATTATACCTATATGGAAAACGCCAGCGTTTCCATAGGTATAATTGATATGCTTTTCCGCTGCGGAATTTTTTTCTGTAATGTGTGGATGGGATTAGCCAGAATCCTATCCACTTAGCAGGTACTGTAAAACACAGCGTTTTATGCTGCAGCATTTCCAGTGCGGCCCAAGCAATGCGTTTTTGCAACGTGGGGCCCCAGCCTAAGACTGGTTATTAGTTTGTATTGTAAATGACTATTACAGCCATCTGTGTATACTTTTTTGGCAGAGGCCTGTGAATGTGGTAATGTTTTTTGTTTGCTCTGTCTCTTCGCTTGTGTAATCTTCTAGAACAATGACATTGTTGTGCTCTTCTCCATAGGCGATTGTTGATACACCAACAAGCCCAGTGACAAGTGGCCTTCCTCTTTTCTTTGTTATCACCGTTACCGCCATCAAACAGGTAAGGAGCTGGAAACAAGTCAGTAAGTTGGCTATATGAGAATTAACTCAGAAACCCTGTCATTAGTTAATTGCTACATCTAAACCAGAGCCTTCAGATACGCTGATAAATATCATTTTTAGGGTACCTCCACACAGGCAGATTTTTTTATTTTTTTATTTTTTGCTTTATTTGTGTCATCAGATTTTGCTGCTTATTGGAGATCTGAAGCAAAATCTTCATGTATTGAGTTTCACTGTGATTTTAACACCCTTATGTTAAAAGGCTTGGGGATCTGTGAAATTAGTTGGTGCTCCATATAGTAAAATCTGTGGCGCGTTCATTCAATTTCCCCTTGAAAAATGTTTCTAGTTAATATATGTGACTTGATAAATTCCTGCTTTGCTGGCAGGGGCATAAGTAAAGGCACATGGGACCTTGTTACCAACTTTTCATAACCGTTAGCCAAGTGTCTGTCTGGGTCTGGCCACCATGAAGACTTGTTCACAACATGTCTGTAGACACAAGCTTCCCATCATTCCCATCCTCTATCTGTGCCCCTACATAGTAATTGTTCCCCCCTTTGTGCCACAACCTTCCCCACAGAATACCTCCTTGACTATATGTTGCTGGCCAATTGCAGTTTTACCATGAAAGGGTATTTTTTTTTTTTCTCTTTTCTGACAGTTGCAGGCTGTGTATCATAAATCTCCTCTCACCAGAGGGAAATGGTAATAGATTTATGATGCACAGACTGCCAGCCATCAAAGTAAATCAGAAAGGAGATCAAATATTATTCAGTCCTAGTATGTTGGGGTGACCTGTGGGCCCCCTATAGTTACGCCAGTGTAATTGCTGGTACTGCATTACATTGAAATCTGCATGCACTATACTTCACGTGCCTGGTGCATTAAAGGGAATAATCTCTATAAATCATCATAAAGCATGTGTACGATGCTTTGCAGCAATGTCTCTGATATTGTGTTGAGTCCTAGAATCCATGTCCTTCTATGAGACCTATTGGTTGTATTTTTGCATTAGGGCTATGAAGACTGGCTTCGACATCGAGCAGATAATGAAGTCAATAAGAGCACCGTGTACATTATTGAAAATTCTAAGCGTGTCAAGAAGGAGAGCGAGAAGATTAAGGTATTTATTACTGTCTGTGTAGTACAGTAATCTAGTCCAGATACAGATATCATAATCCTAATATGGACCTACTTGCATCTGCAGTTAGTATATGATGATATATAATAGTCTTAGTCCCGCATCAAGAGAACCTGACTGGTGTGCAAATCTTTCTACATTTTGAATTATTAGAAGGAAAAAGTTAAATGTTTCCACATAGTTCAGAATTTAAAGGGGTTCTCCAGAATTGGCCTTCAGTATCAGGTCGGAGGGGGTCTCACTCTTGGACAGTTGTTTGAAGAGGGCGAATGAGTGCTGCAGCTTTTTCACTGCTTACCAAGCACATTGCCATACATTGTATAGCGACTGTGCTTGATATTGCAGCTCGGCCCTGGTCCCATGAATTGCATACAGGCGAATTGATCAATGAACATGACCTTCCTGGCCACTTTAAACAGCTGATCAGTGGGGGTTCCAGTGCTAAATCCTGCTGATCTGATATTGATCTGTTATTTTAAGGACAGAGCAATTAACATTTAAGTCCTGGTAAACCCCTTAGGGAAGCAGCACATGACCGTGTATCACCCGTGAAACACGCCCTGTGTGCTAGCCAGATGTATTGACTTGAACTTCATGCTGGGAGCGGGACTCCTAGCATTTTAGTTATCTATGACGCTGGGAGGCAGGGACTCCTAGCGTCATAGATAACTAAAATGCAAGGAGTCCCGCTCCCAGCATGAAGTTCAAGCCTGTACATCTGGCTAATACACGGGCCGTGTTTCACGGGTCTGATTTAGGGGTCAGAACTCCAGTTGAAGTTAACAAGCTACACAGTCAAATAGGTCAGGCGCATGTGAATGTAACGCTTTTTCCCCCCATGATAATTCGTGCCTCTGTTGCAGAGATATTCATTTATTTCACTATGCAAGTGAGCAATCTGGAGCACTGAGGGCAGCTTCGTTGCTCCAAACTGCTCCAGCTGAAGCTACTCTAATACGCCCTGTTTCTCACCTCTGTTCTTTGAGTGACAGGGCTATGGAGCTATGCTGAAATCTCACCTGGCCCTGTTTTCTTGTGTTTTTTCCTGGCCTGTTAAAGCAGTGTGGGACCTAGCAGTTCAGAGCAATGGAACCACCCTTGGTGTGCAAGATTGCTCATTTGCATATTGGGAAATTAATGAATATTTCTGCAACAAAGGCACAAATTTTCATGGTCAAAATGGTGATACATTGCTGGTGGTAACAAGACTCCCTTAAAGGTGGTTTTCCCATAATCAGGCGTCATTAATATCAATTAATATGTGCATACACCAGACACAGTATTATTCTTTTAAAATTATTGTCCATGATTGTTTTAAAGTTTTTTTTTTTTTTTGTTTTTTTTTTAACCTAATTGGTCACATGTCAGTGCTTTCTACTATATAACACTGCACTAAACAATGGCTATCAGAATACCATTGAAGTCTGAGGAAGGAGCAGTAGGCTGCGAAACGCGTTACTACCTGGCTTTTCTTTCTTGTTCTTTATTGTTATTTTGTTGCATTTATTGCTATCTGTATACTCGAAATAAAAAAATCCACTTTTGGACAACCATATTCGGAGTTAATTCCATTTAATCTGGAGGAATCAAGGCCACAGCGGTGCCTACGAGGGAGCGCAGGAAAATTGGGTCCAGCTTTGTGTTTTTGTGAAGATTCATACATCCATATTATTTATTATAAATGTATAGTGCATGTGAATATAAGAAAATTTGTAATATATTTAATAAGATCGGTTTCCTTCACCACTTGTTAAGCTGCTCCCCTCTTTCTTCTCTTTGATCTGAATGATTGTTTACTTAAGATTTCTCACCGTATTCAGCCTCATACATGGAGCTCTATGGAGAAGGGAGGGGAGAGTAGGAGGCTGCTCCAGCTAGTTAATTGATTTATTGCCTTATTCTGTGCACTGGTAGCCTCTTACCTACAACCTAGCAATGGTAAAAGTACAGAGTAGCAGGGTATAGCAGCAAGAATTATGTGAGTGTCTTTTCTAGTAGCCTCATCCTACTCCTCCCCTCTTCATAGACTAATATGAAGAAAGTAACTGTCTGAAAAGCGGAGAAGAAAACATATTTCTTTAATAAGATATATTACAAAGTTTCTTGTATTGGTGTATACTATGCATTTATGCAACATTGTTTATAACTGGAGGTACTCTTGTTACCTTTGGAACCCGAGGGGTACTCTCTGCAGCACCAAGCTTTGTGTTTGGGAGCAGTAAGTAATTGCTAGTTTAACCCTTCCCAGACTGATTACCGATGCTCCTGCTTATTCCTTGTTATTTTCATGGCAGAGACACTTTAAGTTTAAAATGAAACCGAAAAATCACAAAGTTACAGAACAGTATTGAACATCATTGTAAGAATGTTTTTTTTTTTTTCTTGGTTTGCCCTTTGTTTAATAATGTATTTCATGTTCATGTATTATTCAGCATTGAATCAGAATTCCTATGCTTGGAGCATAACTGGCTATAAAATTCTGAACAGGCAATTTTCTGCTGTCAGATTCCTAACGTCAGTTTTGCTTTGGGGATACGAGTCTTCGAGAAACTTCGATTAACTTCGCTCCCCCCATGACATATTAAAGTGTGACAATACTGTCTAAAATAGGCTTAGCTGCAGTAAAGCTGCTTTATGTACGCTAGAAAATACTTGGTCATTTGAAAAGCTTAAAAGTGAACTACTTAAAATCTGTCTTTGCTGATGGACCCTTGAAGAGATGTCCTCATATAATCCTCTAGTCACCTATAAATATATCCTTAGGCTATCTTAAATGAACACTAAACCTAGAAATAAAAAAAAAAATTCAAGTAAGCTAGAGATATTTACCCCCCACTATTTCAGTCTGTAGGATTGTCTGTGTGGTCTTCAAATTGTCTTGTAGAAATCCATTAGAGAACATGGAGGATTATCTTTAGCTGAACTGCTCCATCTTGTCTTAACACTGCTTAAAGGGAGTCCGTCCCCTGAACCCAGTATATCCTCCCAGCCCTACAGATATATAGATTAGGGTCACCTGACTCAAACAGGGTTTTCCCCCTTGTGAATCGGTCCCTCCGTTGACAAGATATCGTCGTTTTTTTGTCAATATGCAAATTAACTCTTTGGAGCAATGATGGTGTTGTCAATTACCTCTTTGGGGCAATGGCAAAACCCTCATTGCTCCAAACTTCTCATTAGCATGTTGACAAAAATGGCAATATCTTGGCAACTGAGGCTCCAATTCACAAGGAGAAAACTCCATTAAGTTAGGGTCACCTGAATTAATCTGTCTGTGGGGCTGGGTATTGGTGACAGACTACTTTTAACAATTCTTTCATGTTCCAACCAGTTCTTTATTTATAATATGAGATAAAATAGGACCGAGAAAACAGAGTAAATTATTGGAGAATCCACTGGTGGGTGGGTGGGTGGGTGGGTGGGTGGGTGTGTGTGTGTGTGTGTGTGTGTGTATGTATGTATATATATATATATATATATATATATATGTTTTGTGTGTGTGTGTGTATATATATATATATATATATATATATATATATATATATATATACACACACACACACATATATATATATATATATATATATATATATATGTGTGTGTGTGTGTGTATATATATATATATATATATATATATATATATATGTGTGTGTGTGTGTATATATATATATATATATATATACTATCTCTATATCTATAATATTTTGTGTGGATATTCTATTTAACGCCAAAATGTATACCAAACCAATAAAAGTGCCATATATAGGGGTGAAAATGTGCCTTTGAGGCCACGAACAATGCAGAGAAAGTCGTTTTTTTTTTTTTTATGGATGGCAAATCAGCCTGCAAGTGCACTGGGGGCGGGCTAGTATATAGCAGCCATACATGCGCATATATTTTACTGCCGAGAGAAGGGAGTAAAATTCTTCAGTTTGCTACCAGACAAGTAAATGCTATAGTTTAGAATCTTTCCTGAAATATAATGTTTTCATTCCATTATAGGTTGGCGACATAGTAGAAGTGAGAGACAACGAGACCTTCCCATGTGACCTTATCCTGCTGTCCTCTAGCTGTGAAGATGGTACCTGCACAGTTACTACAGCAAGTCTTGATGGGGAGTCAAACTTCAAGGTACTGATGCTACATTGCAATAACAGAATTTGACTTAAAGTGACCGTGTCACATATTAAAAAGCTATCCAAGATTAGAAATCATGGGGCTGAGCTGAAGCATGGCCATGTGACCAACGGACATGATGTCACTTCCTGAGAAGAAGAAAGTGAAGCTCTTCTGAAAGAAAGCAGCCATGTTTTCTAATCCCGGATAACTCCTTTAAGAGTACAGCCCTTTGGGAAGTAATTTCCACTGCAAAAGTTTCACAATTACATAGCCAAATCTGGAAAATCTGCTTGTGCTTCACGTGAATTTGGTTTGCATTTGCTATGGACTTCACCAATGCATTGCAAGGGGGAATTGTCAAGGACATGCTGCATATTTGCAATCTGCACTGCTGGTCAGTTTCCACTGCAGATTTTTTACACAGTTTATAAGGTAGATTTGTTTTCAACCTGCAATTTTGCCGCGGAAACTCTGCAATTTCTATGCCTTAAATAAACATACCTAGTTTACATGCACATGTAAAAGTTTTTGCTACATATTATCTGCAAAATCCACACCCGGATCTTGGTTCTAATTTCACCACTTTCGCTGAAATCCGAACTGAAAATCCACACCAAGAATTGACATGCTGCAGGTTTTAAAATGTGCACTAGATTTCAAATTCCTTGTGGAAAACAATTTGCATCATATACATGGGATTAAGAAAATCTCATTGATTTAAAGGGGTTGTCCAGAAATTGGAGAGCTGCGGCAGGGGAAGGTGAAACATTAAAAAAAAAAAACATACTCACCTGTTCCTGCCGCTGTCCAGACCAGCAGCGCCCGGGGGCTTGTTTTGGTGGAAGTCCTCCCCGTACGTGATTTTTGAGGCCAGTCAGTGGCCTCAACGGTCACCGGAAATGACCCAGGACATCACCGGTGCGAATGTTTCACCTTCTCCGGCCTCCTGCCCCAGTTCTGTATGTATTGGAAAACCCCTATGGTGCTGTATTATACTGAAGATTTTCTGCATATAAAATCTGTGTGTAATTCACAACGTGGGCTGATAGCCTTCGAGTAAGTAAGGCTGTGGTCACACATGGTATATACACAGCAGATTAACCCACTGTGTTGTACAATACCAGCATAGTGGATTCATGCAGATGTGTCTCCACAAATTTTAGGCAGTTTTGTTGTAGAGGTGGTTTTTGGGAAAATACTCCGACAAATTTCCATTGGCAGAAATTCAACGATGTGTTCAGCAGCAGCTTATAAAAATCTGTTTAGAATATGTGCAGAAATTGACCTATGGGGCAGACTTTAAATCTGCAGCATTTTAATTTATCTTGTGGATTTGCAGCAAAATATGTGACAAATCAACATGTGACTCAGATGCAGATTTTGTCCCAGCATGTGTGAAAACATCCTTCAGGGAATTTTCACACATGCAGGTTTTCTTCTGGTATTTTGACAGATTTTGAAGTCAAAACTTGTAGTGGATTCCAAAAACAGAGGAATGATGCCATATGTCCTTTAGGTGTATTCACAAATTGTGCTTAAAACCACCTCTGGAAAAAAAAAAACCACACATTTTTGGTGCTTTTGTTTTAATTTTATGGGTGAAACATGCAAAGTAAATGCGTTTCACCAATAAAAAAAAAAAAACACATCAAAATTCCCTACAATTGTATAACACACAGTTTTTCTAATGTGGATTTAACCACACTGTCTGATCACATCCTAATGGTTTCTCTTACCTTATGATGCATAAAACCGCACATACGAAAAAACCTGAAGAAAACCAGATTCAGACCTGCACTTTAGAAAGCATCCTTAAGCTACATAATCATTTGAGAGCACATAGCAATTTGTGTTTTCTTGCCAGGGGCTCTTAGCTCCAGCACCTTTCTTAAATGTTCCACTAAAAGGTCAGCGAGTTACCAAGCAACTCCACTTCATGTGTCCAGTTCATGAGTTCTGCAGCTTGCTCGTCTCTGCAGAACGGTACATTGCAGCTCTCCATGGCAGTAACCTGAATAGTGATGGCACATTGGAAAAAAAAAAATACTTGGCAACCGTAATAATTTGGATCTGCAGACAGCTCTATAAATAACCTAGACGCTTAGTGTTTGATTCTAGCAGCGTTTCCATCGATAATGGGAACGCCGGTAATTGAGGTAGATTCTAAATTTAGGCCATAAAATTCCAAGGTTCGCTGGTATTACGGACATATTGGATTGTTGCATGCACTTACTGATATTTTTTTACAGACCTATTTTGCTGTACGGGAAACATGTGGTTTGTGCAGTGATGAAGCTATGGACAGTCTCTCAGCCACTATTGAATGTGAACAGCCCCAGCCTGACCTTTACAAGTAAGTTTTTGTTACAAGGATGTCTAATACATATGTCTGATCCCTGCTGATCTGATATTGATGAAATATCCTAAGGATGGGTTATCAGTATTGAAAGGGGTCGTTGACATTTCAAAAATTGATGGCCTGTTCATTAAAGGGGTTGTCCAGCCCCAAATAGTATATTTATGACCTGTCCACAGGATAAGGTAATGAGTATACGTGCCTGTCAGGGATCGACTCCTAGATCCCACACAGATCATCTGTTCTAGCAGCCTCTGGGTTCCAGAAGCTGCTAGTGGATGGGTGGCACGTGCTGCTCCTATCCAAATATAAGAACCGGCGCTGCATGCACCACCCATCCACTAGCAGTTTCCAATACCGGGAGGCTACTAGAATAGATGATCTGTAGGTCTGGGTGTTGGACACCAGCAGATCACATACTGGAGACCTATCCTGTGAATAGGTCATCGGTATGAAAATTGCATTTGGGGCCAGAAAAACCCTTTAAGACAGGTCATCAATTTTAGATCAGCAGAGGTCCAACTGTCAGGACCCTCGCTGATCAGCTGCACTGCTCAATCTGTGTACTTCTAGTATTGGTTATGGGTACTGCAGTGGTGCCACATTCAAGTCTATGGGGCACTGCTGCAGTACCCTTAACTGCAGCTACTAAAAGTATGTTGGGTAAGCAGCACAGTGCCCAGCATGCATGAAAACAATGTTGGGAGCTGTGCGCTACCGGAAACTGCTGATCTGTTAGGGTTCCAAGAGTCGGAACCCTGCTTATCTAAAATTGATGGCCTATCTGATTGTTGGAATTTTTTCTTTAGCTCTCAATGCTGGAATCTATAGAGCGACATCTACTAAGGGATGCAAGGAACTGGAGGTGGTAAAGGTCCTCTTTAATATGCACATATTCCCTGAATAATCCTACAGTTTTTTTTAAAGGATCTTTACACTGTGCAGTCAAAAAGTTTTCAGAGCATGTTCAAGTGTTTAGTGCTATATAACTGGCAGAAAACATAAACCTAGGCTAAAGGTGGCCATTCACATGAAATAGCCAGCAGTGAATGGTGCGCCGGTTACGCAAGTGCACTAATGCTTTACTCATAGCGAGGATGCAGGGCGACTTTTAGTCGCCTATACTCCTGATTGCAGGGAGATCCAGCACATGGAGCCTCAGCTAATTGACACTTATGTGTGCATAGGGGCTGTGTCTGTAATGGGACAACCCTTCAGGATAGGTTATCAATATCAGATTGTTGATCACTGATATTAGAAGCCATGGCCTCCGGAACAAGCACAGCGTACAGAGCCGGACGGAGACAGATCTATAGACTATGTTCAGACAGCTGAGACCCTGGATATCTGCTGATCGGCCAGGGTACCTTGTGTCTTACACTTACCAATCTGATATTAAGGATCGGTCATCAGTATGTAAATCCCAGAGCACCACTTTTAATATAATGTCTATTTTCCCATATTTTTGTTGGCGCTGGGTTCTATTTTAATGCTAAATCATTAGTCATGAAGATTTTTTTGCCAGACTGTAGCCTCCAGCAGTTAATTAAGGATCCTGTCTTAATTAAAATAACTCCAGCATTCAATTAAAGTGTTTCGGGGATTTTTAATTACACAATCTTCTGATTTTGTGACAGTTTCAAGTGCAGGGTTTCCAGGCTTTGCTGCCGCTTCAGACACGTGATGAATTGTTTCTACAAGGTCACACACTTTACTGCAAGTAGCAAAATAAGCCTTATTGTGTGTAATCCCACAGCTCAGGGTAAACAGATCGTCACGTATTGTCTTAGAGTTGTGCCTGTCCCCAGCTCCTTCCTTAGGCCACGTTGCACAACTCTTTTTACAGTCAGTATTGTTATGTAGTTCGGTATAAAATACTGCTGAATACGCTTGCTTAAATGATTTGCTTGAAGGGGTTAACTGGCGTTGTGAAATTGACAGTCTAATATTAGATCTGACTCTTGAACGCCACGGCATCTTCAAACAGCTGATCAGCAGGGGTGCTGAGAGCCAGAGCCACATTGATCTAGTATTGATGGCCTATGCAAAGGTCGCACAGTGCCCCTAAAGCTCCATATGAAAAATATTAAAAAGTAAAATTGCTTCCAGACCTTGTACATTTAAAAGGGTTTTCTGGAACTTTAAGGGTATGTTTACAGGCAGGAATTTGGCACTGAATTTAAGGCGGATTCTGCCTCAAAATCGGCTCCAAATTTCGCCTGAAACCAGCCTCAATTAATTTCAGTGAGAGTCAAATGCTGTTTTTTACCTCCGGTGGATTTTTTCAGCTGGCAGAAAAAGAAGCATAATTTAGGATCTTCAGACAGATTCCGCCTGATAACTCCCATTGAAGTAAGTGGGAGGCAAAAAATACCGCTTTGCAGGTGTGGAGTTTGATGCGCAATTTGATGTAGAATTTGGACATGCAGAAAATTCAGCCTCAGATTTCTTAAGCTGATTTTTTTTTTTCAGCTAGGAAAAATTTCCTCTTTGTGAACCAGCCCTAATACTGATGGCCTATCCTTAGGGTAGGTCATCAGTATCAAACCACTTGAGTGGAAGTGAGTTGCAGTACCATTCACTGCCACTACTCGATGTATGGAGCTATCTTTGTTCTGGAGCACCATAGCCCCTTCAGTAAGTTGATCAATTAGAGTGCCAGGAGTCAGACCCCCACCAATCTGCCATTGACATCCTAGTGTAAGAATAGATCATCAATATTAATAGAGAACACTTTTAAAGGGGTTATGTCACAAACAATAGTTACCCTCTATCCATATGGATATATTGCTTATCACTGGGTGTCTGACCATTGAGACCCTGGCGATCCTGAGAGGGCGTTTCATTACTGTTGTGAAGGTAGTGGTGGTGGATGCCGATGCACCCCTGCTTCATTCATTTTAATGAAAGCATCCCCCATTGAAATGAATGTGTTCCTCGCCACTACATTTGCAAGGCCATTTTGCATTCATCACATATCCTTTTCCTTTTTATTTAATCCTTACTTCTAATGCTTTAAGAGGTTGTCCAGTATTACAAAAACATAGCTGCCTTCCTCCGAAAAAACAGTACCACTCCTGTCCATAGGTTGTATTGTGTATTGCAGCTCAGGTTCACTTAAAGGAAATCTGTAAGGTCAATCTGGGACACTAAACCACCCACAGGTCCTTATAGACCTGGGGTTTAGTGTCCCAAATCGCCCTGTTGTAATGCAATCCGCAGGCGCAGTAAAAATAAAAAAAAAAACCTTTATACTTGAAGGGTCCGATCAACACTGTTTGACGAGAAAAGTCTGACTTATTCATGAGCTTCTTCGTTGGCATGCCTCCCAGCGCCTGCGCTGTTCTTCAGTGAAGCCAAGGATGGACACCCCGGCTTCAGTGCGCATGCCCTGTATCTCCGGTAATTACGCAGTGAAGCCGGAGTGTCCATCTTTGTCTTCACTGAAGAACAGCGCAGGCGCCCGGGAGGCAAGCCAACGAAGAAGCTCATGAATAAGTCGGACTTTTCTCGTCAAACAGCATCAATCGGACCCTTCTCTACGTAAGTATAAAGGTTTTCATTGAAGAACTGCGCAGGCGTGGGGAGTACAGCATACCTTTAACACAGCGGTATTGTAGACAGGATATTAGACACAACTACCAGAAATGGCACAGTACAACAAATAAATCACTGTGTGGGCCTGAAGCTTCACCCATGAGAACCATACAGCAATGTGTGCGTCTTGCAGCTCCTTCTGTGACATATAGAGCTTCAGTCAAGGTGGGGTAAAAGGACAAAATGCAATTCTTTTGTATTGCAGCAGGTTGGTACATGTGATCAGTAATGTCTCGGACCGGAAAATACATTAGCATTTCAGACTATAAAGACTCTTGTTTGTAATAGCTGGATGTTTTGTGTAATTCCATGTTTTTTACTTTTTCTTCAGGTTTGTTGGACGGATGAACATATACACTAATCAGGAAGTCAAAGCAAGGTATAGGCCTTCATGTAGCCAGGCTGAGTCTATACTGACCATTGTGTCTTATTTTTTATTATAACAATAATTATTGCAAAATAATAAATTATAATAACAATTACTATTAAAAAAAAAAAAAAGTAACATTTTGATTTGTTTCCTTCTACAATGTGTTGGGCATTTGGGAATGTCATAGTCTACATACCTCACCCTCAGCAGTCTCATCCACACATTCTGATTCTAGCTATTAATGACACTGCTATCACTGACAGTGCTGACACATGGCTTTGGCGCTCTTAAAGGGGGTTATCACTAACCACACCTATTCACTTATTTGTGATAGCAAGAGTGCCAGATGATATGAAAAAGTTCCATAAGACCACACATAGAATATAAAAAGCTCTAATGTGGTCTCAAATTGTTATCCTTGACTTTGAAAACCTCATGTGCTGTTAGATATAGGGTCCGCTGGGACCCTCAGGGATTACTAATCGCGTAGTCCTCACAGTAAATGTGTAAATGAATCAGTAGGTTGCACGAGAGTCCACTGCTTCATTCACTTCTGTGAGTTTGATGGAGGTAGGGGCTTCTCAATCAATCCTACAGAAGTGAATGGAGTGTGTACAACCCCTCTGTTCACACTGGAGACTTCGGGATCCCTGTTCTTGTGACTGCAGGACGTCCCATATGTCAGATCCCCATTGATCAGTCATTCGTTCACTCTCTGGTAGATAGGTGATAATGATGTTAGTAGGAAAATCCCCTTTAAGGAGCCCAATGGTTGTGTCACCAGCTCCTATTCTGTTCTTTTTTTATTTTACAAAGTCTTGAAGTACATGAACACGGTGCGTCCTTTCTGTGACACTGAGCTGTCATGCCATTTACTTTCATTTAGATCTTTGGGTCCTGAAAATTTGCTGCTGAAAGGAGCGACGTTAAAAAACACAAAGAAAATCTATGGTAAATATCAGAATTTTTCTCCATCATGTATTCTGCTCATTTAAAGACAAGGTTTTTTTTTTGTTAGTTCATTTGTTACGCTTGTGATCATGTTTCCATCAATCGTTCCACTGAAATGTTTGCTTATACACAACCGATAGAGTCCAAGAAGGAGATTCAACTCCAGTCTTCATGTTCCCTGGGCTGGTGCAGTGTGTGCCCCATGTATGATCATGTGCATGCCTCCTAGTAAATGAGGCATCACCCTCCGCCATGCCATGCACCTGGAGTGAAATCTATGCCAGCTCATATTTAAATGATGGCGTCTATGATGATAAATCTGGTGGAGCTGACGGCCCTGCCCCTAGCATGCCCTTGTCACGTCCCACCTTTTCCAATTTATGTCGCAACTTGCTTTTAAAAGGTCTCAAATCCAAGGTTTGGGACTTTTTTTTACGCCAGAAATCTGGCTTGGAATGTATAATAAATCTGCCCCCAAGATGTAGCAGATGCGCAGAGAAAAGACATTAGAGTTTGTGACTCTTTGAAAAGCACCTGTCTGCTCTCCAGATATGCCTGTTTTACTTTATTACTTGTATTATTAATAATCTTGGGTATCTTTTCTTGTAAGGCTATGTTCACATGTGCTCGATCCAAGATATAAACATATGACGTTTCAGTTGACAATGCTCCTCACTATGCTCTACATGCCTTTTCATACATGCAATCTTATTACTCCTGCTATCCGTATCTGATGAAGGTTGCATAGTCAACTGTAAAATCGTATGTATATATCTTCGAACCCTATATAATAAATGACTGAAATTTGCATCTCTAAACACTGGGATTGCCAAGTTTGTTTACACATATTGATGACTGGGTGGATCCCTACTTGAGCACCCATCACCCAATGGAGTGACGTGTATCTCTTCTTTTGCATATATTCAAATAAGGCGGCAAGTGTCCAGTGGGAGGTCCCTGGCCTTTCAAGCGCTCAAGCTTTCCTTAGTAAACTCTGCTCTTTGATTTTGATTGAATGTTCCCGCACAGACCGACATCACACTCTCTAGTACTGAATGTGAATGCAGTGTCCCCAGTAAAGGGACAGCCCTGCACCCCTTGGCCATGCATGGTGCATATGTGAGATTTCAGTGCAGGAGCGCATGACATGCTGAGCACTTGCCAGGCTCAAGACTCTCTAAAGGACACTTGTGACTTCATCCTCTTTAGAAAAATCACATAAAAAAGAGGCATTGGCTATCACCTGCACTAGATGAAATATTCGTGTAAATATATGATCTGTATAAAATACAGGAGAACCACATAGATCATACACAGAGCATCATCCAAATGGGGTTTATGTGTTTTGGGTGGAGACCCTAAGAAACAATGAAATCTACAGAAAATAAAAAGTACCCTTGTATGTACTTTACTTTAGAGTGTCATTTGTGTACATCCTGTATATTGTGTACTGTATATCAGTTATCATAGAAGTCTTATACAAGTACCTGCCAGTATATGCCCTCTTATCTGTTCTGTGCAGCGCCTTGGCCTGTGTTCAGTACCGTGCCTTTTATGTTCTGCAGGTGTTGCAGTATATACTGGCATGGAGACGAAAATGGCTTTGAATTACCAAGGAAAGTCTCAGAAACGCTCGGCGGTGGAGAAGTGAGTCTTAGTATAAACAACACATTGCTACAGTTTATAGAAGGTGTTCCCATGTCCGCTGCTGACGTTGTTCTTGCCTGGACAGATAAGCTGTCCTGTGCATTTCCTGTGAGCACTGACAAGGACAAGGCTATTTCTGCTTCTAAACCTTTCAATACAATCATTAGGGAGACGTCTAAATAAAGGATTTCCCTGCGTCTTATTATGAGCCCAAGGACAAGCAATAAGAATAAGCGGTGTGCTTTGTATGCAGGCTGCTGTGCTGGTTGCCAATAGGGGCATCAGGGGGTTTAGGGTTTTTATATTAAAAGCTCTCCTAGTGTAATAATGATATAGGATTCATTTAAAGGGGATTTCTACAAGTGCACTCACTCTGGGTTTCCTGTAAAAGTTTAAGGATTTCTATTTTGTGGATCAATGGGGATCTCAGAAGTCAGAACTACCAGTGGGCGTATAGGAAAGAAAAAAGAGCGCTGATAGGGTAATAACGTTTGAGATAAATGCTTATCAGTGACCCACAAAAATCCTTGTGTATGGGTACTCACCTATTGTAAGATCAAATCAGGTGAAGTGAATCATATAGATTCCCATGTCCATGGGGATGCTGCCTTGCCTCAGTTCCACCAGGTGCGATGCCCTTCACATCGGGTGGTGTGGAGATAGATGCAGTAATGGAAGAAACCTTCTAGGAAGGCTCTGGCACAAATCCCTTTAAATTATTGTTACCCAATTACCTCTTTGTAGTGAGAGGCGGATATTCCTTTTTTGGGTATAAATAAGTCCAGATTTTTATGAGCAGTAAATGACACGTTTCGGGGTTCGCAGACCCCTTTCTCAAATAAATAAAGTGGATATATAAACAATAATTTAAAGGGATTTGTGCCAGAGCCTTCCTGAAAGGTTTCTTCCATTAGTGAGTGTACTTGTATGATATATAGTTACCAACAGTCCTGAGAAATGAGTGGGAACAGCAAAAGTGGTGAGGTTTGGGTAAAATTAAATCACCTATCCAAGTATCCCACCCCCAAAATTTTGCAGTTGGCGGGCGTTCCTGAGCAGCAAAATGGCATTCATGGGCAGGGCGAAGCTAAAATGTTTATTTGCAACTTTGGTAAGACCCCTTTAAGAAGAATATCAAGATTACTGCTGTCCTGATGGAGGACCGTCACCAGGCTGTAGAAGAACAACCTGCATCTTTGTGAAGAGAAGAGAAGTCTCTCTGGTGCCACCTTTAGGTAGCTACCCTGTAATGAAATGCAGGCCCATTAAAGAACCTTAAAGGGGTTTTCCGGGCTTGCATACTGATAACCTATTCATAGGATAGGTCACCAATATGTGATTGGTGGGAGTCCGACACTTGGAACCCCCACCGACCAACCCTGGCTGAAGAGGGTTCCATACCTGGAATGGCATTGAGCTGCCATGACCTCTTGAAACAACTGATCTGCGGGGATTCCAGTTGTTGAACACCCATTGATCACATGTGGATGACCTGTTCTAAAGTAAAATGATCAGTGAGCCCAGAAAACCCCTTTAAAACATGACTAGGGAATCAGCTGATTTGCTCCACATCAGTATAGAGTAGGATACTGGTTGGCTGGGTGAGAGATGCCTATGACGCAGATAGGGAGTCTTACAGGCTGTACCCTCTGAGGACAAATATGTAGTTAAGATCTCCACCAGAAAGCAGAGCATCTTATCTCTAGTGCTACGTCTGAGTAACCTGGTAGTCATTGTCTGACCCATTAAAGAGACTTGATACATAGGGGATATGGATACAGGCCAAATCGGAGACACCCAACCGAGGACAGTGCTGTAGGGAAGGTTTTGCTGCTTCAGCTGCAGGAAGGGCCAGGAGACATTTATTATATATATTTATTGGGATTTTTTTTTTTTGTAAGTTATGGGAATTGGATTCCTGGAGATGGGACATGGATCCAGGGATTTATTATGATTCCCATATCGGAGTCAGGAAGCATATTTTATATTAGGAGTCGGAAAGCATTGTTTTCCCTAATATGGGAAAAACAGTCCTACTTATGAGCTATGTAACTACTTTTTCCCAGGCAGCATTGCCTACAAGATTCCCTACACAAGCTGCATCTCTGTATGGAGAACCAGAACCTTCCAAGTTCTCATGAATTTGTAAGACAGCGGTGTGATGTGTGATTTACTGTAGCATACAAGGAGCGATTCCCAAACTATATGGGAACTTGTTGGTTATAGGGGGTATTCTGATTCTGGAAAATAAAGCTTATTCATGGTATGGTATCTTCTGTGATCGTCCCATAGATGTTCTCCTTCTTTTCATTATCTCGTGCAGCCATAGTTTACTTCCAGTGGGAATAAATCTGATCATGCTATGATGTCTGTCTCCAGGTACAGGCCGAGGACCTGTGTCCCATGACCTGGCAGATATTAAATGTAATCCATGACGGTTCTAGTTAAACGGCTGCAAGCAGAGATCGTGAGACTGAATGATAGACAAAGTATATAGTAAAATTGTATAAATTCATTCTACAATGAATACATTCTGGTGAGTTAAGCTTCATTTTAAAGGGTTATACTGATCATTTCAAGTGACCCCTTTCCCACAGAATAGGATATAACTGTCTAGACCCAACAAAAGGACCTCCAGTGTTCAGGAGAACAGGGGTCCCTTATGGGACTGCTGCTTTTAGTCCAATCTAGAGGAAAGTAGCAGCATGGCTGTGTGGATGTTCGTCCTGCCACTCCATTCATGGGGGCCAAACTAGACCCCCATTCTTCCGATAGGTGGGGTCCCAGCAGTTGGGCCTCGCTGATCAGACGGAATTATGTATACAGGATGACTAGAAATTACTGGATTATTGCATTATGATTCTAATTAGATTAAAGTACAGTAGTTTCTTATACTGTAGTTATCTTTATAACCTTTATTCAGCAAGTCTCTCGTTCCCACAATGAACTTTTCTCTCGCCCTGATTCCTGATAGTACTGATAACAGTGAGGTTACAGCCGTCTACATATCTGCTGCTTACTTGCTTCACAAAGACTTTACCCACAAAACCACAACGTTCTGAATGAGGATCTCTGAATTTCCTTGTGCCTGCCTTATACATGAAACATTTCAGCTGTTTCTTTCTTATCATTCAGGTCAATAAATGCCTTTTTAATAGTGTATCTGTCCATCCTGCTCTCCAAAGCCTCCATCTGTACCACTCTGAAATACGTATGGCAGAGTAATCCTGCCAATGATGAGCCATGGTACAACGAGAAAACTCGCAAGGAAAAGGAGTCATTCAAGGTATGGTTTATGTGATCCTCGTCCTACAAGTTGAATTTATACATTGTTTTAAGTAGACAAAACAAAAATAAATTGTAACTCACTGCAATATCATAGATATCCATGTATTCTGTTGCCAGGAACACAGAGAGAATCCTCGGACTTCCAGGGTATAGTTTGCGGAGAAAAAGTGAAGGATCCAGCACCTAAAAATAAACGTAGCAATAAAATGTAACTTTTAATCCTCCTATTACAAAGAGGCCATGCAAAACCCCCGTGGTGAACTCCTGCTTATGCGTTTCGAGGCTAGCTGCCTCTTAATCATAAAAGTTCTACCAACTAAACTAAATTTAAAAGAAAAGCACCATCCTTAATCGCATCACATGACCATACATCAATTTAAAGAAAAAAAGAAAACCAACATCAAGAAAGCACATACATGCAGCGTAAACAGAATATCTTATCATAAAAAACACGTCCGATACATATGTAACTGTAACCAGAATAGGAACTTTCAATGAGTATATAAGTAGGTCGGCATACAAATAGATCATGTTATATATATCACCATATCTCCATATCAAACAACATATGTTGCATCTTGTCACTGGAGAAATGTCACAATAAAAACTGATGTTAATTTAGCGAAGCATCATATCAAATCCCATAACAAAAGTACTTGCGAAACTTACTGTGTAAAGCGGCAACATGAAGATAATCACAGTCCTATGCTGGAAACCGGATATCCGCAAGCCACTTGCACTCACACACAAACTAATATCCATATGCGGCTGTAAAAACAAATGTAGATAAACATACTTACTCAAGAAATTTACTCTTTACATTCAGTAGAGGTTTGCTATTGGGAAAAACGGAACACATCTTTCGCATTTACCTCCAGATTACAAACAATATTAACACTTTGATCGGTTGATCTCCAATGGCTCAATATCGCTCAAGTCTAGATGCATAATGTGAATACCTTCTAATCCACGAAACAACTTTTTAATGTTATGTTGAATAGGTCACATGTTAGCAGTTAGCTATCTGATATCTTCACATGACATGACACAGTACTGGTTAATGTTTTTTTTTCTTCCCCTTTTTTTTCTTTCTTCTAGATCTTGAAGATTTTTACTGACTTCCTTTCTTTCATGGTTCTTTTTAACTTCATCATCCCTGTATCCATGTATGTCACTGTGGAAATGCAAAAGTTCTTAGGATCATTCTTCATTTCCTGGGATAAGGAGATGTATGACGAGGAAATAAAGGAGGGCGCATTGGTGAACACCTCCGACCTTAATGAAGAGCTTGGGCAGGTAGGCAGACATTTTGGTTATTGGATATTAGATACAGATCTTTATATTGTTTTTCTCTTTATCTCTAATAGAGGTTGTCTATTTTAGGAAACCTACTTTCATACACCCCATTAGGGAATTCTGAGTTGATAGAACAATGTGGGGAGAACCATTGCATTCTGGGAGACCTACTATGTCCTGTATTACACACAGTGCCCATTCGAATCAAAGGTTTGCCTATGTAATGCCTTAAGGGGTTGGCCACTTTCTGGTGCAAACGTTAAAATGGCTTAAAGTGTAGCCATTGTTTGTTTGTTTTATACTACCTTACAAGAGTAGTTCTGGTGCCATATGAAAGGTGAGGTGTCATATGAAAGCTAGAGTTTTAGCTCTTTAAAAAAAAAAACTGAGGGAGCCCACTCTATGATATGCATATGCCCTAAGTGGCACATTGAAAGTGGTTGTGTAGATGCAACAACCTTTTAGGTAGTCAAATATTCGCTAGCATATACTTCTCTATGTAAAATATGTCCACACTAACTGTAGAGACCATACAGTTGACAATTTACAAGACAACGCCCTGCTTTGTTTCCGTAGGTGGAGTATGTGTTCACTGATAAGACTGGCACGCTCACAGAAAACTCAATGGAGTTCATTGAATGCTGCATAGATGGCTACAAATACAAGGAGACTGGAGATGGACTGTCTGTGACCGATGGTCCTACTGGACTCTATGGAAAAGCTTCTAAAGTAACGTTCTTCTATACAGTGAGACTGTTGCGTTTCTTTGCCACAATTTAAGGGGCACAAATCACTTAATAATTTCCCTCTCTAGCACAGATGCAGGGCTTGTTACAGTACAGTCATGGCCAAAAGTTTTGAGAATGATACAAATATTAATTTTTACAAAGTCTACTGCTTCAGTTTTTCTAATGGCAATTTGCATATACTCCAGAATGTTATAAAGAGTGATCAGCTTAACAGCAATTACTTGCAAAGTCAATATTTGCCTAGAAAATGAACTTTATCCCCCAAAACACATTTCAACATCATTGCAGCCCTGCCTTAAAAGGACCACCTAACATCGTTTCAGTGATTGCTCCATTAACACAGGTGTGGGTGTTGATGAGGACAGGGCTGGAGATCAATCTGTCATGATTAAGTAAGAATGACACCACTGGACACTTTAAAAGGAGGCTGGTGCTTGCCATCATTGTTTCTCTTCTGTTAACCATGGTTATCTCTAAAGAAACACGTGCAGTCATCATTGCACTGCACAAAAATGGCCTAACTGGGAAGAGTATTGCAGCTAGAAAGATTGCACCTCAGTCAACAATCTATCGCATCATCAAGAACTTCAAGGAGAGAGGTTCCATTGGTGCCAAAAAGGCTCCAGGGCGCCCAAGAAAGACCAGCAAGCAGCAGGACCGTCTCTTAAAAGTGTTTCAGCTGCGGGATCGGGCTACCAGCAGTGCAGAGCTTGCTGAGGAATGGCAGCAGGCAGGTGTGAGTGCATCTGCACGCACTGTGAGGCGGAGACTCTTGGAGCAAGACCTGGTCTCAAGGAGGGCAGCAAAGAAGCCACTTCTCTCCAGAAAAAACATCAGGGACAGACTGATATTCTGCAAAAGGTACAGGGAGTGGACTGCTGAGGACTGGGGTAAAGTCATTTTCTCTGATGAATCCCCTTTTCCATTGTTTGGAACATCTGGAAAACAGCTTATTCGGAGAAGAAGAGGTGAGCGCTACCACCAGTCTTGTCTCATGCCAACTGTAAAGCATCCTGAAACCATTCATGTGTGGGGTTGCTTCTCAGCCAAGGGAATCGGCTCTCTCACAGTCTTGCCTAAAAACACAGCCATGAATAAAGAATGGTACCAGAATGTCCTCCAAGAGCAACTTCTCCCAACCGTCCAAGAGCAGTTTGGCGCTCAACAATGCCTTTTCCAGCATGATGGAGCACCTTGCCATAAAGCAAAGGTGATAACTAAATGGCTCAGGGAACAAAACATAGAGATTTTGGGTCCATGGCCTGGAAACTCCCCAGATCTTAATCCCATTGAGAACTTGTGGTCAATCATCAAGAGACGGGTGGACAAACAAAAACCAACAAATTCAGACAAAATTAAAGCATTGATTCTGCAAGAATGGACTGCTATCAGTCAGGATTTGGTCCAGAAGTTGATTGAGAGCATGCCAGGGAGAATTGCAGAGGTCCTGAAGAAGAAGGGTCAACACTGCAAATATTGACTTGCTGCATTAACTCATTCTAACTGTCAATATAAGCTTCTGTTACTCATAATATGAATGCAATTATATTTCTGTATGTGATAAAAACATCTGACAAACACACATAAAAACCAGAGGGCAGCAGATCATGTGAAAATATAATATTTGTGTCATTCTCAAAACTTTTGGCCATGACTGTATATCAGAGCTTTCTAATCTGGATTTCAGCTACTGGTTGTAAACAGTAATGTTTCCACTCACTGATAACAAGAGGAACATTCCAGTGAGTGCCATGTAACCTTCATTGTTTACCAGACACCACTAGAGACTGTGCCTATTATTGCGGCTCAGTCCTATTCACTGGAATTGTAATACCAGGCTCATCCACTATTAAAAGTAGGGAGCTTTGGTTGGTAAATATTAAAGGAGACATGGCACTTATTGATGCACCATGGCCCCCTTCATATAGCTGATCCAGAAGAGATGCCGAAAGTTACACCACCACTGATCTCATGTTTTTGATGTCTTCTAGGATAGGGAGGAACTGTTCCTACGAGCGCTATGTCTGTGCCATACAGTGCAGATGAAAGAAGAGTGTCAGACTGATGGACCCATTGCAGAATCTGAGAACAAATGTTCTTACATCTCCTCTTCTCCTGATGAAATCGCTTTGGTGAATGGAGCCAAAAAGTGAGCACATATATATATATATATATATATATATATATATATATATATATATATAAACCATTGTCCTCCAATTGGGGATTTCTGGGATTGAAAAATATGTTGTCAAGAGGCGAGGATTTACGAGCACTTACCTGCAATCTCCCACTTTGTTCCTGCACTGGACCAGCTCTGCTGCTCTGTTTGTATACCAAGCAGCTGCAACAGTGACGTCATGTGGTCGGGACCGCTGCAGTCAAACGCCGCTCTCAGACTATGTGTTGTTTTCAATCCCAGACAACCCCTATAAAAACATCTTTGGGTCAGACAGTGGTAGTACAGTACACCTAAGGATAGGTTCACCCTGAGTTTTTGCAAGCAAATTTTTGTGGCGGAATCTGCCTCATAAATCACCTCCCAGCTCTCCCATTCATTTTAATAGGAGTCAGGCAGATTTATTTTCCTCCAGTTGATTACTTTCAGCGAGAGGGGAAAAAAAGCGCCCTGACTTTTTCCCATTCATGGCGCAAAAAACAATGATGCAGCTTTTGCAAAATTCACGGAAAAAAAAACAAATTGCGTTTTTTTCGGCTTCCATTTGTTTCGATAGGCTTTGCAAGGCAGTATTTGCCTAAAGATAGGTTGTGACGTTTTTTTTTTTTTTTTTTCTCTGAAAAATTTCAGCTAGAGCAGAGATACCCCAGGACTGGGCTGTGGATAACCACTTCCAAGGATGATGAGAAGAGAGGGAGTCTGACTCACAATCACCACTTCCATGGTGGTGCCTCTATTTCGCACTTGCACATTTTTTTTTCTGTATGCCTTTCAGGGTCCTAATGACCAATAAGCCACTTCCTTCCTCAGAAATTTCTTCTTAACCTCCCTCCAACCAATCAACTTCCCCTTGGACATGGGAAAATTTTCTTGCATGAAACTGGGCCCTGGTGCAAAAAAAGATTGTGGACCACCGAACTAGAAGACAAAATCTGCTACTGAACTCCAGTGAAATGAATGAGAGAGTACAGGAGGTGTTTTTGAGGCATATTCCACCTCATGGTCCACCTGCAAAAAAACTCCATGTGAACATACCCTAAGACCACACTGCTACTTTATCCTTTTTAGCATGGAGACCCCACTGTCTACAGTAGATGGTGTACAATACTCATTTTCTATGTAGTAGCAGTGCAGCCTTGTTGCTGGATTCCCTCATAAATTAGAGCTGAATTCAGGGGATCTGCGGAAGGACCCATCGTGATCAGCTTATAGTCGGGGGAACCTGCTAACTAAAATTAATTGTCAGCTGTTTGTACCATCACAGCTCCTACACTGCACACTGTCTACACAGAAGTGTCTATACGTAGAAGTGTACACGATAATGCCACTATGTAGACATGTCCCCACAGCTGATCAGTAGGGGTGACACAAGCTGAGCCCCTTACTGTTCTGATATTAATGACCTATCTGTGCAGAAATGTCCTTCTTGCTTATGGTTTCTAGTGATGCTAGTTTATACCTTACTTTAGGTGAGCAAAAGGTTAATCTGCGTTTGTATATTTCAGATTTGCAAATACAGTTTATTCCCTAATATATGTGAAAATGATTCTTTATCTTTGGGAAGATGCCAGGTATAGAGCAGAAACATCCAGATCTCTTACCGTTACCTGTCTGCTGCACTTCAGGCATAAATGGCAGCCTGATCTCTGTTCAGGGACCCTTTCCTGCCCCTTCTGCTGTATATCGGGACATTCCTTCAGACTTGCCTACTTTCAGTATGGTCACCAAAACTGAATCTGTACCCCATGACAGTAAGGACCTGAAACCCCTTGCATACAGTAGTACAGTGTAAAGCCTTTTTTTACTGGGAGGCTGATACATGGTAGTGGATCTGTATTAGGGTTAACAGATTGGGATCCGTATTCATTACAGTGCAGCCGGTCACCAGAATATCTGCATTGTATGTGTTTATAGAGGACAGATCTCTCCCATCCATCTTATGTATTTCCAGGTGCCATTTATTGCCTCTCCAATAAATTCTGCAGGTATAATGGGATTATGTCACATGCATTTGCAGCACTTTATCAGCGCTTCCGTAAGGTGTTAGGAGCACATGCTTTCGCTTAGTGGGATCATTGGCTCTGTCAGCAGTCCTCACAAGTGTTGTTTCTGGAACAGCTGTCTGGTTTCACAATCCAGCACACAGTCGCTCTGCTCCCACCTCTGGTTACTACAGTTCATATGAGGAGACATCATTCTGGTAACACATATTAGTCCTCTGTCTTTTAGCCCCCTCTGCTGGTAGCTTGTGAGAAGGTCATGTTTCATGTAACGGTCCATTTTATAATAATATTAATACATTTTATTTATATAGCGCCAACATATTCCGCAGCACTTTACAAATCGTAGGGTTACAGTACCGACAAAATGAGACATTAGTAATAAGTCAATTCACACAATGGAATTGAGGACCCTGCTCGCAGGAGCTTACAATCTATGAGGTAGAGTTTTAGTTTGCGCTTAAAGCTGTAGAAGATGAGTTAATGTGATTGTCCAGGGTAGAGCAATCCAGAGAAGTGGCGCAACTCGGGAGAAGACTTTGATATTGGAGTGGGAGGTTCTGATAATAGAGAGTGTTAGATTTTATAAAATTGATCCTAGATTTACCCAGAGCAATAATGTGGCGTACCTGACTATGACAGTGATGGGCTGCAGGAGTCGTGTGAATGTACGGCACATCATTACTCCAGTAAAAAAAAGCAAAGACGGGGACCGCAAGTGCATTGTCGCTGACTGTCTAAGCTAATGCTAGAAAATGAAAACCTTGTTAAAACCCCCCACTGTTGCAGCGCTTACTTGTACAACTCCATCTTGCACTTCTATGGCTACTTACACTTTATTTTGTCTTTATTTCAGGTATGGATTTACATACATGGGATCAGAAAATGACTTCATGAAGGTGAAAAACCAAAAGAATGAGATGGAAATGTAAGTATATAGAGCTATTGGTACATTACATTCTCTAACATTATCCCATAACCATTATGATGCAGATGTAGGGAGACAAATGTGACAGCTGAGAGATTGATGGGGAAGTGGAAGGCAAGCAGGCAGAGATGATAAAGATGAAGAACTAGTGCTAACTCTCTTCCTTTATACAGGAATAACTAACTGCTCCTGTAATCTCCGCTCTTTGTTTCAAAGGCTGTATGGTCAACCATTGACTAGCCAAAGGCGCGTACAGCTGTCTCATAGCTGCTGCCTCTTCAGTCTGGTAATGGATGGGGTGACCCTAGTCAGTCCCCCAGTAAGATATTCATGCGGTATGCTTGTATCATAGCTGTCTTAAAGAATTTCACAACTCAGGGATGAGGCTGGGAAAGATGAAGCATAAAAAAAAAAAATCCTATTCGCCTGTCCCTGGCACTCCGGCGCCCGCTTCTGCTGTCCATTCCAGCGAGCACCATAAAGTCACCACTGGAAGTCCTGTGCTGCACATGTCCGATAAGGCCAGTCCGTGACCTCAGCGGTCACAGGATGGGAGCCGGTGGCATCACAGGTCACATGTGGCACAGGAATTGTGTGTGTGTGTGTGTGTGTGTGTGTGTGTGTATGTATATATGTATATATAATATATATATATATATAGTATCAAGGTTTTTTCTATTGTTTAGTTTTAGCTTAGTTACCCTGTTGATACTGATGTTCCTGATTTTCTTACCAGCTACCAGCTCCTACATGTGCTGAACTTTGATCCTGTGCGACGGCGGATGAGCGTGCTTGTCAGAACAAATACAGGTAGTTATGGGGAATAGATAACTTCATACTTTACAAGGAAATACATTACACATGTCTGTGTTAGTAAATAGGTGTATACCCAATGACATAACACTGCTGGAGCGTCTTTTCTCATCACTCTGTGTTGTGCTGTTCCTCTGTTAAACCTCCTAGAAATGTGTAAATAAAATGACAACTGGATGTTACTATTCCCCATGTAAAAGGGGTGTGTCTCTATACAGTCTGAAATTGTCAGATTGTGCGGGGACACTGCTAAATGGTGACACCAAGTTGTCAGTTTATTCATAAACGTCTAGGAGAAATAATAGAGGAATGGCACAACATAAGATAATGAAAAATGTTTCTCCAGAACTGCAATTTCATGAAGCATACAGCAGCCATGTCAGGAGGGTTCACAGGTTCCCTTTGAAATAAAGCTCAGTAATTACATCCTAAGATCTCTGCTTGTTGTCAGTGACTGGACACAGTCTTATTTACACCCAGTGGCAGACATGATCATGATTACGGAGTGTGAATGGTGCTATTAACCCTATAAAGCTGCCCATACATATTCAATAGCTGTCGGCCAATTACTCATTTGGCAGATAGTTATCTTTGCCGACTCCACATACTCCCACTCGTTCAGTTTGGTCAGGCATGCATATGTTGTGAATGGGTAGAGGGGATAAGGCTGCTGTCAGATACATGTGGTGGGTGATCTCTTGCCAGAAGAAACACATCAGGTGTTGAAATTTAGTGTGCACAATCCTTCTCTTGGTCCCTCTGAAATTGGCAGATTCAGCTAAGGTGTATGGGATCTTAAGGTTATGACTATTGTGGGTATTCATATGAAAAACCTTTTTGCTGTGATTGTAAAAGTTGCATTAAAAAAAAAAAAAGTTCTGTTTAATATTCCCTTAATGTTTTGCATGGGAAAGCAGTGACTGGTGTGTTAACAGTCTACAGTAAATAAGTCAAGTAATGCTTAATTTTATATATATATATATATATATATATATATATATATATTACCAATACATGTAAGGGAGGGTTCACCTTACAGTTAGTTATTGTCCGTTGCTCTCATCCATCATAGAATAAGAGCAGCCGACATTAGATGAGAGCAACAGACATTAAGTGACTGTCATGTGTTTTTTTTATATTAGCATCAGTGGGAACGGACACCGACAGAGGGAGTTCCATCTGTGTCCATCACTCTACTACTGTTAATGTCCATTGCTCTTGTCCTATGACAGATGAGAGCAAAGTATGTTCATAATGGTAGTGTGAACATCCCCTAATGGAGATCCTGGCTCCTCTTTCAGGGAAGTCATGATGGTCTATGACTTTTTACTGCCCAAAACAGTGCCTATTTGTACTTGGGAGATCCATGTTGTACGTATGTCCTAAATAAGGAAGGATAGAAGATAAGGCTGATATTACTATAGATATCCACATGCACCTCTCCATATTTAGCTGTTTACTGTTCTCTGATCTCATCTCTACACTTATTTTTTTTTTGTTTAAGGCAAAATATTCCTTTTCTGCAAAGGAGCCGACTCTTCAGTGTTTCATAGAGTGGCCCGTGATGAGATCCAGCGCACCAAGGTTCACGTTGAACAGAATGCCCTGGTATGTTTGACACTCTGTTCTGTGCTTGCCTGGACTAGAACATGTATACATATAATAGGTGTAGTAGACATATTCATCACAGATCATGTGAGGTGTCACCAGCAGCCATCAATTCTAGAATTTTTTTTTTTCCTTTTTTCCTTTTGAATTCTTTACTATTGGTAGTAAATAAAGTCTATGAAGACAAGTTGTAACACTGCACTGCTACCCTATCTGCAGACTACAGGTTATTTCATGACTTTTTGTAGTCAGTAATCCACAAACAGATGTCCATAAACAGTAGTCAAAGAGGACTTGTCTGGTCTCCTATTATGTCTTAATAAATTATTGTATTCCCCATAATATAACAATTCTGGAACATCTTGTCTTAGAACTCTGCATTGTGCCATTCGTCTGTTATACCTCCTGAAAATTGGGTGTTAGCAGTTCTCTGATACTGTCCACTCAGTGTTGACAGTCTCAGACTAAGTAGAAATACACCACTTTGACAAGGAATGGTAACAACCAATTGTCAGTGTAATCATACACTTTTAAGAGGAATAACAGAGGGACAACACCATTCAGAATTAAGAGGAAAGGTGGTCCAGAATTATGATTTCTTTGGAATACAAGTATTTACTAAAACAGAAAGGCCAGTAATGGGAAGGGTCCTCTTTAAGCAGCCCTGTTTGTTAAAATCACATCTTTTCTGCAGCGATGTTGTTCTGTCAGCACATGCAGGCTTTTATAACAGCCTGTCACCTACAGATGTAGCAGGCGCCGAAGTCACAGCAGCGATTCCTCCTGTGACTTTCACGCCTACATCATGCTAATTGATTTGCCACCAGCTGTGCTGTGTACAGGAGAAGGCTGAGGTTGGCAGAGGGGGGGGGGTCATGAAATAGCCATACTTTGGGCTTTATGGAACATAGAACAGTGATTCTAGTGTCATATGAAAGCTGCGATTCTCTACAGGCATCAATGTGAAAAAGCCCAAGAAATGACCAGTTAAAGACTCCGTCGGGAGGGGGAACTCTATCTGTAGCACACACTCTTAACTGTGTCTTCAACGGGTGATATTTCTGGTTTTGTCATGGCTAGAACTGCTATTCTGGTGGTATATGAATTCTGAGACCCACAGCCTCAGCCATTTTCTGTATACTGAATGCCAGGAATCACAGGGCCATGGTGCTAGTGTGATCTTAAAGCGTACTTCCAATTATAAAACCATTTTACAAAAATGTATGGTAACTGTGAATATAAAAAAACTGTTTTATATATCTTATTAAAAAATAAAAATCTGCATCCTTCTGCACTTACAAGGCTTCTCTGCTCCTTCTTATCACTCAGACTGTTATCTCCAAGAGACCCTTTTACTCCTTTTGCTTAAAGAGGACCTTTCACGCCCTCATGTATATGCTGTTTTACATACCGCTAGAAAGCCGACAGCGCACTGTGCTGTATGTTTCATGAGGACATGAAAGGTCCTCTTTAACCTCATATAGTGAAGTCTATGGAGAGGGGGGGGCTGTTAATTTATTACCTCATTCTGTGCAGTGGTAGATTTTTATCCTGAAGATACAGCAGTGTCAGAAGGGCTCCCACACTCACAATGTAGCAGAGTAGCCTTTTCCAGCAGTCCTCTCCTCCCCTCATCTTTTCATAGACATCTATTTAAATAGTAAGTCACTCTGATAATTAGAGAACGAAACATTTCTTTAATAAGATATATTACAAAGTTTCTTATATTCACATGTACTATTCATTTATGAAAAGTTGTTTTTTAATTGGAGATACATTTTAAGGAATGCCTCATCTGTAGATTCCATTAGCAGACTATAGCCAACTGTAAATAGCAGTCTGTATTCTGCTGACAGGTCTACACATTGCTAAAAGAAGTATTCTTTATAATAACAGTGAGTTGCTTTGCATGCAGACCACTCAGTCTTCACACTTTGTCTAATTCCTGTTTTTGTGATGTTTTTAGGATGGATACCGGACTCTCTGTGTGGCATATAAAGAACTCAGCCCAGAGGAGTATGACAAAATGAACAAACAGCTGGATGACGCAAAAATGGCTCTACAAGACCGAGAAGAGAAGTTGGCTCGAGTATTTGATGACATAGAAGATGACATGCACTTACTGGGGTCTACTGCTGTTGAAGACAGGTCAGTGGTGTGTGGCACATAAGATACAATGCAGTATACTGTATGCAGCAGTGGAATCAAATACAGTATATGCCATGGACAGATGATAGCGGGTTTAATCTGTTAATTTTTTATACATTACAATAAAACATACAGTAAAATTTATATAATACATCATCATTGTGCCCTGACAGTTCTCAGATTATCATATGTTCTGGATTATCAGATGTTCATAGAAAAATATGTGGACTCCGTATTGTGGACAATGTAAGGATAAAAAAAAATGTTAACCCCAAAGGCTATGTTCAGGATAGAGGCTGTAGGGGATATAGGCAAGGATTCTATATCCAAAGGGGTGATCACACATAGGAAGTTGATGATGAATGCGCCTCAAATTCTGCCTGAAATCTGCCTCCCATTCATTTCAATGGGAGACAATAGCTTATTTTTTTTCGGCTAGCTAATTTTTATTAGCTAGCAGAAAAAATGAGCATCCTGAATTCCACCTGAGAACTCCCATTGAAATGAATGGGAGGTGGAAAATACACCTTTTTACACAGCGTGGAATTTGGCCCTTCTCAATAAAGGCAAAATACAGTGGCACAAGTCTCCAAATTCTACTTCAAATTCAGCGTCGAAATCCTGTTTTTGACAAGCAGAAAAAATATGCTTCAAATTCCTGAAGCAGAAATTTTCTGCTTGACAAATTCAGCATCAAATTCCTATGTGTGAACACCCCCCTAAGTCCTCATACACACGACTCTGTGTGCTAACTGGGTTTCACAGCTAGAACACTGACCCATTCATTTATTTGCCTCCATACACACGACCTCATTGACAGCAGTGAATGGGGCCATGGAGGCACGGGCAGCACACAGATGTCATCCATGGATGTTCCACGCACTTGGTCATGTGCATGTAGCCTAAAGCCTCATTTACTTGTAGTATATGAAGCTGTGATTATATTACATGATGTAATCAGTCCAGATGTCACGGTGTTCCTACAAGCACTGCAGCCCCTTTACATACCAGCGGGGGTCCTGGGTGATCCTGAGGATAGAGCATCAATAAAAATGAGCTGTCCAACCACTTTAAGGGTATACATACACATTTTTTATATTTCCTCCAATTTTCCTTAATGATTTTACAGGCAGAAAATCTACAACATATTACAGTAGCTGGAAAGTGGATGAGATTTTTTAACATGTTGTGGTGTGGATTTTTAGATTCGGAGCATGTCCATATTTTTTCAGCTCCGCTATCTCTATGTGTGACTGTAGCTTTAAAGTGTTGCCGGAAAAAAAAACCTGATACATAGTTGCATCTAGAAGTCAATACATACAGTTTGTGTGTAAATTACTAGGTGTGATAGGGGCACACAACTCTGAGCAGATCATAGCTGTTTGTAGTACAGGATTGTGAATCAGTGTTAGGCTTTGTGTATGGGCTGGGTGCTGTAATAACCAGCTTGCACGCTGTATATTTATATGGGTCAAATATTTACTTGTTCCCTTCGCTACTTAACTTGATTTATTTCTAAATAAAGTGTCGTTCTCTTCCTATAAACGCTCCCAGCTGTACTGTACTTAGAGCTTGCTGAAAACTGGTACTGGCACAGACGTTATATTTAGAATGAGCATTTCCTACCTCACTCATTGACAACTCTCAGAGTTTAGGTATATTGGATCACAATGTAGATCTGGTTTACAATGATAATTTCACAATAAATTAATAATGGGTAGTTAAATTACCTGGTTTTCAATCTCTGGTTAAAGTAAAAAGTTTTTTGTTTTTTTTTGCTATTGTGTCGGGGGTGTTTTGTGAAGATTTATGTAATGTACTTTATTAACCTACCTAACTTCCTTTTAAAAGAAAACAGTCTCTAAAGCTCTCTCCCTAGCAAGCCTCTAACTGAGCTGTTACCAGGGACCAGGGAAAATCCATACATATTTGTATTCCCAGTATGTACAGCTCTAGCAACTGCCGAAGGGTTGGTCACTTCAAATGACTGTATCTCTGGATTTATACCACCTAGAAAAGTTTGTTCTGGTGTCATATAAAAGCTTTTCTTTCTAGAAAGATCACAGTACTAGCTAGATATCACTTGTTAAAGGGGTTAGACACTTTTTACTGGGTCCAACACCCAGGACCCATGCAGATCAGCTGTACTGAGACAGCGTGGCTCTCATTAATGTTCACATACCACAAGCCGTGCTGCTCACTCGCCCATACAAACTGTAGTGTAGGGAGTTGGTGCTGCAGCACTGTCCCATTGAAGTCTATGTGACAGCGCTGCATTACCTACTTCTGCCACTGCAGTTTGTACAGCAAGTGAGCAGCGCGGCTTCAGTTATGTAAACATTACCGAGAGCCTCCCTGTCTCGGTACACCTGATCTTTGGGGGGTCAGGAATATGACCTTTATATACAGCAGCATATTCTGAATATAAAAATCATATTCCCAGTGTTTTAGTGATATCTTCAATTTAATTATAGCTGCAATATTGGTGGCATATGAAAGTGGAGATCTCCGCTTTCATATGATACCAGAACTAATATCTTTTCTAGGTGTTTAAAAAAACAAAACAAAAAAAACAAAACAGTTTTTTGAGCACAGGCTCTGCCTGACTGGTGAGAACTTTAAGACCTGTTTTCTACTAAAAGGAAGTAAAATGTGTAAATTAAGTATATTCCAAAAATGATCACAATAGCAAAAAAAAAAAAAAAGTTAAATGGCATTTACACTTTGTCACCTCTCAATTTCTGTAAAATGGTCACCAGCTTCCTAGACTGCGCTTTGTACACTGTTCTTTGGTAGTCTGAGACTCCTGCCCTTGTATGGATAAATAAAGGATGTAATGAAGGGAAATATTTCCTCGAAAAGCATCATCCTTGTATTTTTATAAAAGAAAGCTATAGACAAGATCTGTGTGATCGGATGAGATTTGGATGATACAGCGACACGATAGATGACTATTTTCTTTCTTCCTTCTGTTTTCCATTGATACAACCGGTTCTCATCTGTTGCACCAAATTGTAGACTCCTTATGCAGCAGTTATTCCAACAACTATACCCCAATAAGGGTGATGAGCTCTTCCTCCATGAAAACCAGGTCAGCCTCCTTTTGGCCGGGTCTGGGGGGGGGGGGTTAAATCTACCAGCTTTGAACGTATCACACAAGGCACCACCCTTTTGTCTGTTTTCTTTTATGCCTGCTCTTGGACCAACCAAGAGCATTGAGGAGTGTCTCTGACTACCTAAGAACAGTGCACATGGCGTAGTCTAGGAATCTGGTGTACACTTTAAAGAAATGGAAGCGACAACTAGGATCTGGAGACACTGCACTATAGATTGTAAAGAAGGGCACCAGGTATTGTAACTATGCGTTCTGAATTTATAGTGCTGACTCCAGTCCTCCTGTAAATCTACACTATCCTTAAAATAATAGTATATTACTCTGTACAGCATACCATGCAGATGCTTGGCTGGTAGACTCATGAAACTTATGACATCTGGAGCAGCGCAGGGTTACACCCCATTATGTCACTCCATTACAGAGCTGCTTTTGGCTCTTATAAGGATGACTAATGCACACAGTCAGTATATTTTTTATAGGTGCATTATGTATTTTTGAGTAATGAGATCTGAACAAAAATAGTTGACCTGCTTTGTGTGGTTCTTAATCTTTTCCCTGATTTCAGACATTGGCTATTGGAAAAAAAACGCTGTGCCGCAGGAGATGCTGCATTGCAAATGAGGCTTAGGAATAGTGCTGAGCCCTTGGTTTCACCGACTTAGTCACTGAGCATACAATGTATTGAATGGGTGCTGATATTGTACTGTATCCAAATATCGAATATATCTACATATATATATATTATATGATATTAGAGACACCAGAGTGATTATATTATTACTGAATATTATCAGACAACCTCAATAACCCAAGGCAATTTATTCACGTGTCATTAACCAAGAATTAATTCTATATATTGCCTGAAGGTTGCTAAGGGTCTCCAATGATACTAGGATGGAATATACAGTCATGGTCAAAAGTTTTGAGAATGACACAAATATTATATTTTCACATGATCTGCTGCCCTCTGGTTTTTATGTGTGTTTGTCAGATGTTTTTATCACATACAGAAATATAATTGCATTCATATTATGAGCAACAGAAGCTTATATTGACAGTTAGAATGAGTTAATGCAGCAAGTCAATATTTGCTGTGTTGACCCTTCTTCTTCAGGACCTCTGCAATTCTCCCTGGCATGCTCTCAATCAACTTCTGGACCAAATCCTGACTGATAGCAGTCCATTCTTGCAGAATCAATGCTTTCATTTTGTCTGAATTTGTTGGTTTTTGTTTGTCCACCCGTCTCTTGATGATTGACCACAAGTTCTCAATGGGATTAAGATCTGGGGAGTTTCCAGGCCATGGACCCAAAATCTCTATGTTTTGTTCCCTGAGCCATTTAGTTATCACCTTTGCTTTATGGCAAGGTGCTCCATCATGCTGGAAAAGGCATTGTTGAGCGCCAAACTGCTCTTGGACGGTTGGGAGAAGTTGCTCTTGGAGGACATTCTGGTACCATTCTTTATTCATGGCTGTGTTTTTAGGCAAGACTGTGAGAGAGCCGATTCCCTTGGCTGAGAAGCAACCCCACACATGAATGGTTTCAGGATGCTTTACAGTTGGCATGAGACAAGACTGGTGGTAGCGCTCACCTCTTCTTCTCCGAATAAGCTGTTTTCCAGATGTTCCAAACAATCGAAAAGGGGATTCATCAGAGAAAATGACTTTACCCCAGTCCTCAGCAGTCCACTCCCTGTACCTTTTGCAGAATATCAGTCTGTCCCTGATGTTTTTTCTGGAGAGAAGTGGCTTCTTTGCTGCCCTCCTTGAGACCAGGCCTTGCTCCAAGAGTCTCCGCCTCACAGTGCGTGCAGATGCACTCACACCTGCCTGCTGCCATTCCTCAGTAAGCTCTGCACTGCTGGTAGCCCGATCCCGCAGCTGAAACACTTTTAAGAGATGGTCCTGCCGCTTGCTGGTCTTTCTTGGGCGCCCTGGAGCCTTTTTGGCACCAATGGAACCTCTCTCCTTGAAGTTCTTGATGATGCGATAGATTGTTGACTGAGGTGCAATCTTTCTAGCTGCAATACTCTTCCCAGTTAGGCCATTTTTGTGCAGTGCAATGATGACTGCACGTGTTTCTTTAGAGATAACCATGGTTAACAGAAGAGAAACAATGATGGCAAGCACCAGCCTCCTTTTAAAGTGTCCAGTGGTGTCATTCTTACTTAATCATGACAGATTGATCTCCAGCCCTGTCCTCATCAACACCCACACCTGTGTTAATGGAGCAATCACTGAAACGATGTTAGGTGGTCCTTTTAAGGCAGGGCTGCAATGATGTTGAAATGTGTTTTGGGGGATAAAGTTCATTTTCTAGGCAAATATTGACTTTGCAAGTAATTTCTGTTAAGCTGATTACTCTTTATAACATTCTGGAGTATATGCAAATTGCCATTAGAAAAACTGAAGCAGTAGACTTTGTAAAAATTAATATTTGTATCATTCTCAAAACTTTTGGCCATGACTGTACACAATAAGGAGAGTTTATAAAGCCATGCATTTCAGATTTCTGACATCAAATAGGGATTTGCACCTTGTTGAACCCTTTTTGCGCACAAACTTTTTAAAACACTGTTGGTTCTGCTTTTAAGAAGCCAGTGTGAAACTTGGCCTGGTTAGTCTGTCGAGCTGATATGTCACATTTATCAAATGTGACATTTTGAAAATTTGCAAATATTGGCATAATCTCACTCCAGGGTGACATAACATCTCAGGACAGTCGTCATAGACTTGAAGGTACACCAAATTTATCAACTAAGCTTTTGGAAACGAATATAATATAGATATTCGGGGGAATTTATTAAGACTGGTGTTCAGTATGCCAGTCTATGTGAAGTCCTCATGTGGTGCTAGCTGCACCTGAATTAACAAGAGGGGGCTCTGACGCCTGAGTCGGCATGGAAATCTACACTTAGAACTGACGTAGTTTTCCTATATAACTCGCACCAGTTTTCTGGCATGAATTGTAATAAATTTGTCGGGCCAAGGCATCTCTTCCCCGCCACACCAACTTTCGTAAAAAGTGGCAAGTGGGGCACAGAATGAGGGAAGTGGCACATCATTGGTGCAAAAACAGCAGCACATCGGTGATGCGGAACAATTATTCCCATCTAATAAAAATATGTTTATGCCTCTGTATTGATAGGGGTATATCTGAATTGCAAACATAGTGTGAACACAGCCTAATAAGACACATACAAATGATGCAGCAGTGGTGTGCTCTAGTGCAGTCTAGGAAGCATCTGCAGACTAGGAGCCGTGTTGGCTTTCCCTCCAGGGTACTGACATGGTGCTCTGTAGCTGTGTCATTCCTTTGTGCTCCTGAGATCCCACTCAAGTGCAATCCCCTGCCTTACCAAGAAATAGGAAACAGGTGGCCCATGTCAGTGAGCTCAGCAATGTGATACATGACAGGTTTTTCTACAGGGATTTTGGCCAGTTTAATGACTTCAGTTTATTACCATAAACACTCTGACAGCTTAAGTATATTTTCATTACAACATCTGTAAATTCTCACCATATCTTTATTATATTTCTGCTGGCCATGGATACCGATGTTTATTACATGGTACAATTAACAAACAGGATCTTTTCCATAAGTCACCGGAAACCATCTTTCTCAGATCCCAAATGTCTATGGCAGCTGACCGTACACCAACTAACATTGCAGACTGCTGTAAACCACAGCTGACAGTCTGTAGTTAGCGGGCAATGGGCAGCTAGGGGAACTTTGATTTCCTCTAGCTGTCAGCTCAGTACACCAGGAAATAAGCACATGTACTGTAATAATGCCAAATATTGTTCTTCTTACTAGTTGGTGACAACCACATGTGATTCTCTAGCCCAGTGTATTGGGTAAAAATAACCCAGACAGCTATAAGTAATTCAAGCTGGATCCCATTGCAATGAACATTTCTGCTTTACATGGTCACTGCGCATTCAGCAAGCTTTGCATAAATGAATGTTTGTTCACTCTGAAATCTCTTGTGAATCCATCTTGCTCTCCCAAGACAGACTGACATGCTTAGGACGTAAGAAGGATTTCTGCTGCTATGTTTAGCTCCCAGCTTTGCCTTAAAAAAGATACTATTGTATTGTTGTGAGACACAAGACATTCATCCTCTGGTTAGAGAAAAAAAAAAAAAGATTTTCTCACAGCAAGCAGAAGGAGCTGTATTTTTCATTACTACAATTCTATAAAATAAAGGTGTTTTTTTTGTTATTTCTTACTTGGAATTCTATTGCTAGGCTACAAGAACATGCTGCAGAAACCATTGAGGCGCTCCATGCTGCAGGCATGAAAGTTTGGGTGCTAACTGGAGACAAAATGGAGACCGCAAAGTCCACATGTTACGCCTGTAGATTGTTCCAGAACACCACTGAACTTCTGGAACTGACAACCAAAAATGTGGAGGAATGTGAAAGGAAGGAGGATCGCTTACAAGAGCTTCTCTTGGAGTATCACCGGAAGCTGGTGCAAGAAGCACCGAAAATAAAAGGGAGCGTCAAAAGGTAACCTATTTATGCTATAGATGAGTTCTTAAAGTTTCTCCTGCTGATAAAAACCCTTCACACTTGGTTGTGTTAACCAGTATGGCTGCCATTACAACTCTAGCAAGTCTTGCTTACCCAGCTTTCTTAGACATCTGGAAAGCCTCTACAATATAGGTACGCAGAATGCATTCTTATGTAACTAGAAGATGTGTCATTCTGGAAGCTCGGCGTCAACTTTTATAGGTGCTATAATAGATATCCAGTGATTATATGTCAAGTGTGTTCATTACATATTCGCGCTCAACCAAGTGTACATGTGTTTTCAGTGGGGAACTTAGAAAAATGGGTAGGCTGCCGTTGTCACAGCTCTGCCCTAGTGAAGGTGAGATGAACAGTAGCCAAGGAGCAAGGGCTTAGGAAAATACATAGCAGGAGGACATTTTTTTTTTTTTTTTGAGGTACTGACTTAGGCCTCATGCCCACTACCATGTCTATAGTCCGTGTACTGGCCGTGTTTTTCATAGCTAGCACACTGCCCATTAATTTCTATGACCCTATACACTCGACCATGTATTTTCACAGGCCCGTCTATAGGGATGTGAGCCCCTTGGCAAAACTCAGTTTTTGTGCAGGTCTTGTCTATTTTGCGGCCTAGACTCACCTGGAGTAAAATTAATCTGTCTCTAGAGACAAGACCAGCAAATGGATATCATCTAAGTGCCATTCAACCACAGACCTGGCTCATGTACACGGTCATGCATGAGGCCTAACATGTAATTTTTGACCTCAAGATAGGAGGGCTTCTTTAACTTTGTCCCTTCAGTAAGCTTGCAGCTGCGTATTAAAAGAGGAGATCTCTGAGAGATCCCTATAAAGATGTATAAAAATATGGATCCATACAGAATTTCAAATGAAAGAAAGCAGTATGATGTTCCAGGGTGGACGTTCACTTTATACTTTATGTGGATATATGGAGTGGATGGGACCATTCTGTGGGCTGAGCAAAACTGTCAATGGACATGTAGCTATAGTGGTAAAATATGCACACATTGCATACCTGGGTCACACAAGTAACCTTACGTATCTCTGGTTCAGGAGCTGGACAGGAAGTCAGGATTATGGGCTGATCATTGACGGTTCCACGCTATCGCTCATATTAAACTCCAACTGCAGTTCCAGTCACTACAAAAACATCTTTCTGCAGATTTGTCAGAAATGTACAGCGGTTTTATGTTGTCGCATGGCGCCGCTGCAGAAAGCACAGGTATGTATCATAAAGTATCATAAACTATGTGGCTTTAAAGATAGCTCCTAGCTGTCATGCGGTGTGACGCTTGGTGTGTGACGCTATGCTATTGTCTATAGCAAATACATTGCTTTGTGTTAACAGACCGGCCTGACATTTATAAAACCACCTTCATCAGTGAATGTAGAGAAACGTGTGTAACAATGTATAGTGGGACTCGTCTCATTACTGACAAAAGAATAATTGTGACTTTCTCTGCAGATTGTTAAAATGGTAAAAAATAGTAAAGGAAACCCAATTACCTTATCTGTGGGAGATGGAGCGAATGATGTCAGCATGATATTGGAAGCACACGTAGGGATAGGTACGCTATGCCTTCTTTATAAAGCTGGATTGTTAACTTAAATAAACCCAATATTTCTCATATACATCATTTTTTAGGTTTTTTTGAGACACACACTTCCTTCCTGCATTGTTTGGAAAGACAATGTGGCAGGTGGTATATGCTTTATGGTAGCTGCAATGAATGCACATTGTGGCCACCACAATGACGAAGCCCTTCATCAGGATTCAACATGTTTTGAGTCACGTAGGTGGTCCTATCAGTGACCGGCAGCCCTGCATGTATGGATGTACATACAGAGTCCTCTGTCAGTCACTGATAGGGCCCTTGATTCAATTACAGTTTCTAAGCATAGAAAAGCATGGATATAAATGACTATGCTCAGCTTTTCTTGCTGTATAACATCCTGTCTACAGATTATACTGTACTTTTATGGTGACATGTTGAGGACCTTTCACCTCTCCTGACAGGTCTGTTCTAGTAACTACTTATATTCATCATGAAATAACTAATCTGTCATTTACTTCCAGGTATTAAAGGAAAAGAAGGTCGACAAGCGGCGAGAAATAGCGACTATGCCGTGCCAAAATTTAAGCACTTAAAAAAAACTCCTTCTAGCTCACGGCCATTTGTACTATGTCAGGATAGCGCACCTTGTACAGTATTTCTTTTATAAGGTAAGCACTTCATGGCCCTATTTTACTGTATTCACCAGTGTACAGAACGCCCTGAGTACAGGAATGTTTTCTCAGGGATAAATCAATTATAATCAAGGCCGTTTCATTAGACAAGCTTTGATAATGAGCAAAGTAACTTTTCACTAAAGCTGCTGGAGTTTGCTAGATCTGCATTCAGGATGTACAGTTTTTTTCAAGGAGGCTGGGGAAGGTGGAAAATAAAAAGGCCCATACTCACCTGTCCCCAGCGCACCGGTGTCTCCCACTGCGATCCAGGCCTGCTCCTGGGGTCTTGTTCCCACAGAAGTCCTTGCCGCACGTGACCACTGAGGCCAGTCAGCTGGCTAAGTAAAGGACACGGGACATCACAGATGACGTATGTGAGTGACGCTCGGGCTCCGTTGCTGAACCGGACAGTGGCAGGAGACACTGGTTTTTTTTTTTCACCTTTTCTGGCCTCCTTGCCAAAAACTGTTTATCCTGGACAACCGCTTTAATGGCATAATGTGATCTGTCATTAATGCCTGCACCATATATGAGCTCTGCCATTTTACAGTAAACCCCATTGAAGGGTTTGAATGTAAATAGATGCATATGAAGATGATCTGAATTATCTGGATTCCTACGTTTTCTTTCTATTAGACCTTCTTAGAACCATGGTGTAGCTTCATATTTTGACGGTAGACATACATATTAGATGATGTTTGGCCAAGATCTCCAAATTTGGTGGCCCAAATATAAGACCGGTGGGGGTCCACCTCCCAGCACTCCCATGAGCTGTTTTTAGCAGCTGATGCACAGAGAATGGAGCAGGGAGCAGACAGCTCGGTTTTCTGTGTAGTGATCAGACCAGAGTGAGGCAGTCCACTTGAATACGTGCAAAGCTGCAGTGACTCAGTTCAGCCACTACACAAAGAACAGAGCTGTCTGCTTCCTGCTCCATTTTCTGTGACTCTTCTGCTGATCAGGGGAGGTGCTGGGTTTTGGACCCTCACAGATAAGATATTGATGACCTATACTTCCCAAGATCGATCATCAGTATTTTTAGTCCAGAAAACCCCTTTAAGGTAGTCACATCAAGTCTTGCCATTGTCTTCAGCAGTTGTCATAGACCAGCACCACTACTATATACATGATTTCCATTTTTACTTCTCTCTTTCCAGAACCTGTGTTTCATCCTGCCACAGTTTTTATACCAGTTCTTTTGTGGGTTTTCACAACAGGTATGTATTCAGTCCAGCTGGTAATATATCTGGAAGAATAAGGTTTAGTGAACGAAATGACCCTGTACACGGAGGCTAAGTGTGGCAGCAGGGTGTGGTCGTGGCTGCAGACAGACAGGGTGTGCTCTGCATGATTCGTAGTGCTGTGGATTAAGTTTGGATCTGCTTTGAGTTTTGCAGCACTTATGGAGATTGTAAGACGTCACCTTTAGATTTTCCAGGTTTGAGGCAAGGAAGGATAAATATGAAACTGATGTTCCAGCTCTCAATCTACAGAGAAATTCTGTCAGTGGAGAATAAATTCTTTATGTATAGGAATTTCTTCTTACATGACACTGATGTGTATAAACTTCAGACTCCTTACTACTAGTCCTCTAATAGATCCTGAGATGTTATCTGTAGACCAGAACCAGTCTTTCATACTAAAATAGGTTGAGCCAATATGGATACTTATCCATTATCCCCCTAAAGCCTACTTGTAAATAGAGCGCCAGTGCGTTGCGTGACTGTCACTCCATTCCCTGCTATGGTGCTGCAGCCCCACAGACGTGAATGGAGCATCAGTCACGCAAGCGCTCTGGCGCTCTATTTGCAAGTAGGCTTTAGGGGGAATTTCAATCCCCTGCTCTACTGATAGCTGGGGGTCAGATCCCCAGCCATCGGACACTTATCTCCTGTCCTCTGGTAAGGGATAAGTGTTCAGAACGGCAAAAACCTATTAAAGAGGTTAGTAATCACTCCTTTAATCTGTTGGGGAACCAGGTAGCAAGGGTTTAATTTCCTTGCAGTACCACCACAGGGAAAATTAAGCATTACATGGCTTCCATTGAATTCAATAGGGTGTCTATGTAATGCATGAGCATCATGGGTCCTCCAGAGTGAAAGATAATCTTTGTATTCACTGTCTTCCTAGTTTAATTGATGCTGGTCCTGAGTATGGGATCCTACCTTGTTGACACATTGAAGCGGTTGTTCTACTTTATTGAAACGTAAGGTTGGGCGTACAAATTTAATAGCCCAATGAGCATTTGGCAACAACTAAGAGCTGTCTCTCCCAAAAAAAACATAAATTTGCATCCTTGTCTCTGCCAAGCATACATGTTTTTCTCAATGAGGAAAGGCCGATACGTTGCTGCGGTTTATCCTGGGACTCTTGGCCTGCCTCCACACAGATAAGATTGGCAGCCAAAATCTGTGGGATCAGATGACATTAAACTAAATTGTACTAAAGGCTAAATCCCACTGCTTTAGCTTTTCTTGTAAAACTTAAGGCTAGAGATCTCCTAAACTTCTCTAGCTCTGTGAAAGCTCTCAGAGAATTAAGATGGCTGGTAATGATTGTACAATAGTGAAGGGTATGGCGAATCATTGGGTGCACAATAGCCAATGGACATGTGAAATATAATACATTTCTTTCTATTTCTCCTTTGTTGTAGCCACTTTATGATGCTGCATACTTGACCATGTACAACATCTGCTTTACCTCGCTGCCGATCCTGGCTTATAGTCTGTTGGAACAACACATCAGCATTGAAACACTTATAGCAAATCCTAAGTTATATATGTAAGTATAGACCACCACATGTATGATCAGGGCTGTGGTTCATTTGGAAGGCTTCACGCAAACTGGTGTAGGGCTGATCATAGGGCTTCCTTTTACTAGTACCCCCACTGATCAGGTTTTCTTGGCAGACAACATTATGTTGAGTAGAAAGAAATAAAAAGAAAAAACAGCGCAGAGCGCTAATAGTGTAAAACCAAAGGATGATAGATATCAGAACACTGATACAAAGTGCTCACCTTGGTGGGTTGTGATCAGCTCACAACAACTTAGTAGGCATGTAGAATCAGATTATCTTCATTGGGACCTTGTGAAGCAGCTGCTAGCCTCAGAACCGTGGTATGAAGCACGTGTGGAAGAATCCAGATGCAGGTAGAAAAGAGGAGGCAGATGAGCGCTGGTCCAGAATAAATGTAGTCTTTAATCCAATTGAATAAAACACACGACGCGTTTCGGGACAAACCCTTTTTCAAGTGTGCATAACTTATGCACACTTGAAAAAGGGCTTGTCTCGAAACGCGTCGTGTGTTTTATTCAATTGGATTAAAGACATTTATTCTGGACCAGCGCTCATCTGCCGCCTCTTTTCTACCTGCATCTGAACATTATGTTGAGTACACCTTTTGATGTTCGTTATTCTGCAGGGAAAATATTGTTGCTGAGGACCCAATAAAATAAATGTACAGATACCGCTGACCTCTCAAAGATAGAGCTGAGCCTTCTTGCACAAGTTTTTTTTTCTCTTATGTCCAGGAGGGACAAAAACCCCTTTAAAGGGGACCTTTCAGCACCTCCTCCAACTCCATCCCTTTCAATAGTTGTTGTTTCACTGATTCCTGCACAGTTGGGATTTTATATGTAGCCTCCATCAATCTTGAACGCTTGGTGCACTTAGTTTCAGCACCTTAATATGTTAATTATGCTCTCTACAAGAGCAGAAAATCAGAGACCGCCCACCTGACAGTAGAGAGCCTAATTAGCATACTGGGTGATGGATCCAACTGCACTGATAGTTCAGGAAGATTGGGGGCTAAAGGAAAAATCTCACCTGTGCTGGAATCAGTGGACTGGCATCTATTGAAGGATGCAAAGAACTGGATAATAACATCTGCTAGATAGAATTTAATTGTTATTTACTAAAAGGCCAAAAACTTCTTGAGAAGGAACATGTAAACCTTGGAAGCCAAGTATCATTGAGGACTTTAAAGGGTGTCTACCTCCTCTTCCAAACATATTCTACTATCACTGCTGTGTTACACAGTATATTACAATGATATTGCAATGAGAAGCATCATACCTTTGGTATGCATGTCTGTGCAGTGGGAGTTGGCACAAAATGTATCCTGCTATTTAAGTAATAGCTCAGAAGAACAAACACAGAGCACTTATTATATATAATCTGTTGGCAACATACTGTATACTAATAGGTCTGCTTGGCAGTATATGAGAGTGCATAGTGAATCTAGTAACACCACAACCTACCCTATATGCAATTTTTGCTATTTCCTGCAAGTATTAAGAATTCGCAGAATGATAGGTAAGATATTGTACAATGTGCTAAACACAGTGGTGTAACTAAAGTCTTGAGGGCCCAGGTGCAAACTTTAACTGGGCCCCATACCCCATCCCTATGGTGTATTCTTGATGGCAGCAGCTATGGGTGCTGCAGCCGTGTCCCATAGACAGGGACACAGCTATAGTACCCACAACTGCTGTTATGAAGAATACGGTAAGTATGCAGTACAACACCCGCTTATAAAGAATGCTGGGAGCTGCATGCTCTGGGAAACAGCTGATCAGCAGGGGTCCCGACAGTCGGACCTCTGATTTTAATGATTAGGGGAGTGTCAAGCTGAATAGCTGTTTACCCAACTGAGTGTTCAGCTGACAGCTATCTCGTGTATGGCCTGCATTAGTGAACCTTTATTTACACTTTTTGTGGTCTCTTTTGACTTTTTTTATGGGTAAGATCGATTGTTTAACCATTGCAGGAGAATATCTGACAATGCAATGCTGCAGTGGTTACCTTTTCTATACTGGACCGCATTGGGAGCCTTTGAAGGACTAGTATTCTTCTTTGGAGTTTATTTCCTGTTCCAGAATCCCTCATTGGAAGGCAATGGTCAGGTACAGTATATTTAAGTCATTTATATACCCTGTGTGTACAGTAATGTCTGTGAATAACTTACTGACAGCTTTAGTGTGAAGTTATGTGCTTCCCTCTGGAGCACTGACCTCCCCTCTGATGCACACAGATAGTCTATTGGAGCTTGTACTAAGCCAGAGGTGTAGTCTGTCATCTATACATAAGCTTTTTTTTTTTCTCTATATATACCGTATAGCATTTGTCTTTGCAATATGTTTTTGACTTGATATGAGATATAAAGGGGAGAAAATTACCTTTTAAATCCTCAAATTTGTTGAGCATTTTTTTTTCTTTGCTTAATTTTGATATTTTTGTTAGACATTTTACATTTTGGAGACATTTTACATTTCGCGTCCTGTTTTAATGTTGGCATCCAGATCATGAGCACTTTTGGTAAGCATCTTTCCTTGACTTTGTACAGTTAGACTAGAACCTACTTAATGCACACGTTATAGTCATTGGTATTTTACATCAGACCTACTGGCCACAAAGTATTACAAGCTATTTTCGTGCACAAAGTATACTATACTAAAGCTGTGTCAATTAACCGATTAGAAAAACTGAAAAATAATGTGTTTTGGTTTAAAGCTCTGTTCACATTAGCAGGTTTGATTGAGGATTCTAGTATGTTTGACTCGGCAAGTATAGTACATTCTACTGCACAATTCTAAGACTAGAATCCGGACAGACTCCACTAGCCTTGTTACTCAGGAAAATCAGAAAAACTCTTTGTTGCCCATAGCAACTAATCACAGGTCAGCTTTAATTTTTCTAATGAGCTGTTATTGGTTGAGAAGGTCAAGAAGGACCGTTTTTCTGTTAGTTGTAATAGATGACACCTAGAGGGTCCTCCATGACTCACCAGATATGGATTCTTCGCTGTTTAGTGATATACAAGAGCCGTGACGCTATTGTTAACAGAGGCTGCACTTCACTTCAGCTTATGTATGTTGGTAATAAATAGTGTTAAATACAAATGACTATGCACTTCTGCTTTATGCATCTACATGTCTATCAGAGTGACCTGGAATATTTGTAAAGGAGTTGTTCTACAAAGGACATCTATGGCCTACCTATGTCTGGTCGCTCGGGGTCTCCCTGCTAGTCCCATCATTGATTGCTAGAACTGGGGGTCCTGAGTCCGAATTAATTGTGGGTCGCGCATTTACCCTGCCTCTCCACTGAATGTCTGTTGGGCACATGGAAACAGCCGAGGACTATTCTCAACTGTCTCCATCAGCCCCATAGGAAATGAATGGAGCGTCAGGGCACATGCATGACTACGACTCCACTACAACTATTTACTGGGGGACCAGAAGGTCAGGACCACCATTCTAGTGATCGGTAGGTTCACAAGTGGTGGGGCTCCAGACCATTATACCCTTGGATAGGTGGTGGATATTTTTTTCTGGGAAGACTCCTTTAACTGTTATGACTCTTTGCATGCAATGAAGTAGATTAGATTGTTTGTATAGAAGTTAATACTACGTGGTTTACTAAACCAGTATCCAAATATCTTTTTGATGGTTTATCTATTAAACTAAAGATATTTGGATTGTTTCTTGTTTGAGGCAATTGATCTGGTTGCACATTGAGAACATAAACATCTTTCTGATTATTGAAATAGTAACAGATTAGGCTAAGTTTACATTAGCTTGATTTCAGTCCGTTGTACTGATCCATCATAGGATCAGAGCAACAAACTGATGGAGGAAAGCCTCCGTCGTTGTTTTTCACATTATACTCGATGATGACTGTTGCAGGCAGAATGTGCCGTGTCTGCATCTCTCATTATATTAGTTTTTCAGTCCTTTGTTCTGATCCTTTTATATGGATCTGTAAACACCACACTTGGCTCTATGATGAAAGCCGATCACAGCTGAAGGGTTACCTGACTAAATGCTACTTCCCATTCACTTTATCTATCGTTGGGCGAGTCAGTACCCAAACCCCCACTGATCAAACCTTCTGACATGTCAATGACATGGCAAAACGTTTTAAGAAACTATACCCTTTAAAGGGGTTCTCCAGTTTTTACTATTGGCCACCAATATTAGATCTGCAGGAGTCCCATACCTGGCACCCCTGCAGGTAAGCTGTACTGAGACAGTGGGGCTCTCGGTAATATTTACATACCATGGACCGCACTGCTCATTCACTGTACAAACTTTTGCGGCGGGTATAGTTACTGAAGTGGTATCCCATTGAAGTCTATGGGATAGCGCTACAGTACCTGGATAACCACTTTAAGCTCACTATTGTAACATGTCTTTTTCTGTAAAGGCCTGAACCGTGGGTATCCTCTCATGGATCTCCACGCAATACTGAAAATTAAAGGGGTTGTGCAAGTCATTAAAACATGACTGATTTCTTCTTCATGAGAGTAATTAGAAGAGCTTCATTATTCATGGCCATAGCTATAGGGCATGGATCAGCAACCTTCGGCACTCCAACTGCTGATAAACTACAACTCCCAACATGCTCCATTCACCTCCATGGGAGTTCCAAGAACAGCAGAGCAAGTATGCATGCTGGGAGTTGTAGTTTTACAACAGTTGGAGTGCCTACCCCTGCTATAGGGGGTACAGAGGTAGCAGTCACTACTGGATCCTGAGGAAGCCCAAAGGCTTCTATACAACGTAAGAAGACACAAATGGTATGAATGGCTCATGGGTGGTCGGGGCCCTTTTACAAATTTTGCTTTGGGGTCCAGGAGTTTAAGTTACGCCTCTGTCACTATTTATGATATTTTGCCAAGGAACCAGTTAATGTTATATCTTGATTTTGTGCTCTTTGTCCAGCGCTCTGCCCTTTTACACCAAAACCCATACTGATGTAGATGTACTAAAGGACAGGGCTTCTCAACCTGAAATTGAGGGGCAGATGTGAAGGGAGTGGGGATTTAGCGGATTTGGAGTGAATATTGAATGATATACACACAATATTAGACATAAAGTCAACATTTTGTTTGCCACACTCTATTTTTCCTTTCACAAATGCTTTTCCACACAGTATTTTCACACAGCGTTATTTTCATGCTGATTCCAACATACTTCCCAACTTTCAAAGGACAGAAAGATGGACAAAATATGCTGCACGCTATGTGCACCGTGGAAAATTTAGCTCCACCCACTTCTGTTGACTCCGCCCATTCTCATCTATTTTTCCATGTGCCCCCACAGTATAATGCTCCTAGTGTCACCCTAACATTATATGCCCCCACATTATAATGGTCCCCTCCAATTTCCCCACAGTACTAAGTCCCTCTCCTCGTGCTCCTGTTTAAACTGGCGGAAACTAGAGGGGGACATTAAACTAGGGCAGCTGGAGGGGGACATTAAACAGCGGGGCTAGTTGAAGGGGGACGTTAAACTGGGGACAACTAGAGGCAGACATGTCCCCCTCCAGCTACCCCCCACGGTTTAATGTCCTCCTCCAGTTGCCCCCAGTTTAATGCCACCCTCCATCTGCCCCCTCAGTTTAATGTCCCTCCTCCATCTGCCACCAGTTTAATGTCCCCCTTCATCTGCCACCCAGTTTAATGTCCCCCTTCATCTGCTACCAGCTTCACGTCCCCCTTTATCTGCCACCAATTTAATGTTCCCCCCTTCATGTCACCAGCTTAATGCCCCCCTTCATCTGCCCCAGTTTAATTGCCCCCTCCATCTACCACCAATTTAATGTCCCCCTTTATCTGCCACCAGTTTAATCGCCCCCTTAATCTGCCTTCAGTTTAATTGCCCATTCATCTGCTCCCAGTTTAATTGCCCCCTACATCTGTGTTCAGTTTAACTGCCCCCTTCATCTGCCCCCAGTTCCCCCCTATTGCTCACACATGCTCTCTTCTCTTCTACTTATCTTCGATCACTCTCTGTTCCCAGCTTTCTGTGTAACATCACAGTGTGTCCCGCAGTATCCAGAATAGCTCCGCCCACACGAGTCTGATCACATGTTCATGACGTCATCAAAGGTCCTTTAGCCATTACGATTTTGCATCTACCATTTAGCCTTTACCCTACCCTAATAAAGTTTGTTAACAGCAAAACACTTCATAGGCATAGCGTGACAAACTGTAAGCTATGCGGGACAGCAGTGTAAAATCGGGACTGTCCCGCCAGATTTTCCAACATGGAAAATACGTCAGAATCCGTGTGAAAAATTCCTCGAATATAAAGAGGGCTTATAAGTATGGAGACCCGGATCAGAAAACCTTGGCTCAGCTTCTGCTTTCTAATGTGTTTTTTACAGTCAGAATACTTGTTGGATTTTGCCAGTGTGAACATACACCTACACAGATATTTTTTATTTAAGCAACTGGTGCTTTGGATATACAAGAAACCCAGTCTAATTTTCACAAGTGCTTGGATATGTTCCCTGATATTAGAAAGGTCCTCCATATCTAGGGGGCAGGTAATAATGCCTGGACCTACAGATCTGCTCTTCTGGATACTAGATAGGCAGAGGTAACAGCACAAAAGAGAACACACTTGTTTTGGGAGATGACTCACACATTAGTGCATTTTGTATTGAGACTGTAGTAGAGCTTTATTATGAATTGTTTTTTTTACAAAGCAGATTGTGTTTCTACAACCTAAATTTTTTTTTTGATGAAATAATAATTTGTGATATTCTGATTTTTCAGGTATTTGGAAACTGGTCTTTTGGGACAATTGTGTTCACTACATTAGTGTTTACAGTCACATTAAAGGTAAGGTCATGGTTTTCTATATGGGGATTGTCTGCCTGGCCTGGTAAACATTTTAGGAAGCGGCATGTCTTCGTATAGAGGTGACTTGCCTGTTCCAGCTCATGGAGCCTTTGTCTTACTATCTTATCTTACTGACTAAACATTTACTTTAAGTGTCATTAAGTGAGTAAAATCAGCAGTAGACATGTATATGACACTGGGTACACACTACACCATTGGAGGACCAGAACAACGGATAGCTGGAGCACTGCAACAGCAGTCACGTACAAAGCCTGACGGACCCCGTTAACTATAATGGGATCCATCGGGTGTCTGTTCTGAAACCACTGGACTGAAAAGTCAGACTTGCAGCACTTTTTCGGCCAGCGATTTTCAACACCCACTAGGACGGAGTCTCCAAACAGAGACTCCAACGCAGTTGTGAACGTAGCCGAACTCTTTAAACTTGGTTTAGAAATATTTGTAACAATTTAATACAATGATCTATATCTTTTACAGCTTGCATTAGATACTCGATACTGGACATGGATGAATCATTTGGTCATATGGGGCTCCTTGGCCTTTTACGTCATCTTCTCAATATTTTGGGGAGGAATCATTTGGTAAGTCTTGAAAATACATGCATTTATGAAAAAGTGGAATACTAGAGGAAATTATAGTGTAACTGCTGTTTAAAAGAATATAAAGAACAACTTGTATAAAGGACTGTACTCTAATAAAAATCATAGATGTGCTAGGATCGGCAGCATCCGTTCTGGCAACCTTACGCTAGGTTCCGCTTGGGGACCCAAAAAAACGGAAAGCTAACCTGCATAAAAAGTTACCAGCGGAAACTAGGACTAAAATCTGCACTAGCCAGAAGCTGGCATGAATTTCAGCTATAACTCACACCAACCCATAAGAACCATAAGTTTGCACACCCATCTTAACATGTTGAGATCTAACTTGCCCGACCCTTGCCCACCATATGCTATTGGAAGACCATCAGGAAGCCCCCATATACTACAAAAGGTCATGAACTGATACCTCAGAAATCACAATTGTATGACAAATATTGTGTAGCCAACTTTATTAAGAACTTATCAAATAATGTGAATTATCTTGTGATTTTCTGGGTCTGCTCTTGCATTTATCTCCACTGTCCGGATGTCTTCTAGGCCGTTCCTCAGACAGCAACGAATGTACTTTGTGTTTTCTCACATGCTGACGTCGGTGTCAGTTTGGCTTGCCATCATTCTGCTGATCTTTATAAGCCTCTATCCAGAAATATTGCTGATCATTCTAAGAAATCTTAAGAATGCAGGCCAAAAGGTAAGTCAAGCTGAACCTGACCTAATCCGGTATAATATTTTATTTATTGTACATGTATATCGATAAACAGGTTATTTTAAAGCCAATTAAAAACCATAAAAGGACAATATCATTTATTAAAGGGGTTATCCAGCTTCCAAAAATTATCTGCAAATACATCCACAGCAGTGCTAAATACTCACTGTTCTTTTGTGCACCCTTGGCTTGGCTTTATTTTACTTGCTGCTCCTTGTATCACTGTTATTTACATGCAGTGAATCTGTGGTCAAACTTCATTTCCCATGATTCAGCTCACTCTCTGTGTACCCTTCCCTTCTCCACTCTCCCCTACAATGAAATCACAGGTAGTAAATCACTCCCACATCTGAGGTCACATGCTGCTGTGATGTTTTCCCATAAGCAGCAAACACAACACAGAGAGTGAGTGCAGGTAGATAAATCCTAGGAAATGTAGTTTGTCTATGAATTCACTGCATGTAAATAACAGTGATCCAAGGAGCAGCAAGTAAAATAAAGCAAAGTAAAAGCTGCACAAGGGCACAGTGAGTATTTAGCACTGCTGTGGATGTGTTTGCAGATAATTTTTGGAAGCTGGATAACCCCTTTAATATTATTATTATTATTATAATAAATGGCCATAAATGTAGTGTCATAGACTAAAACGTCTTCCTTTAAGAAACTTGAACAGTTCAGTATATGTTTTTCTTAGAGTCGTTATCCGCTTTCACAAAGGAATGGAGTATCCTTCAGAAATGGTCATCAATTTTAAATCTGCAGATGTCTGGCTGTATAGACACCGACATATCAGGTATTTTTATGTGACCGCTGCTCCCAGGATTGTTTATATACTGAAACTGCAGTGCTCACTCACCATCTCTTTCATATTGGTGGTTATGAGGATTACATTGCTTTCTCATACACTTAGTGATGAACTGCTGCAGTACTCATAACGACCACTATAAAATAGACAGTGAGTGAACACTGCAGCCCCTGGCATCTAAACAATGGCTGGAGTAGTGGTCCCATAAAAACAACAGATCTGCGAGGGTCCCAACAGTCAGACTCCTGGCCATCAATTATATGCAAGTGCGTATCCTTATAAATGGTCTACAAAAATCTATTTTAATAAAATTGTATTGAAAAATGTTGCAAATGTTTCTAACCAATTGTGGCCAATCTGATAGCAGCTTTCTAATATCAGACTGAAGGTGACTTGTGATTGGATCAGATACTAGATCTTTCACTTCTGAGTGTCAACACAAGCCTCAAATGTGTCATGAATTTAGTTTTATTCATTGATTGACTGGATGAATCGGCACAGTTTTGGAGCGAAAGACAACATGAAGATATGAGGATTTACATTAAGCTTTAACTAATAAAATATTGCTCTATAGTGGGCCCAGTAAATGACTTGTGTTGCATTTGAGGTGGTACATGACACATACTTATTACTTGCTAAACTCTGAATGCATCGGGCTCCTATTGCTACATTTACAGCCAGCTGGACTAACGCCAGTACCTGTCTAGTGAAGACGTACTCTCTTCATGTGCTTTCCTTGCTTGTCCCTTCTATGTGTTTTCATTACTCACTCTGTTACCTCTCACTATCTTGTCTTCCTTTTACTGATCCTGCTTCTCTCCCTGTCCCCTGTCTTGGCTTCGGACCAGGTAACAAAACACTTGCCTTCCTCAGGAACATCCACTATCTTCATGCTTTCTCAAACCTCCAGTACTCACAGCTTCCCCTGGAGTGACTAAGGTGAATTTGCTTTGCTTACTACTTTCCTTTTCTTAACTCTTTCTCACTCTTTTTCTTTAAAGAGATGAGTGCAACATTTCCTCAACTCATTTATAGTCATTTACTTTTATAGAAATCTTTAAATATATTGCACATGAAGTAATTGCATTTTATGTCATGAGTTTGGTATATTATTATTGTGGTCATGTCGATTTCTTATCTTGCAGGGGACCTTTCACCACCTTCATTACTTTAGTTCTTTGCATCCCTCAGTAGGTGCTGCTCCACTGATTCTGGTGCACTTGGAATTTTTTTCTCCATTCTCCCACCATTCCTGAGCAATCTTTACTGCTAGTTACAGCTCCTAATATGCTATTTAGGCTTTCTACTGTCAGGTGGGCTGATCCTAGATTATCTGCTCCAGCTCAGGACTGCACAGTAGACAGTATATTGGAGCATATTGGAGCTGAAACTAACAGCACTGATTGCTCAGGAATGGTCGGGGTTAGAGATGAAATTTGAGCTGCACCATAATCAGTGGAGAGCCATCTGCTGAAGGATGCAAAGAATTGGAGATGGTGGCGCAGGTGAAAGGTCCTCTCTTTAAAGTGGACCTTTCACCACCCCCAACAAGTCCACCTATTATTTAATAGCTGCTGCTCCACTGATTCTGGCACTGTTGGACTTGTTTCTTTAGCTCCCACCGTTCCTAAGCAATCAATGCTGTTAGTTTTGGTGCCTGATATACTATTTAGTCTCTGTACGGTCAGTAGGGCGTTGTCAGGCAGGAACAAGCAGGGTTGTGATTCTGAGCTCTGACACTGGCTGCCTCTGATTGGAGCTGTGAATCACGCCCCCTGCCTGACACAGCCCCTCTGACATTACAGAGCTTAAATAACACATCTGGCACCAGAATTAACTGCGCTTGTTGCTTGGGAATGGTGGAAGCTAAAGGAAAAATTTCAACTGTGCTGGGTTCAGTGAAGCAGTGTCTATTTACAGATGCTAAGAACTAGAATTGGTGATGGTGGTGTAAAGAGGTTTTCTTGGGGGCTTTGAAACAACTGCTAGGTGTCCAGTTGTTTCGAAGCCCCCAAGGGGAAAGCTCATATCAGTTGTGCACAAGCCAGTACCTTACTTGTCTCTCTTCTGTAGTAACTAGTTGTTATTTTGACTGCATCTTGACTGTGCTCTTTTACTACGTGGCTACGGCTTCCTGCAAGTGCTTTCATCTGCAGCTCTCCTGTCCTGTAAGCCTCATACCCAGAGTTGGGAGGCAGAATCCACACCATCCTGCTGGGTTTTTTCCCCCATTAAATTACAGTTCTTTTCACTCAATTTTTTCACTGTAACGAAAATTGAGTCTGTCGTTACACAGATCACTTTAAATATGGACACTTAAAGGGGTTGTCCAGTTTTGAAAGTCCATTTTTATATACCCTGTTAGGAAATTGTGAGTTAAAGGATTTTCTGAGTTATTTGAATTTGTCAACTACTAGGAATTGTGAGAAAATAACAAAAGAAACAAATCTCGCCAATATAATCCCTGCTTCTTATATTGCTTCTGCTCTGCTCTTCCTCAGAAGGCTATGTTACTTGGCTGCAGCAATGACCTGCCGGTATAGCTACTTCACCACTGCAGCCAGGCACTAGCCTCATTGGTGTACAGCATGAGCGGTCATGTGGATTATACAGGCTTGTAATCGCTGCAGCCAAGTAAACAAAGCCCAGTGGGCTAGAGCAGCGCTGCTGGAAATGGCAGGTGAGTATAGCCTCTTGTGTTATTTTATCACAGTTGCTACCAGTGGGCAAATTTTTTAATAATTTGGAATGTCCCTTTTAATATACGGGGTCCTCTTTTAAGGGTCATCATCTCCTGGTCACAGTTAACGATTGTCTTTTGCTCTGGAGGACCTGTGTTGCTGTACGCAGACAACCCACTGGTTTCAGTGGGTAATGCGTAATGTTTAACGGGGTTAAGCCCCGTTATGGACACTTATTCCCTGTCCACAGAAGATGGGATAAGTGTCTGATCGCTGTGGGCTCGAATGTCAGGTCTCCCAGTGATCAGGAGGCCAGAGGACCGAATGTTCCCCTAAAGCCTCCTTGTGAATGGAGCACCAGTATGCCTGCATGACTGGTACTCCATTCACTTCTTTGGGTCTGCCAGGACTATGATCTACGGCAGAGCCCACTGCCCGATAGGGGTCAATGGAGTGCTAAGTTTCTCCACAGATTATAGCTGATCTCTATGGGTCTCAGCAGCAGGACACAGTTTGAACAATTGATCATCAAGAGACCCTCCTAAGAAGCAATACTTACCCCCATTCCTTGGTTTGGGCTTCCCTCTGGTGCTTGGACTGTCGGCCAAAAAGAGCAGAGGCTCAGATGACTGCTGAGGTGAATCACTGGTTATGTCTTATGTAAGTGACCTCACTGCAGATACGTCTCTTGTACCCTACAAATGTCCACTGAGGCCAGTGAACCTCTGCATTTCTGACCTGGGCAGTGCATGCATCAAAGTGAATGAGAGATTGCCTTCGAGGACTGAGGACTGGGGGTAGTTGAGAATTGCTTCCTTTGATATTTTGAATCCTTTAAAGGATCATAGAAATTGTGCCATTAAACTGCAGTTCCCAATACTGTACTCTTGTTCCTACTCATGAGAACTGTTAGTTGGGCAGAGTGGTACCGGTGAATCTTCCACTATCTCCCTGTGTAGTGGATGTTCTTAATAAATGCTTTAAAGGGGTTTCCGGGGACCAGAAGTTACCAGCATCAGCCCTGGGTTCTGCAGGTTCAGGACCCTGGGCTTTATGACTGGTTTTGACACCTGACTCCCTCCCTCTTCCATGCCGCCTCTTTTTATAATGTGTACTATGGAAGCTGGCAGGCTCACTCATTGTAATCTCAAGGCCAGCCCCCCTCCCGTGGGATAGGGAAAGAAAGGAGTCGGGGGACACATGATCCTGCAGAACCTGGGCCACTTTCAGTCTCTAGATAACCACTTTAAATTCTTCTGACATGTCATTGATAAATGAGATAAGATCACATAGGTGAAGTCTATGATCTGGAACCTCCATGGAAACTGGAAACTCATTCTAGAGTAAAAGTGTATATATATTAACCCCTTTGGCACAGCTCATTTGGCACAATATGTAAAGCACAGGACAAATCAGAGTAGTAGTTGTGACAATATTTTATGCATATTATCTAAAGTTTAACATATACCTTAGAAATTCTTATCTGCCAGCTTTTCCTCTCCATGGCCTCTCCTTCCCCCTACTCATGGACGCTTGACTGGGAAGAGGGGAATAAGCTGCTGATAGACTCCTTTGGCAGCACCCTATAACCCGTGAGCACAAAGGATTGGCATTTTGAAATCCAACATGGCAGATCCTCTTGAACAATACGAAATGGCTTTAAGTCCTTCCTTGGTGGTTCATGATCGCAAATCAATATGATCTTCTCACGTGTACCCATAACATATCAGAAGATGAATGTGACTGGATATCCACTTTATGAACTTTTTAGTATCTCTTATTTATAGTGTATCTGTCTAATGAATCCTACCTGACATCTATAAAGCCATTTCCGTCTTATAAATTATACACGTCACAGCATGTTCATTCTTCATTCATGTGTTGTTTGTATCACTATTTTAGAGGAAAATGTGCACCAAAACAGGTGGTTCAGAGTCTACCCGATCAACTGTAAGGCCTCTACTTTTAAGAACATTCTCAGATGAGTCTAATGTACTATAAGAGGTACAGCATCATAAGCCAAATGATATGATGAAACCAATCCGCTCTAATCCGCTGCAGATTTTGATTGATACTTAATATTGGGATTGTGGTACGGCTACCGAATCACCGCGCTTATGTATAAGGATCAGGTTTTGGTTTGTTCACCGCATTGGAACGGAGGTTGTACTTTAATGCAGAATAAAGACACTTTGCCCAAAATGTATTCATATATCCATGCCATTTGCAAACTGGCCCGATTCAGGCATCTACAGTAGCTCGTGGTGTCCTTTACAGCTGGACCCAATAGAATTGACAGTATATTGGAGGCTTATCTAATTCCAGTTGTGTGAATAAACCTAAACCTGACTTATTCTATTGTAGAAAAAGCTAAAGGAAAGCAATAATTTCATCTTTCAGCATTTGCTGGCATATGGCTTGTCTGTGATTTTATTGCTAAGCATAGATGTAATTCCGCTTCCTGTTAATAGTGGCATCTGTTACCTATAAATCATGTCCTATTTACTTCTATCTTCTATTATCTTTATTGCGCTTTATATATAGATGATCTGTGCATTAGAAGTAGTTGCTCCCTTTATACAGTATATGGTAAGTGAGTGTGCTGCTGCCATATTGAATTCAGATATCCAATGATTACTCTTCCTATGTCCTTTTCAGTATATAGGTACAAGGGTACCGATATAAGGGTCACTAAACATTAAAACTAATGTCCATTAATCCCCAGGTAACATGCAATACTTCGGCGGTAACATGCAGACATCATGGCTACAACTAGCGATTGGCTGCATGGTCACGTGACCATGTCCAATATGTCATGAGGGGGGAGCTGAAATGGACATTATTTTTAGAAAATGTAAGACCCCTTTAATGAAAGAGTCTCACAGCCAGTACACATCAAGTATTACATCTAGCAAACATTATTAATAAGCATCTGGTTAAAGGGCTCCTAGTTTTAGCTGCCATGTACACTTTCTAATTTTTAATGCCTTTTATTACTTTAATAGAACTGTAAATGGCTACACTGCTGGATTACTAAAGGTGTTGTTCCTCAGTAATAGCTTATTACCTATTCACAGATCACTGACACCCACAACAATCAGGAGTCCATGGGCCCCATGTTTCTTATTAGTAAGGAGCGCGTGCGCTCTGCTGCTCCTTTCAAGGTCTTTGGGATTAACAAAGATAATCGAGCCATGTACTTGGACATATGCATCAGTCACAGAGAACAGAAACAGTGCAAGCGCAGTTGTCATTCTATGTACACTGGGGGGCACAGGGATTCCTGTTCTCTTCTTAGTGGCGTTCACAGTATTTGGACCTCATCTTTCAGACACTAATCTACGTCACGGTCATAGAGACTTCTCATGATCAGTGGAGGGTCCCAGTAGTTGGACCTCCAGTGATCAGACTCCTATTACCTGTCCTATACAGTGCTGGCCAAAAGTATTGGCACCCCTGCAATTCTGTCAGATAATACTCAATTTCTTCCAGAAAATGATTGCAATCACAAATGCTTTGGTAATAATATCTTCATTTAATTTGTCGTCAATGGAAAACCACAAAAAGAATTGTCAAAAAGCCAAATTGGATATAATTCCACACCAAACATAAAAAAGGGGCTGGAGAAAAGTATTGGCACCCTTTGAAAAAATCATGTGATGCTTCTCTAATTTGTGTCATTAACAGCACCTGTTACTTACCTGTGGCACATAACAGGTGGTGACAATAACTAAATCACACTTGCAGCCAGTTGAAATGGATTAAAGTTGACTCAACCTCTGTCCTGTGTCCTTGTGTGTACCACATTGAGCATGGAGAAAAGAAAGAAGACCAAAGAACTGTCTGAGGACTGGAGAAGCAAAATTGTGAGGAAGCATGAGCAATCTCAAGGCTACAAGTCCATCTCCAAAGACCTGAATGTTCCTGTGTCTACTGTGCGCAGTGTCATCAAGAAGTTTAAAGCCCATGGCACTGTGGCTAACCTCCCTAGATGTGGACGGAAAAGAAAAATTGACGAGAGATTTCAACGAAAGATTGTGCGGATGGTGGCTAAAGAACCTCGACTAACATCCAAACAAGTTCTAGCTGCCCTGCAGTCCAAGGGTACAACAGTGTCAACTCGTACTATCCGTCGGCGTCTGAATGAAAAGGGACTCTATGGTAGGATACCCAGGAAGACCCCACTTCTGACCCAGAGACATAAAAAAGCCAGGCTGGAGTTTGCCAAAACTTACCTGAGAGAGCCAAAAACTTTTTGGAAGAATGTTCTCTGGTCAGATGAGAGAAAAGTAGAGCTTTTTGGGAAAAGGCATCAACATAGAGTTTACAGGAAAAAAAAAGAGGCCTTCAAAGAAAATAACACGGTCCCTACAGTCAAACATGGCGGAGGTTCCCTGATGTTTTGGGGTTGCTTTGCTGCCTCTGGCACTGGACTGCTTGACCGTGTGCATGGCATTATGAAGTCTGAAGACTACCAACAAATTTTGCAGCATAATGTAGGGCCCAGTGTGAGAAAGCTGGGTCTCCCTCAGAGGTCATGGGTCTTCCAGCAGGACAATGACCCAAAACACACTTCAAAAAGCACTAGAAAATGGTTTGAGAGAAAGCACTGGAGACTTCTAAAGTGGCCAGCAATGAGTCCAGACCTGAATCCCATAGAACACCTGTGGAGAGATCTCAAAATGGCAGTTTGGAGAAGGCACCCTTCAAATCTCAGGGACCTGGAGAAATTTGCCAAAGAAGAATGGTCTAAAATTCCAGCAGAGCATTGTAAGAAACTCATTGATGGTTACCGGAAGCGGTTGTTCGCAGTTATTTTGTCTAAAGGTTGTGCTACCAAGTATTAGGCTGAGGGTGCCAATACTTTTGTCCGGCCCATTTTTGGAGTTTTGTGTAAAATGATCAATGATTTGACTTTTTTTTTCATTCTCTTTTGTGTTTTTTCATTGCAAGCAAAATAAATGAAGATATTATTACCAAAGCATTTGTGATTGCAATCATTTTCTGGAAGAAAGTGAGTATTATCTGACAGAATTGCAGGGGTGCCAATACTTTTGGCCAGCACTGTAGATAGGTGATACTGTAAGTTGTTACGTGGGGCAACCTGTAACTGTAAAGTATGGTTTATATGGCAGAATTGCATATTTGTTTTAAAGAGCTACAGCCAAGCAAACAGTTTTGTTAAAAGGTCTACTAGAATTAAAAGTATTAAAAGACTCAGAAACAACAACAAATGTAAAGGTAAACTAAACCAAACACCACAGACTCTAAGGGGCAGATTTATCATCCCTCGTATGCCAGTTTCCTGATGTACAGGGCATGAAATATTTTTGTGCAAGTTGGGTTTTTGTATAAAAAAAAAAAAAAAAAAGCTACTTTTTTCCCCTTTTACACCACTTTCGCCACTTTCCTGAAATGGGATGTAGCGTGGACCAGCCACTAATCCCATCAGATTTATGATCATTTACGTCAGGATACTTGCATGAATGAGGCCTGAAACCTACACAAGCTGTGAGCTGGCATAAAGCTGCGACAGCTGTGTCTGATGTATAAGGAGCTGTGCGCCGGTTGAAAATACCAATCTTTATTAATGTACCCCAAAAATTGCAACCCACAAAGAGTTTCTGTAATCATAAAATTAAACTGTTTTCCATGGGCTTTAGATAGCTATTCTATATGACTTCATACACATGCACACTCGGCTCTGATGAGTGATACATGTGTACTGAACTAGGAGAGGGGAGAAAGCGACTACTCTGCTTAACTTCCCAAGACTAATTGGCTTACCTCCCCAGGAACCAAAGGATCATACAGGTGTAATCCACCTGCCTGATCATCCCTGACCTCTGCCATGGGGAGCCCCCCATAAACATTAGATGATCTAGTGTGGATGGGCCGCTTAAGACATGACTGCAGGATCAGAATATGCTCAGAGTATGTTTGTAGTCTTTACCCATGGAGATACCTAAGCCTTATAGACTTATACACCAAATTGTTGAACTATTCCCAAAGTTGCTCATTTAATTTGTTTAGGTATTTAGGTCCATTTATGGGTGCAAAAGTACACATGGCACTTAGACAGTTAAATGGCCAATTCATCTCTGCTGCATCTGTTTGTATAGAAAGCGGGATGTTGTGCTTAATATTAGTTTTATGTAGAATGATTTTGCGTGGATGACACCTTTCTCCTGAGCATACAACTAAGCATATGAAGCTGCAGATGGAGCGTTCTCCAGGCTGTGTGCATGCAGCACAATCCTGACAGGCTGAGCTTGACAATGCAGTTTATAGTCCTCCCTGCCCTGTATAATGAAGACTAAGACATATGTTTTATGCGGGGATCTCCCTAAACCACAGAACAGCTTTGGCAAGGTCTCCTGTCCATTATCCAAACATTGTGACTTGATAGTCTGTGATTGTTGCCGCAAGGACTAATAGAGAAGCGCAGACTCATTGGTGATCTTAAGATTTTGTTTGATGCTTTGCATACTGGTGGTTTATTTTTTTGCCGCGGGGTTTACGCCACATGGGGCCTCAGCCTGAAAGAGGTTTTCCATAAACCAAAGTTTGTTAACCTATTCCCTTTAAGTGAATGGCATTGAGCCCACACTACTAGACCCAGATCCAGACGACTGTATGGATAAGCCACTGTGCCTGTAAATAGTGAAGCTCCAGCGAGAGTTACTGGTCCTTCATTCTACTGATCTAGAGTGGTCCTGGTGACCACCACCGATCAATTGACTGCTGGAAAACCCAACAACTGGAGAGTCACAGGTTATAGACTACTGCTATATAAGCGAACATTAATGGATTCCTAGAACAAAAGCGCATTCTCCAAACTTGTCCTCATTCCCATTTCCACCTAAATAAGTATAAAAGACAATCCATTCCGTAAATCCTAATTATTGCTATTTTGTTTTCCAGAATTTACAGTTCCAGCTGCCTATGCTGATATCCTACAAAAATGTGGAGAACGGGTGTCTCTCTCGAATAAGATTAGAGGAGTACAAACTGAATCCTTTGCTGTCTTCTTTTGATGTATATCAATGATATACATGAATACACTGTGCGAGGCCAACCATACCACTAATAGCTAGAGAGCATTTCTCCTCGGCAATCTTAATATGTTACACGTAAGATTAAAACACGTATTCTCTTCCGCCAAGACCACAAAAGGCCATGAGAAGATACAAGAGGACTCAGAATTCTGATTCTTATGTATTCTCCTTGCTGCAAAGACTTGTGGGTGTTCAGACAATGCGTCTGGATGAATTTTTTGCCTAAATTTCTTGGTGCATGTGCTGTATACAATAACGTCGCCTTTATGCAAAGCATTGCACATCCCTTGACGTTGAAGAAATGTAACCTGCATTTTTATATTCATGAGAACATACATTTCTAACAGCCAACTAACCGCGTCTTATCGCACAGGAATACTTATCAGTTTGAGTTGTCTTTTTATGGTTTATTTCTTCATTTATCACCACATCTTTATGTATAGTGTCAAATTGAGTTGTTTTTATGGAAGAATTTTATGTATCAGCATTGCTCTTTGGGTATAAACCTGGCTGGTATAGCATTACTGGTTGCTTCCGGCTACATGAGTGACCACTATCTAGGATATATCCAATACATGTACATCCATCTATTCCCATATAGGAGCATACATTAATATAGATATATATTACTGCTCTCTCTAGGTAAGAATGAATGTACCTAGAGAAGACTTTTCCTAGGTCAAGCAGGCAGTTTACATTCAGCCATGTGGACAAAAGTAACTACCCCCTTAAAGAGGTTGTACCGAGTTTTAAACCTAACCCCTATCCACAGAATAGGAGATATGTATCTTATTGGTGGGAACCCCAGCATTTGTGAGAATGGGAGTTCACCAGTACGAATGGAACAGTGGGCAAACGTGTGCTGCTTCTGCATTCATCTCTATGGGACTGCCGAAAAGAAGCGGAGTACAGAGCTTGGTTTCTCTTCGGAAGTCCTGTAGACATGACTGGATGGCAGTGCGCACGTTTGACCTCTGTTCCTTTTGTATTCCTGTCTTGTGTTTTTGATGGAGGTTCCAAAGGTATGAGCCCTACAGATCAGAATCCGATCCCCTTGCCTGTGGACAGGTGAAAAATTTAATGAGGACCTTTCACCACTTCCACAACTTCAACACATTACATCCTTCAATGGGTCCTGCTCTACTGATTCTGGCACAGTTGAAATTTTCTCTCTAGCCCACATGGCTCCTGAGCAGCAGTTATGCACAGTTGGGTGTTCCCTGTCTTCTGCTGCATCCTAGGACCGCCCACCTGACAGTAGAAAGAATAATTGTGCTAAAACTAACTGCACTGATAGCTCAGGAATGGTGGGGGCTAGAGATAATATTCCAACTGCGTCGGAATCAGTGGAGCTGTACTTATTGAAGCATGCAATCTGTTGGAGTTGGTGGAGGTGGTGAAAGTTCCTCTTTAAATATTGGTACAGCCCATTTAAAACTTTAAAGGGGTTTTAAGTAATGCAACCTTACCTACAGTGAATGATCAGGTCTCCCTGAGACCATTCCAGCTAGGGAATGCAGAACTGTCACACTGATCCCAGTGTAGATACAGACATACCTAAACTGGATGCATATCTTACTGCAGCCAGATACCTGAAAACTTCATTACTTATCAAATCCTGTAATAGAGTATATGTGTAATATATACACACATACACAAAAACTTCACTAACATGTGGGCAGAAATGTGCTGTGCATTTTTCTACAATACTTCTCATTTTTATATCTGATATTAACATGTATCTATGTTGTTTTAAGTTTTATTCTGTTTCTTCCATAATGTTTAATTTTTATTCTTTTCCGAATTCGTTCTAATTTTCCATCTTTTTACGTTCTCACAGTAACCAAAAGCAGCAGTCTGATAAGTTTCTTTGCAATGCACTGAGGTTTGCTGCAGTTTATACCAGAGTTAAGAGACGTGGTTTGTTACTGACTGTTTTGAAGAAAAAAAAATCTAAACTATTTATTAAAAAAAAGGTATATTTTTATATGAGGTGTCAAAATAGAGCAGTACTAAAAGTAGTATTTATTTGACGCAATTGGCTGTAGATCGAAATTAAATGCAGTCACATATTACGCCACATGTTTTCACTATAACCGCACAATAATTGTGTTTACAGAGGATCTGTATATCTTTACACTTATTTTAGTGTAATATTTTACTCATCAAAACCATTCCAGAATTTATTACTACGTGTAATATACATGCAGGAAAATATTGTTTGTTTTTTTTTTTTTTTTTATTAAACGTAGTTTATACATTTTTGCACACGTTTGTTTCCCTTTTATACAGCAGACTTTTCCAGGTCAGTGCAATTGTTTTGTTCAGATGTGTGATGTAAATGGACCGTGAAGTAAAGTGTAAATGTATTAAAAGGACACAAAGTGATGTATTGCCCAAAGATGATAAGTGTATAAACTGATGGATATCACCTATTGTCATGATTTAAGAGACTGCAAATGTCTTGTAGCAAAGCAGTATTAATCCTTCATTGTGTTTTTAGTTGTATGTCGGGGCTAACATGGATTAAAGAAATGTGTGTAGTGAAGGCTCTATGAGTGTGATAGACATGTGCACAGTCTAATTTTAATTTTGTAAATGAGAAGTGCAGCTGATAACAGGAAACTTTGTAATATATTTTATTAAGGAAAATGCTTCTTTATCATGTTTTCCTCCATCTTCCACTGCACTGATCACAGTGTCTAGATGCACTCATGAAATCCATACTTGTGGATTGGGGAGGAGGAGAGCAGAGACCTAACACTTGCTTCTGTAGCTTTAAAGTCAGGGTCTTCCCACAGAGCTGGGTAGTAGTTTACTGCATAACCCAGCTCTATGAAGAGACCCTGACTTTCAAGCTACATCAATCTGTTACCTCTTAACGTTCTGTCTCCTCTCCTCCGCCTCTCTCCATAGACTTCAGTGTGCTGCAGGTTTTCACTCTGCACCAGAGTGCAGATTTCATGAGTGCATTCAGATACAGTGATCAGTGCAGGGGAAGAGAAATAACAGGATAAATAAGTATTTTTCTTTAATATGTTACTATTGTTACCCGCACTACTAATATATGAATTTCAAAAAAACAGGTTTAAAAGTTTAGTTATGCTGGCAGGCCATGTCTACACCAGATGTGACTACCATGGGTTAGACATCGTATACCCAGAGGCTGCTAATACGGTGTACAGTAGCTGCAGAGTGCGTAAGCTTTAAACAGATCATTCACATGCTGCAAAATAAGGGTGGGTTCACACCTGCGCTTGCTATCCGTCCGTTGCCAATCCAGTGAAAATCTCGGCGAACTGGATTGGCATCGGATACAGACCGGTCAGCAACGCATTGGTTAAAAACCCATTCATTTGAATGGGTTTTTAAAGCAATGCGCGGGTGTGCGCTTACACCCTCTGCGCTGCGAAGCCATTTTTTTTTCGTCGGACACGAAGTCCTGCGTGTCCAACTTTGTTTCCGATGAAAAAAAAAGGAATCGCAGCGCAGAGGGTGTAAGCGCACACCCGCGCATTGCTTTAAAAACCCATTCAAATGAATGGGTTTTCAACCAATGCGTCGCTGACCGGTCTGTATCCAATGCCAATCCAGTTCGCCGAGATTTTCACTGGATTGGCAACGGACGGATAGCAGGCGCAGGTGTGAACTCACCCTAAATCCCACAGCATATAAATTTATATCTACTGCAATTATAGAGGGAATATCGCCACAACAGCCACCCCATTTCTGGAGTGTTTTTTTGATTAGCCATTTGGAGAGACCTTCTGGTTTTCAGTTTGATCTCTGAACACTTTAGCTCATGAGTAGACACTTACAAAGGGTGATGCTGTACATGGTGCTACATATGATCGTACAGATGTAGCAAAACTTAAACCAGGATAACTTGATGCAGCGTGATATCTTGTCACAGGATACAACGAAAACCAATGAATTAAAGTTCTGTGCCACCATGTAGTTAATATGTTAAGGAGCAAGCTAAACTTTGTTTCAGTGTATCGTTTAAATTAAAAAAAAATATATAATCTTGACAACCACTTAAATGTGCAGCTGTACTCCTAAAAGAACTGGTCACTAGGATAGGTTATTTAGGATTGGGACACAGGCATATCATCCATCAAATTAGAACATACACTGTACCTCTGATTCCCAGCCCCTTCTTCATTTTTGTAAAATAGCCCCCAGCTTCACAGGTTTTTCTATGCACACTGATTTTGTGGTCTGAGACACTCCCCTACACTCTTGACTTTCTCAGACTACCATAACCAAAGTGGGCATAGAATATCCTGAGAAGCTGATGGCCATTTTACAAAAATGAGGCGGGGACTGTAAATCAAAGGAATTACTACAAACCATTTTAGTATTTTGAGTAGTTGCTTCAATATGGTCAGAACGTTGTACTGACTTCCAGCCTGCTCTTACGACAAGTTCCCTGTACCCATAAATGGTCTATAAAAGTCTTACTATGAGTCCCTGGAAGGTGTGCATTGTGTGAGAAATGCCCCCTCCTCACACTCCCTGTAGCTTTGGTCAGCTACTAATGCTTTAATGATTTAGTTTAGTACTTTGATGCCACCCTACTTCTATGTTGTATTGGTTTTTAATCCCAGCACTATGGTGGTGTTTATTACAGCGTTCCCAAGAAACACCTTGTGCACTGTGCTTTTAATAGGTTAGTAAATCAAAAGGGGTCTATTCAGTAAATGACAATCCATGTTTAATGAGCTTGGATGCTGAGATACACCGTCTAGAGTCTTCACAGACCAGGACATTTACAGTTATTTGGATACACCCAGTAAGCTGGTAATTGAAAGTTCTGTGATGATAAAGCTGATTACAGTCCACTTAGGCTGCGTTCACACTTGCATTGGGAGCTTCAGTTGCAGATTATTGCATTTTAGCACTGTTTGAGAGCTGATATGCAATAGCATGGCGGTATAGCATGAAGTCATCTGTTTAAAGTTTTATACACTGTGCTGCAGTGTCCAACATCCTGTACCCTCACCAATATGGTAATGATGGACTATCGTAAGGATAAGCCATCAATATTAAGACTTTTAGGACTCTTTTAATTCAGTTTTTCTTCCCCAATGCCTGAACAGAAAAATGGAATTCATAGTGCGGATGTTAATTCAGCCTTACTAGGACTTAAAGCGCATCTCCAGTTATATACAAGAATGAGGCAATAAATCAATCAACTATCCTGCTGGTGAATCCTACTCTACCCCTCCCTTCTCCATAGAGCTCTATGTGTAAGGCTGAATACAGAAACGGATGTAAAGTAAGCAAGCAGTCAGACTGAAGATAAGGAGCAGAACAGCTTTATAAGTTAATAAGCTTAAAAAGTAAACACAAATCCTCAATAAGATAGATTGAAAGATTACCTTTCACATTCTCATAGATGTGAATTCAGCGCACTGTCGGCTGTCCCGGTATGAGCCCTGGTGCTTGAGATAGCGGTGCCATTAATTTTGGCACCAATATTTCCCCACTGTGAGAAGAGCTGGCCTTACTGCCTAGCGTCACCACACTATTCATTTATTAAAAGTTATCTTATAACTGGAGGTATGCTTTAAGACAGGAGCTGTGAAATAATGCAGTAATACAATAGAATATGAGTACGTTCACATCTACATCAAAGACTTCATTCAGATCCTCTGGCACAGTCTGTCTAAAATCATGGACAAGAAGGTCTTGCAAGTATGACTTCTTTGTCCAACGAAGTCACAGAAAACAGATTTACAACAGACTCCATCATAGTAAATAGGGTCCCTCAGGATCTGTTGACAGATCTGTTTCTTGATTATTGAATCCATTCTTCTGTTCCTAAGATGGAAATTAAGAAGGGATTTAAACAACACAGATGTGAACCCAGGCTAATGCAGATGGCAAGGAGAAGTTTAAAAATTTCTTAGAAGATCCACCAAAAAAGAATTGCCAAAAGGAAGTTAATGTTTGCTCCGTTTCTTCTAGGAAAGCTGTAGACCAGGGTTGATAGTACGACAACCTATAGTATATCATTGTATATCTTAAGGCAAATCCACCAGCAGGATCTTTATCAAGTCCTGAAGTTTGTGTGGTTCTACTGGAATTGTGCCTTATACTTGAAGGACTCCAAGGACTCTATGCGCTGTAAAAAAGTAAGCATTTATGCCCATTTTCACTTTTAGCAAAGAAGGGTCACATGGACTCACTTCCCTTGCAGGCTATGCACCTAAGAAAATGGAACAAGAACGTTGTATATCAACTTTGATAGGGTGTGCTATTAATCTCCTAGTGGGGTTTTGTTCTGTAGACAGGTCTATATTAAAAGTCTATCTAACAACTGTTTTTTACAAAAATGTTTTCCAAGGATGATCATATCATATATCATTTGACCCTCACCTTGGACCCTGAATAGACGTCAAAAAGACTTTTATAAGAATACTTCAAAATGAGTGTTAAAAGTAAACTATAGATATATAGTTGCCCCCATTGCCAGTCTGCAGCATTTTCTGCTTGATTCTGACACAGTTTTATAGAAATCCTGCAGGCAACAGAGACCTTAATCTTTGTGATCTGCTCAATGTTAGCCAAGGGGTAGGACTTAATGAATCTTTTATTATACTGCAGATAGGGGGGGAGGCTCCTGCTGCAGCTAGATGTCTTACAACCCCAAACTGGTTAGTAAAGAGAAGGAGAAGACGCTGAGCTCCTGGGACATTTTTACATATTTAAGTTTTAGTTGTCCAATCAAATAAAATTGAATCAAAGGAAAGAATGAGATTAATAAAAAAAAAAAAAAGTGCTGAATGTTTTATTGCATTTTCTATGCTTGGTGTTCATTTAAAAGGGTTATGCCATGAAAATGATTTATCCTCGATTCATAGGATAGAGGATAAATTGAGTTGCTGATTGGTGGATGTCTGATCACTGAGATCCTAACCGATCCTGAGGACGGGGTGTTTTACTTCCACGGCTACATTCTTAATGGGAGTAAAATACCCTCTGCTTTCAGGATTGTGGGTTCTCAGTAGTTGAACCCCTGCCGATCAGCAACATATCTTCTATTCTATGGATAGAGGATAAATAATTTTTGTGGCATAGCCCCTTTAAGAATGACCTCAGTGTCCTCACTTATGAAAACTACTATGTAATGTGGTGTTGATCTCTTAATATTTCTATGTACCTTTTCCAAGGGGCTTATCTATTGCTGTAATTTCTTTCACTATGTCAGATATAGATATATATATATATATATATATATACAGTCATATGAAGTTTGGGCCCCCCTATTAATCTTAATCATTTTTAGTTCTAAATATTTGGGTGTTTGCAACAGCCATTTCAATTTGATATATCTAATAACTGATGGACACGTAATATTTCAGGATTGAAATGGGTTTTTGTACTAACAGAAATGTGCAATATGCATTAACCAATTTGCCGGTGCAAAGTATGGGCACCTCAACAGAGTGACATTAATATTTAGTAGATCCTCCTTTTGCAAAAATAATAGCCTCTAGTCGCTTCCTGTAGCTTTTAATCAGTTCCTGGATCCTGAATGAGGTATTTTTGACCATTCCCCTTTACAAAACAATTCCAGTTCAGTTAGTTTGATGGTCGCCGAACATCCCACAGTGTTCAATGATATTCAGGTCTGGGGACTGGGATGGCCATTCCAGAACATTGTAATTGTTCCTCTGCATGAATGCCTGGTAGATTTGGAGCTGTGTTTTGGATCATTGTCTTGCTGAAATATCCATCCCCGGCGTAACTTCAATTCGTCACTGATTCTTGTACATTATTCTCAAGAATCTGCTGATACTGGTTGAATCCATGCGCACTCAACTTTAACAAGATTCCCGGTGCCGGCATTGGCCACACAGCCCCAAAGCATGTGGACCTCCACCAAATTTTACAGTGGGTAGCAGTGTTTTTCTTGGAATGCTGTGTTTTTTGACACCATGCATAACGCCTTTTTGTATGACCAAACAACTCAATCTTTGTTTCATCAGTCCACAGGACCTTCTTCCAAAATGAAGCTGGCTTGTCCAAATGTGCTTTTGCATGCCTCAGGCGACTCTGTTTGTGGCGTTCTTTCAGAACGGCTTCTTTCACATCACTCTCCCATCAGCTTCTCCTTGTGCAAGTGTGCTGTTTGTTGACCGTGCACGTGACACCATCTGCAGCAAGATGATGCTGCAGCTCTTTGGGGTGGTCTGTGGTTGTCCTTGACTGTTCTCACCATTCTTCTTCTCTGCCTTTCTGATATTTTTCTTGGCCTGCCACTTCTGGGCTTAACAAGAACTGTCCCTGTGGTCTTCCATTTCCTTACTATGTTCCTCACAGTGGAAAAAGACAGGTTAAATCTCTGAGACAACTTTTTGTATCATTCCCCTGAACAACTATGTTGAACAATCTTTGTTTTCAGATCATTTGAGGTTGTTTTGAGGAGCCCATGTGCCACTCTTCAGAGGAGATTCAAACAGGAGAACAACTTGCAATTGGCCACCTTAAATACCTTTTCTCATGATTGGATACACCTGGCTATGAAGTTCAAAGCTCAGTGAGGTTACAAAACCAATTTTGTGCTTCAGTAAGTCAGTAAAAGTAGTTAGGAGTATTCAAATCAATAAAATGATAAGGGTACCCAAATTTTTGCACCGGTCAAATTTTGGTTTAATGCATATTGCACATTTTCTGTTAGTACAATAAATCTCATTTCAATCCTGAAATATTACTGTGTCCATCAGTTATTAGATATATCAAATTGAAATGGCTGTTGCAAACACCCAAATATTTAGAACTAAAAATGATTAAGTTATAGGGGTGCCCAAACTTTTTCATATGCTGTATATATATGCAGGCAGGTGAAAAATCCATTACCAATGAAAATGTCATCAGAAGATCACAAAGGCTTTCTGGTGTAAGCTAACATTAAACACCCCCAAAAATCATTTAAAAAAATTCCTTTATTTTCTTCTTTTTCTTGTATTGTCAATGCTGCTTCTGTTTTATCTGTTTTAACCACAAGAGATTTCACCTAAAATTGTAAATAATTTCCAGTCATTGGAGACATGATGGTGACTGTGTGTCTATGTTTGCATGTAGTTGTGTGTCGTATGTATGTTTATGTTCTTTCTACAAGAAGCATCTGAAGTATTTGCTTTGTTCTTCTCCGTGAATGACTCTTATTAAAGCCAAGTATTAAATCCAAATTTTGATTCCATTTATTTTTATATCCAGTCGTATAGCAGTATTATACAGGCTTTATGACAAGCATGTAGACTTTCCAATAATTGAGATTGTCCTCTGACCAGATCACTTTGCATGGGTATGTGGATATCTACTATATGCTTTTAACCTTGGTCAGATTAGATAACCAGGCAAGATGTCTTAAAAATTAAAGTATCTTCTATTGAAATGTATGTACATGCTTTTTTTGCCATAGTATGTGTCTAATTTGTAGTTTTACCAAAATAACACTGGATTATTGTAGAGTATGAAATGACATATATACATGAAGATAAGTATATTCTACACGAAATCTGAAAAGTCAGTCCTTTTTAACAAAAATAATAAATTAATAGCATATGAAATTAAGCAATGTTTCTAGGCTGCATGGCCAAGTGTACATGTGTTCTGAATGGGGAGAGTGGAGTAAGCAATCTCCCCAAGAACGCAAATAATCATGCATGTTGAAATCCATTAGCCTGATGGTTTTTTCACCCAATACATGCCATCAGGGGCAAATTGGGTTACACATTGGATGGTGACTGGGTTCAGCCAACATTATTTAAATGTATATGACCAGTCTCACATGGCAGAGCTTGGGTTGGGAAATTCAGTCCACGTATCACCTGGCTCTACCATCCCAAAACGCACCTTTGCAGAACTGAATTGATATGTTGAGTTCAACTAAGTTGAGCAGTGAAAGTGGCCTTTGTAATAACCTAAATTATTTCATATTGCAGTGATGACAGACTGTCCCTAAACTAGGGCCACATAGTAACTACCTAGTTGTATATCCCACAATAGCAGAACCCACGGAACTGGCATGTACGAATGTACTGGCCATTTTAACTTGAATCTGATAACTTGCTGCAGTGATCACACAACAAAAGACATTGTGTACATCACGCATATTCCAAGGTCCTGGACAGCTCTATATTCTATGCAGACAATTAGTAGCCACCTTAGACCTTTCACCACCTCCACCAACTCCAACTCTTTGTATCCCTCAATAAACACTGCTCCACTGATTCTGGTGCAGCTGTCATTTATTCTATAGCCTCCACCATTCCAGAGCAATCATTTTTTGTAAGTTTCAAAACAATTATGTTCTTTACTGTCAGGTGGGTGGTCACAATCTTTCTGCTCCAGCCTAGAACCGCCCACCTGACAGTAGAAAGCTTAATTGTGCCGAAACTAACAGAAATTATTGCTTGGGAACAGTGGGGACTAGAGAAAAAATTGCAACTGGGCTGGAATCAGTGGAGAGGTGCCTATTGAAGAATGCAGAGTTTGAGTTGGTAGAGGTGGATTATGTTACATCATACTAGATTATTGCCAAGAGTTCAAGGCTTTCTTGTTAAATCTAGAACACATTGATTATGGAAATGGGTAATGAGCCACACCAAAGAGCCCCATAACCCACATTTGACAGCTGAGCCAAGAAATGTCCACCCAACTATGTATCTGCTAGCTAAATGTGCCATTACAGAACAATTTGCTTTTACCAGAACGATCACTCTGATATAGTTTGTAGTATTGCTTGGGAAATCGGACAACTTTGTTAGGTCTAGCTCTAGGGGCTGGTGAATATATAAGCAGAGTTCTTATCAGGCAGCCAAGGTAGGATGAGTAAGGCACTCCTAAACAATGATCCTATTGCATGGACCAAATATATAGTCAACAAGGGTCTGTAGACACTTCAGATATAATGGATACTAGATATACAATACAGTGCAATGCAAGCTGCTGAGACATGTTTCTTGAATTCTAAGGGAATCTATCAGCAATTTTACATAACATAAAGTAGTGACAGACACTTGTATTTCAGTGGTATGTCCATTATGTATGTCTAAGTATCAGAAAAAATATATTGTAATTGTACAGTTTTACAGTTGTACCGTAATCTAGCATTGAGACCTATTAGCCCAGTGTATTTATGAACCTTGCCGTCGCTGATTGACAGTTTACTCCCAATGCGCAGAAATAGGGAGAAAGCTGTCAAACATCTTCTGAATATTCCTACCTTGCGGCAACTGATAAACTGTTTAAAAAAAAAAAAAAACTATGCACATACCTCTGGAGTCAACGTGTCTGTCACTGCACATGGGGCCCACTGAGCTCAACATAAATCAGTTGAGCAAGGAAAGGGTATAACATGTTGAGGACATCTCACCAACTCTTTTACATAAAGTTAACCATTTCCTAGTTTTCAGACTTGTTTTCTTCTTAAGCAAACTCTTAAGGCTCATAAATTTACCAAACATTCTCCCTTTGTGTTCCCTGTATACTATGTGATTTTCAGCTAGATTAATTTCAGAACCCATCATGCTTTGTAATTTTAAATTTACCTTAGCTTATAATATGGAAGGTTTGGGGACCATTACAGGTTTTCTTCTCATCCCATGAAGTCATTAGGATTTCTTATCAGTGGAGCTCCCACTGGTAGCGCTGTGTCCCCTCCAAAGGAGAGCCATGTACATGTGAATATGGCCATGCTGTAGTTCCCTGCACAGCGGATTCTTTATTGTAAGGATAAGTGGAATGGAGTGTTGGAATATCATAGCTTATGTCATCACTTTACATCATGTGACTAATCTGTAAAAGCCCACTCAACCCAAGATTAACTGTTTACTGACATATTACTATGCATACTCCTGTAAAAGAGTGACCTTACTGAGGACTATTAATGTATTTAAAGTACTTTCTGTCTTTCACTGTCAGGACTTCGTATCAGAATTCCTACTTGTCGTGAATTCACACAATTAAATGTTCTTCCTTAGAGGTCCAATATTAGGTCTTGTTCACACTTCTAAAGCATTTTATATGTGTGAGGGCAGGCAGTGTTGGAAAACTGTTCTCTTCTCCTGCACGTGACCATAAATTTCATACATTTTATACCTTATCATTTTTTACATGAACTGCATGAATGTTATTATGTGAACATGCCCTAAAATGCCCAGACAATGGCAGATAATATCTTTTATACGGCTTATAAAGATCTAATACTATGAATTGCCTGTTTTTATATTATTATATGCTGCAACCATTGGATGTAAATTTACAATTTTGTAATGCTTGGATCTAAACTTGTCATCTTCTTGCAAGCTGTTTTATATTGATGTTAATTGCAATAAAAATACAAATTTCATATTTTGCTGCTCTTGTCTTTTTTTTCCTAAAATGTCTACTTTTCACTTCTCACCTCTTTTCCTTCCATTTAGTCTCTGGGAATATCAGACCATTTATTTTTGTGTGTCATGTTTTTGCTTTCACCATCTAAGGTCTGTCCATAGGATACATCGGGCTTTAAAGCATATCTAAACTTTCGGACAACTTTTTGATTTTCCTGACAGCATTTGTGTCATTAACCTCTTCCGGACCGCCTATAGACTATATACGTCCTTCCGGGGTTTATTACCGTCCCTGCCTACCCAACCCAGATCAGCTCAGCAGTCATGGGCAGGAGGCTGCATTCCTCCTGCAACTGGGCCTAAGGTATCAGCCCCAGTTTCAGGGAAAATCCCCATCCCACTCCAATAAAAATGGTGGTCAGATGTCCCCAAAGGTCTTTTATGAACTTATGGGGACACAATGTGAAAAAAATAATAATAAAAAAAAAATGAATAGAAAAGTAAAAAATAAATAATTAAAATAATGCGCGAATAACACGCCCTCATCACAGGTTCTAGCCCCACCCCCGACGACACAATACAAAATAAAAATTACCGTAAAGGAGAGGAAAAACTATTTTTTTTTTTTTTTACATTTTTTAAGAAGCACTTTGTGTTACTAAATAAATTGAAAAACGGACTCTCGTTTATATTTTCCCCGGATATAAAAAAAAAACATAACAATAAAGTCCTATGTGTCACTGAATAAAGATGCAAAAATTAGTTGAATAACCCAAATTATAAAAATGTTATAGCCCTCAAAACCGCACATACAAAAATAACAACAATGTGTCTGGTCCTGAACCAGAAATTAGCCCAGTACTGAAGTGGTTAATAAATTTTGTAATATACTTAATTAAAGAGAACCAGGAGGTGAATACCACACACAGGCGGCGTTGCAGGGGATGACGAGGCTGTGCTTGGAGCACAGAGGAAATGCCCCCTGTACTCTGAGCATAATTTACATAAATTGAAAAACGGGCATAACTTGAAAACGGCGGCGAGGACATAGAAAATAAAGGTAGGAGATGAATAGCCTTTATGTGGTGTGGTGTCAGTTGAAAACCAATATATGTAATGATACACTTCCTTTAAGATGGGTGCACAGTGGGTGGGGGGGGAAGATGTTCTCTCTTCACATAGTGAATACAGAGGGAGATGGGAGAGGCCATTTTTCTTCTCCCAGCAGGCCTGCAGTCAGCCTTCTCTGTTCACAGCAGGCACTGCAAAAATTCTGCAGTTTCTAGAATGTAAGGAGGATGTAAGATGAATTATATACTTGTGACTAGCTGTTTGTGTTATTGCAGATAGGATATTAGTCACAGGCAGTAAGGCTGGGTTCACACCTGGGCCCGGATTCCGTTCGAGGATTCCATCCCCGAATCCACTTGAAAAATGGACTTTTCTCTCCGCATTTTTCAGCTAAACCCTGGTAGACCCAATTATAGTACCCACTTTTTGAGCGGATTAGATTGCCAAGCGGATCTGAAGAACGGAAACCCGAACACAGGTGTGAACCTAGCGTAAGCAAATTTTTTTTTTTTTTTTTTTTATTGTGCTCAGATTTTTCTTCCTAGGTCAGGGATGTTTTTGGCTGCATCTTGCCCTGTAATTGCTGTCCCTGATTCTTCTATATTTGTTCTCTTTTGGCTTTTCTCAGCTATTTGTTATTTTTGCAAGTTACTTTACAGTTACTCCTAGCAGAATTAACATGTAAATAAGTCAGTATTAATAGTAATGGATAGGGAAGGAGGGCAGATTGCTCTTTATTGTACATGCTCTCAGCTTGAGAGAGAAATGTAAAATGTGCTGCAGCCATAATGGGACTATTAGCCCCAGAAAAACTAATACAACACCATGTATGAAGGCTTATACAGCCATAAAACATACTGCACAGAAAGACCCTGCACATATTTCAACTTTTCATGAAAACTCTGATACTTTTTAAGTCATTAAAATTGTCATTGAACATTTTATGTAATATAATCCTCTCAAATAGTCAAAATTCAAGTCAGCCTTTTTGTACATAGCTTAAAGCATATTGCATCAGCAGGTGCTACGTACCAGATTTGAAAGTATTTTATCTTTATATTTGGAGCATTGTTATAAGGCTATGTTCACACTGCCACTGGGTGCATGTTGTGCTAATCCAACAGAGGATTAGGGTAATGGAAATTGAATTTTCCCTGTTTGATCGATGCAAACTTAAGACTTTCCATTTGTATTCCTCCCGATAGACTTTTGTCATAAACTAAAAGACACGGCAAAGCTCTTTTTACAAAAAGCTATGCTTTACTGTGGCATTTCATGGAAAACCTATTGTCAAAACAAGCTAGGCACAGGTATAATGTATATTGTTACGTAGTGGTTCGGAAAAAGACTTAAGTCCAAGCTGATCCAGAGGGAGGCACAAAAAACAGTGTGTTATTGGCACAGACCCAATTTGCAGGGAATCGATCCCTGGATCAACATTCTGCCTTAATACCAATAGGCTTGTATATTGTGGTTTACATAGAAGATATCCAGCCTTTCCACCATGACCAAATCCTGTGGCAGCATTTTCCATAATTTTACTGCTCAGACAGAAAAGTGATGCTTCTAAACTTGCACTTTATCAGGACCATTTACATATTTATGTGAAGATAACAAATACATTTATTTTCATAGGCTGGCTTTATAAAGCGCCATCTTCCATACCACATATTAATTTAATTGCCTTCTCTTATCTCCAGCTGTCTGATGTCTTTTTTTTTTTTTTTTTATAAACTAGTATCCGAAACTCGACAGAATACAATGAAGAGATGTTCACACCAGTGCTTTATAGAGGGGAATATAATATGTCTGCTCTAGAGCCATAACTTTTCTAATATATGACAATAGCAGACGGGCATTGCCTGCTATAACTTAGTTTATTATCAACAATTATTCCCAAATTCTTCTCCATTTATCCATTCAGGGTGTTACTAGCATGTTTTACTTAACCTCATCTACCATTTTGCTGCCCATTTGGTCAGTTTATCCAGATCTTCATTTAAGGACATTCTGTATTGTATCTAAAACATTACATAGCTTTGTGTCATCTGCAAATACAGAGAAAATTCTATTAAGCCCAATATCTACATAATTAAAAAAAAAAAAAAGGTTAAACAGTAATAGTCCTAGTAAAGACTCCTGGGGGACAGCATTTATAACACAGTCCAGTAGTGGTTCCCAGTACAGAAGCCTGGGGGACTTCACTTATAATTCCAGTCTAGTAATGTTCCCAGTACAGACTCCTGGGGTACTCTCTTTATAATACCAGTCTAGTAATGGTTCCCAGTACAGACCCCTGGAGACTACAATTCTAACACCAGTCCAGCAATGGTCCCTGTACAGACCCCTAGGTGCTCCTCCTATAATACTAGTCCAGCAATGGTCCCAGTACAGACCCCTGGGTGCTCTTCCTATAATACTAGTCCAGCAATGGTCCCAGTACAGACCCCTGGGGGACTAGATTATAACTTTAGTCCAGTTTGAATATGAACCATGTATGGCTACATATTACTATTTAAACCAATGGATGTTAACTTGTGCAATAACCTCATGCGAGTAGAAAAATCCAAGCATATGACATCCACTCACCACCCCTTATACAAGTTCCTACTTACCACTTTCATTACAAAAAAAAAAAGTAAATAGTTTTGGCACAACCTCCTTTTCATAAAGCTGTGCTGGTTACTGTCGGTTATATCATTATCTAAGACATCATTATGATCTCTTAATAGACTTTCAAGTGACTTTCCTGCTCTAGAAGTTACACTCACTGGCCCATAGTTGTTGGCCATTGTCATTGAACCTTCTTTAAATAAAAGCATAACATTAGCTTATCGCCAGACCATGGGTACCTTACCCGGGCCGTATGTAGGGAATTCTTAAATATCAAAATAAATCATCTTGGTGACTCCCCTCTGGCTTTTCTCTGCCTTACACTGCTAAATGACTGGTCTCCTCCTATATGTGTATAGGGAGAGACCTGTCAATCTAACTGAGCCAAGTAGGGGGAAGCTGATGGGGAGTCACCCAGATGACTGTTCTCGCCCCTGCTCAACTTATTTTAACAACATGTTTTCCATGAAATGCCTCAGTTAAGCCTGCTTCACCTGGGCAGCTTTGGTCCAGGAGATGCGGACTGGATGTTGTCTTTATTTTCTGAGACCCAGACTCCCAGCATCATAGTTGTCTATGATACTAGGAGTCTCAGATTCCCCGTGACTCTAATGTGCTGTACTGCAAACATGATTACACTATGGAATAAGAGAGCCACTATAGGGACTTCAATATGGACTTCTAGCAGGGTCTGGTCCAGGAAATATGGCCAACATCTGGACAGCCTTACCACAACATTTAGAGAAGAGAGTAAAACAAAGCAGTTTGTAAAGCAGGCGCCTGTCAGTAGTTCATGTAGACCATTCTTTAGGAATGAATGAATCTATGAATGTGTGAATCTACTGACAAGCTCCCTTTAAAGGAATGTGTAATCAGAAATTGACAAATTCCAACAATCCTGAAAAAAATGCAGTTGTTCCATTGCACTGCAGCATACAATAGTCTGGCATTTCCTGGCTTCTGCAGCTCATTTTTCAGCTTTTACATGTGGACTGGGGCAACTAAGCGAGTCATCTCATTATCATTAGAGGGTGGGGGGCTTATTAACAGAAGACAGTTTTATTGTAGTAAGCCCCCATGCACACAATTGTGTGCTTTGTCAGTATGCTAGCCATGTTTGTAACAGCTCACACATTGAGCCATTCTTTTCTTATGACCCCATACTCACACCCGTGTCTGTGAGGGGGGCGTGAGTAGGAGGCAAGACTCAGGACAGGGCCTATTCCTGTTTTGTGATCCCAGCTCATTAATGAAGTGTATGGGTCTGTGGAGTTCATGGACAGCACACGGATATCATGGATTTTTCACAGACACGTACATGTTCATATTCATGTGTGTGTAGCCTTAGTAAGAATGAGCGCCTCCATTATGAAATGTGTTTAAAAAAATAAAAAATCATAAAATATTTATTTTCTGCATTCATGAACCTAAAATAAATGATCCATTTCCTTTAATCTGGTTTGAATAGTAATGTCTGTAAAAATTGTAGTAACATGCCACAACAAAACAACAGTATGGCCTAAGTACTCAAACCTTGCGATTTATATTCTCAATTGTGTTCCCCAAGATAACATAAGAACATTGCTTTTATATTCTGTCAACCTAAGCAAATAAGGTGCCTTAAGTGTAGCACCCCCAAGGCCAAATGTATAAATGTTACATTGGTAGAGGGAACGTCTTCCCACCCAATAAATAAATTATATTGCAGGCTAAACAACATGCTATGCTATTGTAAGAATCAACAGATGGATACAGACGTTGAGTAAAAGTAAATACATATATAAGAGAATAAATCAGGAAAAGTGACATGTCCTCTTTAAGACAATCTTGAAACAAGTCAGCTTCTTAATGTCTTTCATTTGTGACTTGTTCCAAATCACTCCTGGACTCATTTACTGTCTTTGAACTGTCTCCAGATTTGCGGAAAAACCTACTTAAGTGATTATTGAATCTGATAAATGTATAGACTTCCAGTGTCACATTGAATTAATTGGAGCTATTCTCAGCAATGCTTAATTAAAGTGGCGCGGCTAAATATTCTCCGTCTTTGATACATCACATAATCGGCTTAGAGTCACCAAGCAGGCAAAATAATAGAACTATATTTGATTTCCCCCAGGATTAGATGTAGTAAGCAGTGACAGTGTACAGTAACGTGTCCTGTATCTCAGTATATTATTTAATAGTAATGGCAACTTTAAAGGGGTCTCTGAAATCTATAAAAAGCCCTCGGTGGTCTGTACTTCTCTTTGCATCACTAGAATTTGCTTCTTCTCCCCATGCTTGGATGGGTTTCTTAAGGGTACGCATTCACATGTTAATTGACCTAGCATCTGTGTGAGCTTGAGAGAAGAAATGAGATTGTAGGCTCCACTGGGAACAAGCCTGATGCAAGTTATTAGCATCTGTTTATACAGTCATGGCAGGCCATGTAATGTCATATAAAGTACAGACCAAAAGTTTGGACACACCTTCTCATTCCAAGAGTTTTCTGTATTTTCGTGACTATACAAATTGTAGATTCACACTGAAGGCATCAAAACGATGAATTAACACATGTGGAATTATATACTTAACAAAAAAGTGTGAAACAACTGAAAATAGGTCTTATATTCTAGGTTCTTCAAAGTAGCCACCTTTTGCTTTGATTACTGCTTTGCACACTCTTGGCATTCTCTTGATGAGCTTCAAGAGCTAGTCACCTGAAATGGTCTTCCAACAGTCTTGAAGGAGTTCCCACAGATGCTTAGCACTTGTTGGCCCTTTTGCCTTCACTCTGCGGTCCAGCTCACCCCAAACCATCTCGATTGGGTTCAGGTCTGGTGACTGTGGAATGAGAAGGTGTGTCCAAACTTTTGGTCTGTACTGTACGTGTAGAACATACTAGGCTATTTATGTATTTAAAATGCTATTGCATCATATGTTATGGCATCATGATCATTGAGGGTCCTACCTCTGGGGAGCTCACATGTGCTATTAATGCCCCTTCAACTTTGTCCTACACACTGGTGCTTTGATGGAGCTCTGCACTGAGCTAGCACCTTGTCCCTTCACTTTGAGGATAAGTGTGAATCCAGGAGTCAGATCAACACTGGACAACTAGTAACATAGTGGATAAAGACATCAAGTCCAGTTTATAATCTTACCAAGCTGATCCAGAGAAAGGCAAAAAAATTGGTCAGATTGTAACCGGTGTATAAAATAGAAAAAAAATTCTTCCTGAATAAATATGGCAACCCGAATAAATCCCTGGATCAACATCCCGTCCCAAAAGTCTACTACCCACAACTTATTTTTACTTTCAAAAAATGCATCCAGGCCCCTCTTGATACAATGTATTAACTAGAGATGGGTGAACCACTTTGTCACCAACTGGATTCCACCCAAATTTTCCAAATTGTTTGGTTTTTAATGAAACCAAGCAAATGGTGGTTCGCTTTGGATGAACAAAAATGGCTGCCATATTTTCAGACCCCAGAGTATAATAGATGGAGGTCCAGGGGAGATAAGATAAAAAAGATTTTAAAAAATTAAATAAATAAAAAAATAATACTCACCTTCTTTTACCTCTTTAGAGCCTCCTCGTGGTGTCTGGTGTTCTCTAGGTACCGTCATGTGTCCGGGGGTCACTGCTGAGGCCTGTGATTGGGTCACATGGGCATGCCGAGTGTAGTGACACTTGACGTGCCCATTTCACAGCTCAGGCCCAATCACAGACCTCACCAGTGACCCCGGGCACATGGCATCAGAGAAAAGCGTCAGATGTCACAGAGGAGGCCCAAAAGAGGTAAAGGTGAGTATGAATGTTTTTTTTTTGTTTTTTTTTTACATCTGCTCTAGGCCTTCAACCTAATATACTCAGAGCTCTAAAGAGACCCCAGAGTATAATAATGTCTCTTTCACATTGACATAACTTTGGCTGTGTTTATCTTAGAGAGCTATAAATTGGATAGATAGATTCATGGGAGCCCTGGCAGTGTTCTACACTATGCTTTATGCCAATTTAAGGTGTGGTTCTTATCGAAATAAATCTTGGTCCTGAACCACCCGAACCCAAAATTAAAACAAATCTTTAGAGGTTTACCCATTTCTATTATCAACCATCACAACATCCTTTGGTAGCTTTGGTACCTTTGATACTCTTACTGCTCTGACAGTAAAGAATCCCCCTCTACAATTATGGTGAAGCCTCCTTTCCTCCAAGGCCCCCTTGTTATCATCAAAAGGAAGTGATAGATCAAACTACTTAAAACTTTAGTAAACTTTATAAATGAAATACAGAACTTCCAAAAAGTCCACTCAAGCTGTTGGTTGTGGAAACTTATTTTTAATATACTATTAATTTATACATCTTATACATAATGATATCTGCTTCAAATTTTATGCTAGGTTCACATCTCCCCTCTTTATTCCGTCCTGGATCAGATCAACGGACTGAAGTAATAACAAGACAGATGCAGATGGACTTTAATGTTAAAAATAAGACAGAAGTTTTCTTCCATCTTGTTTGTTTATTTTTCTAACAGAAGAAAGTTCTGCCCATGTTATATATTAAACATCTCCCCGGATCTCATCTTCCTGGACCCCTGTGAGTGTGTCATAGGGGGAGTACATGTGCCTGAGTAAACTATACACGAATTTTCAGATTTTGACTTAGCCAGACTTTAACTTCCCATAGCATTCAGGTTACTTGGTCTTGTCTTCATACCATTCTGAGTTAACTGTGAGTAAAACTAAAGTACTATTAAGTCTGGGAGGAGATGACACATGATGACAATTTTCAGGGATCAATCTGCCAAAAATACTTATTATGTACATGCTTATAGTGTACGATGCCTACTATGTCAGATTAATACAAAGTAAGAAGGATGTATTTTTATCACGTGAATGGAGACAATACAGTTAGATGTAATTGTGACAATGGGACTTATTAACCATGACAGCATCGTGTACAAACAAGAGCCCCCATCCTCTTAAAAAATTCTTACAATTGAGGATGAGTCGGATTCTGTAGCCATGGGCTACGTTGTATACAGTGGATTTGTGACTCATCCTCCAAATAATTAGGCAAGTCCATATTTTTTACTTATTTACTTAAAACAGATATCCAAAATGCTCCAATACCAAGTCTAACTTGCCTCTAGAAGCACACACAGAAATCATAGAATCACATAACAATATTTAGCATGGATCTCCTTCTAACTGAAAGCTCACACTATAAATCAACAGCCAGGAGTGGAAATGAATTGTGAGTTTTAGAATACTATTCCATTAACCAACTTCCACTTCACAAACAAATTCTCAAAAAATTCATTATGCATAGTTGAAAAATCTCTTACCCTCCCTTCTCTTTTGTTCCTCTGGTTTGCAGCTCCCTCTTCATTTCTGTAAAATGTCCTCCAGCTTGTCATAATGCTCTATGCACATTGTGCTTTGGTAGTCTGCGACTTTACCCTGCTATTGAATAGACCAGTCAAGAGATTGTTTGTAACCACTAAGCCTGTTGCCTCTTGTAAGACTGTAACAGCTAAGTTTACTGCCACAAATCTGAGTAATAAACTGTTCCAGTTCATGTGCCATGTCCACAAGAGTTTGTCCTCCATCCTCTAGTAGGGCCCCAAGATATACCACTCACAGGGCCAATAACGCTAGTAAGGATTGAACCCCATACAAGTTTGTTGCAGCCTGACTGATATTCCGTTGATAACTCTTGGCTACATTCCTGACTTAACTACATTTCTTCACTACAGCATACTTGCCATTAATAAGTGACTGTTCCGGAGATCTGGACCTAGGAATTTGAAAAGGAAAGACCATACCCCCTTGTGTTAATTAAGGGTGAAGAACAGGGAGATTACTTAGACACCATACCCCAGCCTAGCCAGCACCAAACCTATTGCAGCATAAAGGGATCTGCTTTTCTTTTGAGATTTGTTACACTTATAAGAAATGAGGTGGATTTCAGACTACCATAGACTCCATTAGACAATGCAGCTTATTTGGAGCCACTGATCACAATGGAGGTCAAGGGTTCAGAACTAAATATCAGCAATAACTGAAAAAAATAGATAGAAAGCAAACATTACGGAATTCAATGTACATGTTCGATTTTGATGTATTTTCCGAAAGGGTAAAGGGGAATAGGTTCAGTATATGTATGACGTCTGCAGCATCACATGTCATATTGACCTAATGATGGTAAGGGATCAGCGACAGCTCACATATAATGTTTTCATTCTGTGCTAGAGATTGATTGACAGAAGAAGTCACAAACATCTTGTTACTGATTTCTCCTTTCAGGGCAAAATAATAAAACAGCGGGTAAGTTCCAGAAATGTTCAGGGTTCCATTTTTCCCATTTGATTGGAGCACTTCCAATCTATCCAGCTCTATGGGACTGCCAAAGATAGCCAAGTGCTGTAAATGATTATCTTTAGTGGTTCCATATAGAGGAATGAAGCAGAAGGTATCCTGTGTGACCACTGATCCACTATTGGATCCACTATTCTCAAAAATGGTGGTGATCCCAATGATCCAACATTTATCCTGTGGATAGGGCATAAATGTTTTTCATCGGACAACTCTTTTTTTTTATATAACTGTAATTTTATTGAAAAATTTTTCATTAACAAGGAATAAAGAAAAAACAAAAAAACAATAATAATCAAACAAACAGGAAGCATTGAGGTAAATAGAGGCTATCCGCCTCCTCCCCCTAAGCAATATGCATTTAAATTAAGCAGTGAACAAGGGAGGGGGGAATGGAGGGATTAAGAAGACAAGGGTAGGACCAAAGGGAAGGGGGGGGGGGGGGAAGGAGAGGACTAGAGATCAGAGACCCTGTAATGTACAATACATGTCCCAGGGTGCCCAAATAGCCCCAAAGGCTTCCCGTGAATTATGTAGGCCAGCAGTCAGGTATTCAAGACTCCTCACATCCTTCATTCTAGCCACAAGCTCAAGACTAGATGGGGGACTCACCCTCTTCCAGTTTCTAGCTATGAGAGTTTTAGCTGCAGTACAAAGATGCAAGAAAAGCCTGGATGACTTATTGCTCAGGTGTCTGGGGGGAAAGTTCAGGAGATAAAGAAGAGGGTCAAGAGGAACCTCTTGCAAAAAGAGAGCAGTCGTCAGAGTCCTGACCTCCCTCCAAAAACCGAGGATGAGAGGGCACGTCCAAAAGATATGGTGCAGGGTACCCACCGCAGCTCCACAGCGCCAGCACCATGGGGGAACTAATGGGTTTAAAGTATGAAGGAGAGCCGGAGTATGATACCAATGCATCAACAGCTTATACTGCGTTTCCCTAAACGTAATGCACTGAGATGATTTCTGGGCCCGAGACCATACAATCCGCCACTGTTCCTGGGAGATGGGTTTACCCACCGCCTCCTCCCATTTAAGCATATAGCGATGATTAACAGGAGAGCCTGTAGTTTGTGAGTTAAGAAGTTGGTAAATAGAGGATATAAAGCCCCCAGTGGACGTGCCTGCACGGCAAATCTTTTCAAAAGCGGTGGGGAGTGACACCTTAAGAGACCCATGGAGGGAGCGGACAAAGTGAACCACCTGCAAGTAATGGAACCATTCAGTACTTGGCAGGTTTTGATTAGCTGTAAGATAAGCAAAGGACCTGAGTTCCAAGGTTCCAGGGTCAACCATATCAGCAATCCGGTAAAGGCCAGCTTCAGACCACACTTTAGTCATGGCAGAAGTCAGGCTCTCTGGGAGAAGGGGGTTGTATAGTATGGAGACCATAGATGAGCGCGGGGACATCAGGGAGAATCCAGCACAACAGGCAGACCAGACAGATCTAGTAAACCGAATGGGGCCCAACAGGCACGAGGCAGGGGGGGGGGGGGGAGCCGACCCACAGAAGCGCGCCAGGATGCATGGGTGCCAGCCACAGCCCCTCTACCCGCACCCATCTGGTGCACGCTGGCATAGCCGCCCAGAATGGGACATGGCGCAAGCGGGCCGCCCAGCAACAATGCAACAGATGTGGGACAGCCACACCCCCAGACCCCCCATCCGCCAGCACAACAGATCTAGGCACTCGGCGTCGCCTTGCCCTCCAGACAAACTGGAAGACAGCCCTCCGCAGGCTCCGTAATTCTCCCCGAGGTATCGCGACTGGGAGAGTCTCGAAAAAATACAGTAGCTTCGGGAGGAGAGTCATCTTGACCGCAGCAATTCTCCCCAAAAGGGAGACAGGCAAGGGCTGCCATCCGTCCAATAGGGCTCCCAGCTCACAAAACAACCGCGGGTAGTTTGCCGAGCAGAGGGTCGCATAGGAAGTGGATATATGGACTCCCAGGTAGCGGATAGAGGACTCCCGCCACTGGAAATCGTAATTACTGCGGAGGAGAAGGAGAAGGTCCCGTGGGATGTTAAGTGGGAGTGCCTCAGTCTTCGCGGGGTTCACCTTATACCCTGAGAGATCACCATAGGTCTCTAGCGAGCGCAGCAAGTTTGGAAGGGTAGTATGAGGGGAGGTGAGAGTGAGGAGTACATCGTCCGCAAAGAGAGATATCTTAAATTCCTTATCTTGGACCATGATGCCCTTGATATTAGGGTCTCGCCTAATCTTGGCCGCTAGCGGTTCAATGCAGAGGGCAAATATGATGGGTGACAGGGGGCAACCCTGCCTAGTGCCATTTCGAATAGGGAAGGAGGGCGAAGATGCATGGGGAAGCTTGATTGCTGCTGAGGGTAAGGAGTAAAGGGCCTGGATAGCTGTGAGAAAAGGTCCCGTAAGCCCGAACGCCTTAAGCGTAGTATGCATAAACGACCAATTTATGCGGTCAAAAGCCTTTTCAGCGTCCAGGCTCAAGAGAAGGGCCGGGGGTAGAATAATGATTGGCCACCTCCACCAAATCCACAGTCCTCCTGGTGTTGTCACCACCCTGACGACAGGGGATGAATCCCACCTGGTCCTTATGGACAAGCAGAGGGAGCCAAGCATTCAGTCTATTGGCTAAGAGTTTGGTGAAAAGTTTCAGGTCCGTGTTCAGCAAAGCAATCAGTCGGTAGTTAGCACAATCCTGCAAGTCCTTACCCAGTTTAGGGACCAATGTGAGTAGTGAAGAGAGCATAGTCGGGGGTATAGGGGAACCTGAAAGGAAGGAATTGAAGAGGGACAATAGATGAGCAGAGAGTTCACCCTGGAAAACCTTATAATAATTGTAAGTGAACCCATCTGGGCCTGGGGCTTTCCCATTTGGGAGGTCCCTCAGGACCCCTTCTAGTTCCTCCCTGGTGATGGGGGTGTTCAGGGAGGTTAGGGCCTCAGGAGGAAGGCGTGGGAGACAACAATCCTTTAAATAGTCTTCCAGTAGTATTGAGTCATCCCCAGGGAGTAGTGCTCGTGGGGGGGGTAAGTCATACAGCTTAGAGTAGTAAGAGTGGAACGCCAGCGCCACAGCATCAGGGTGATGTTGAAGAGTACCCGCGGGGTCACGGACAGAGTGTGGTGTGGAAGAGGCCCGATGATCCCTGAGGGTTCCTGCCAGGAGGGTATGAGATTTATTACCTCGTTCAAAAAACCGCTGACGGGTATAAAGGAGAAGTCGTTCCACATGGCGGGTCTCCAAATCACGGAGGTCCGCCCGGGCCAGGACTAAACGGCGAAGAACCCCCAGGGATGGATGTGCTGCCAAAGTCGTCGTAAGGGACCGAATACGGGCTTGGAGGAGCTGTTCCTGGGCCTGTCTGTCCCTTTTAAGCCTAGAAGCCAATGCGATACAGCATCCTCTCATGACCGCCTTATGGGCTTCCCAGAGAATGGCAAGAGAGTCTACCGAGCCTAAGTTGTCCCTAAAATAATCTATCAAGTGTGTGCGCAGGGTCTCGAGGGAGGTCGGCGAATTGAGCAGTGTTTCGTTAAGACGCCAATGACATTGGCGAGTAGGCACTGGAGTCGTAGATAAGGTAACCACGACTGGGGCATGATCAGACCAGGTGAGAGGGCCAATGTTCGTGTCCCTAAGCAAACGAAGAGCGGGAGCATTTCCAAAGAAGTAGTCAATGCGGGTGTGAGTGTTATGAGGGTGAGAAAAGAAGGTGTAGGAGCGCGCCGTAGGATTGTCCACTCGCCAAAGGTCATACAAAGAGTGGGCGCGGATCAGCCTGCGGAACTCCCTTGCAAGTTGGGCCAACCTATGGGGGGTTGGGCCCTGGGGTAACGCCAGACGATCCGCCCGTTCAGAGAAGACCATGTTAAAGTCTCCCCCCACCAGCCAAGCTGATGGTGGGAGAGCGCGCAGACGGGAGAATACCCGGCGCAAGAACGGGATCTGTGCTGAATTGGGGGCATAGACATTGCATAAAACAATCGGGGCACCATAAAGGAGCCCCTCCAAGATAACAAACCGGCCACCTGGGTCTATGTGGGAAGTCGTCACTGTAATTGGGCAGGATCGAGAAAGAAGGATAGCCACCCCAGCTCTGCGTCGATTGTGGAAGGCTGAAAAAGCTACGGGAAAATAATGCTTAGCGAAGGCAAAAGTACCAGCGCGGTCAAAATGAGTCTCCTGAAGAAACGCCACATCCGCTCGTAAGGAGCGGAGTTCTCTAAGGACATGGCGCCTTTTAATGTTGGAACCCAGGCCCTTGACATTAATTGTCACGCACCTAACCATTGGGACCCAGGATTGGAGGACAGTGGCGGATTGCAATAAGCTCACCCATCTCACATGACGCTGGCAAGTTTCCCTCGGAGAGGCAAAAGGGCAATCCACAAACAGGAACCCAAAGTCGAGGCAGGGTCTCTAGATCAGGGAGGGGGGGGGGGAAAGAGAGGGAGGGAGGGAGGCAAAAGACATCATAAATGACAAAGTAAAAATAAAAACAGTTAAACAATACTTTGTGGGCGAGGCTAAGTCACTCGCCTGGGGACCAATGAGGGCAGCCAGAGGTCCAATCAGGATCAATGGCCGCACAGTCCAAGTATCCCCTTAGGGGGGAGAGCGTGGACAGGAGGTCGGAGGGGAGGCGGTGGATCCCCAACCACCAGTAAAAAGAAGGAAGGAAGGGGAGTCACCGGAACCCCACCCCGCCCCCACTCCGCTAAAACAATCCAATAATAAGCATAATAGATGAGACCCGTAGACCTAAAAAAAGAAAAAAAAGAAGCAAACATAACATTAAGGCATGCAGATTCCAAAGCACCACCGAGAAAAGGGAGAACGTCTCAAGGGGGGGGCAGCCTCCTCAGGGATCAGTCTCCAGCCGGGGCCTCCGAGTGGTCACCACCGCGGAGGATGCATGACGTCGTCTGGGCTCCAATCGTTGCCAAACCGGTGGTGGGGGAGGGGGTGGAGAGAATAGCTCCCAGTCTGTTAAATCCGGCAGGGGAACATCCAATAGGTCACAGAAGAGAGGCAAATCCGCAAAGGAGCGACGGACAACTCTTTTAAAGAGGACCTGTCACCATATCTGAAAAGGTAGTAACATTGTGGTTTCTCTAGGGGTAGGGACTCTGTGTGCTGTATGTTATGCATTGTTACCACCCACTTGGCTAGTATACTCTAATTTGCTTCAACACTAGTAGGGCTTATATCTTTGGAATGGCTGAACAGATTTGGATAAACAAAACAACAAAGTGGTCATGGGACAGCACCGATCAGATGGCATATGTCATTGGGCTATTCGGATCTGGTGACAGGTGTTCTTTAAGCCCTGTTAAATTAGATTTGTGGGCTAAAATCCTACTAATAGCTAGTTAGCTGATCTGTAGTAGTGGCTTCCAGTTTATCAATGACTTTTTTTTAAGGGGAACCAGTCATGGTAATCATGCAGTTCTATCTATAGGCAGCATGTTTCAGAGGGAGAGAAGCTAAGAAAAATGATATATAGTTTTGTAGGTAAAGTTTTAGTACAACTTATTGATCTGAATCTTTGCTTATTCTCAACCTAGGAGTCCAGTGGGTGGTCCTAAAAAATAATGATTGATAACTATCTCTATATACACACATATACAGGGAAAACAGCCAATCAGTAAATAGGACTGCCCACTGGACTCCTTAAAGTGTACCTCAGTTTTCATGAAAAGTTTAAATATGTGCAGGGTCTCATTGGGCAAACTATTCTCTGACTGCATAAGTCTTCATACATGGCTTCCTATCAAGTTTTCTGCTGCTAATAGCTCCATTATGGCTGTAGAACATTTTGCATTTAATCCTGAGGCAGGGAGTGTGTACAATAAGGAGCAGTCTACATGCCCATCCATTACTACTACTACTTTTTTTATTGACATGAAATTCTGCCAGGAGTAACTGTAAAATTGCAAACAAATAGCTGAGAAAAGCCCAAGAGACCATAATATAGGATATCCTGGGACACTGGACTACAAATACAGAACATTTAAAATCTGAGAACAATAAGGAAACTGCGTACTGTCTATGACTAACATCACCAATAACACGAACGGTCATAAGTAGATACAAGTACATAGAAGACTTCTTATATTGTATGCTGTGTGATATTGCAGAATTCTGTCAGTCCAGTGTGAAGAGAAAGCAGTTTGCAGACGTGTGCAGGCTGTGAGGAAAATGGCCCCCTTTTCTCCATTCACTCTGTGAAGACACCACTCCCTTCTCCCTTCACTCACTGTGAATCTGTCTCAGGCTAAGGTCACACTAATGTTCGGTCTCCACTCGGGGATTCCGTTCACCATTCCGCTTTAAAAATGCGGAGAGAAAAGTCCTGCTAGCAGGCCTTCTCTCCCCACATTTTTCCGCCCTTTTCAGGCGGAAACCCGACGGACCTCATTATAGTCTATGGGGTCTGCGGGTTTCCGAAGATAACTGCTTTTTTAAGTGGATTAGGTTTCCATGCAGTGGGTTCCCAAGCAGTCCCTCCGAATGGAAACCCAAACTCAGGTGTGAACCTAGCGTTAGTCTGCTGTAACTTAGTACGGGACTTCCCTAGTAACGGGGAGTGAATAGAAAATTAGCTAGAAGGGAGACACCTAGTGGCAGGAACTTTAGAGAGGTTTTTCAGGCAGAAAACAACAACATTTTTAAATAATGTGTATTACATTTTGGTCCAGAATCTTATGCTCTATTAAATGAGACCAAGTTGTGTAAATAGTTAGTGACCATTTAAGCCCAGAATGAGCAGATATTTAAATAAATGAAATACTAGTGACGCTAGGTTCACACTAAAATAGCGGTAACAGATGGAGTCTGAACGATCCCATTGACTATAATGGGGTCCATCGGGTGTCCATCATTTTGAAACTGAAACTGGTGGTGGAAAGAAACTTTTTCCTCTGCCGATTTTAAAGTGGACACTGCGATAGTTTCTCCAACTGAGACTCTGGTGCAGATGTGAATGTAGCCTTATGCTAAATCTTTCCCTACGAAATGATATCAATCTGCTCAGCTCCTCCTGCTCTATAACAAGCTGCCTGCAGATCAGATACAATATTCACTGCGACAAGTTCCTTTCAAAAGCTTTCAATCATCAAGAGAATGTATTGTAAAAAGTTGCAAATATTGTATAGATTGAAGCTGTAAATATATGCAATAAAATTCAGTGAATCCCAGTATCAATGTGAGGGTGGGTTCACACTTGCGCCGGCACTCTGTCCGCCGCGAATCCGACCTAAATGTCGGAAAACAGGATAGGGACTGGATAGGGAAAGGTTTGCGCCACTTTGCTTAAAAACCCATTCACTTCTATGGGTTTTTAAAGCAATGCGCGGGTGTGCGCTTACACCCTCTGCGTCGCGAAGCTGTTTTTTTTTTCGTCGGACACAAAGCCCTGCATGTCCAACTTTGTTTTCAATGAAAAAAAACGGCCTCGCGGCGCAGAGGGTGTAAATGTACACCCACGAATTGCTTTAAAAACCCAGAGAAAGTGAACCCACCCTGAACTGCAAAGTGCTAGTTTATCAGTTTTCTTTAGATTACTATAGGAAATTATTAAAATGAGTATTGCACTCTTAGAAAATAAAGCTTTTTGTTCATATAATGGTGTTACATATTTTCCAATATACTTTATCAATTCCTAAAGGTTTAGAGGATCTGCGCTTGCAGTCATTCAATAGGAACCTTCAATATTTACTGACGGGGATAAAAATCTGCCCTGGTCATGTGATGGACACACACCTTTAAATGTACACACAAGCCCTGAAAAGTACACCGACACGTTAACACAAAATGACTACAATTCTTCTGCCTCTATGTACGTGCAACCCTAGAATAAAAGTATAATGCAGAAATACAGTGAAGCAGCAGCACAGGGTGTCACATTCCAGACTTTATATGTAAGACAGCCCTGTGGTGTGTGTACATTATTCCTGCTTATAGTGCCAGGGGCCCAGCTGATTGGCTATGCCGGGGAAGTTAGCAGCAATTATAGTAGGTTCTGGGCAGGAAAAACTACAGGGAGGGAGGAGTGAACTTGAGCTCTGGCTGCACACAGCTATCATTAACACTGATGTGATCAACTTGCATGGACTCAAATAGCTGCTGCTGCTGTCACATTCTTTGCTGGGGACGGCTTGGCACTGGGTGTACGTGGAGGGTCCTTGAAGACGGACTGTTTGTTGTATGAGGACATCTGCATCTCGCTTGGTTGGCACAGTGTGGATTCCTTTCTTATCAGGCACTGACAGATCTGCAGTCTCACTGCACCTTAGTGGATGTGATGTACTGAGAGCTGGTTTGTTGGATGTCCATCAGAAGTGTGGCCCTTGCTGGAGCTCAGTTGACTTCTATTTGGGACAAGTACCACAAGTGGTCTCCCCAGGAAGTTATACTACTATTTCTATCCATTTACAGCTGTGGATTGAAGTCCTCTGCTTCACTGGACATCACTCCAGGGACCCATCCATGAGACATTGCAGTATGAAATGGGGGCAATCCTGCATTGACCCTGCCCCACCTGGTGCCACCCTGTATCCTCATTGACCTAAGATGGACATGGCATTTCCGGAGACTATCAGAATATCAACTTTGGAAATGGAGAAGTATTACAGTCTTCAGCAGGCAGTCTCTATTCTGTACACATTACTGGAAAGTAAGTACATTCCTGACCTCCTTCAAGAGTAGTTTTATTTTCCTGCAGTCCAGATACAGCAGATAGCATCCTGTTTCTGTATGTCCATAGTATAACTGCAGTGCTGCACTAAAACCACTCACAGCTGCACTAGACTCCTCCCTATCAGCATCGAAAAGTTCTATGGCCGTAATGATATCCCATTGAAAGGATAACAAGAATAGCACAAGACTCAGAGGTATCTCAGCTAAAATCATTTAGCAACTATGCACATTATACCTTAATAATGTTAGACCTGTGGTGGTCGCCATCCTTTTCCCCCATATCACACAGCTGCGGCTTGGAGGATAATAGAAGGATAATTGTTATATCTATGGTACCAGAACTGTTACATATTCTGAAATAGCTCATTATTACTGAAGTGTACTGGATGCATTTTTCTCTTTGGAATAATTTTCAATCCATTATGCGTTTTAATAGGACACTGCAGTTATGGACATTTTATCATGTAACAACTTAGACATGAACAAGCCCTTTCCATACTAGGGCATATGTGCATTGTAGTGCCCCAATCCCCTTATGAGTCAGGGAAAAAAAGCTGCAGTAAATCATGGCCCCTCTGGCTTCTCAATCTGTTTCTGCTGTGGTCTCACCTGCCAAAACATAGGGATGCCTAGGCACTGGTTGTAGTCTATACCAAAAGTTTAATCACTGCCACAATTTGGATGCCTAACATTTTAGACGTCATAGTTTTCAGTGGTGAGAGTATGGGTGCTAAGATCCCCACCAGTCACTGAAATGAAGGTGCACAAGTGGTCGGCTGAGCTGCCCCTTTGGTTTTGATCGTCTCTGACAAGAGCCAAGTGAGTGTCATATATACTCATCATAGACATGAGCTGCTTTCTCTACTCTTCTTGGAGAGTCAGGTAATAAAATTTGTCCACAGCACTTAGCTTACCGCTACTTCCTCTTTAGTTATTAAAAAAAGACTGATATACATTAAAATAACCAGAAACGGGGTTGTGTTAAAACAGAGATAGGTATGGGTGCCACCACAAAAAGTACTATGCAGCACAAAGGTTCACACAGTGGAATTTTTCCTAGCTGAAACCTGTGGCAATTCCAGGTGGAATTTTTCCGCCTCCAAAATTCACTTTAATTGGAGTTATCGGGCGCAATCTACCTGGAGATCGGGCATGACCCCTATTTTTTTCTGCTAGCTGAAAAAAATAAGCTAGAGAAAAAAAATTCTGCATCTGACTGCTTCAGGCGGAATTTGGGGCTGATTTTGAGGCAGAATCAAATTTGCACCAAATTCACATGAACATAGTCTATCCAAGCTGAGTCCTCCGATGCACTTTACCAACAACGTGGGGACACCTCATAGTTTGAGACCCACTGCATTAGACTAAGGCCACACATAATTCTCTGCATGAAGTCATCTGGTTTTTACTTTGGGTTTTAGCCCTACAACTGGAGCATTGGTTGAAAACTGCACCAAACCTGCAGCAAGACGTTGACCTGCTGTAGGTTCAAAACATGCAGTGTCACCAGAAAATTAAAATTTTTTTTTTAAAAAATCAAGTTTAATGCTAAACATACTTTTAAAGAATTGTTGAAAATGTTTTTATTTAAAAAAAAAATCCTAAAAATCTTACAGTTCTGACTGGCCACTAAACCAAATAATACATGCTGAGATTTCCTGTTTTCTGTAGGAAATTTCTTTGCAGCAGTCACCTCACTTTTCAGCACTTTTCAGAAATAGGTGATTTCACAGCTTATCTAGTCTGCTTTACACAATGACCTCTGCCCAGGTCATAGAGCATGCCTAGAAAACTCTCCCATAGAAGTCAATGGGGTCTATGGCCCATGGTCCATTTCCAGGAGACAGGAAGTGACAAGCTATTTTAGGCTTAGTGACAAATGTTGCAATTTTTAGGATTTTTTAAAATATAGATTAGATACCATGGATAAACATCGCCAAATATTCTTTAAAAATAGTGTGATTTAACCATAGGTCATTTCCTGTCTACACATTCTCTTTAAAGAATCTAGGCCTGCTGTGATCAGATGATCACTGTCTCAACTACATTCTAAGTATACGTGCCCAGATAGAGGAACCCCTGTAATTGAGAATTTTAGCTAAATTCACCATGTAGAACATTATATGAACATATCTAGAAATATATAGCAGGAGGAGGTATATATGAGCTCAGACCCTCAGAAATAGAGCATGGAAGTGTGATATTAATGCAGATAGCACTCTATGACAATGATGTCCCCTTAAATCCCGAGATGACTCATTGTAGGGTTACATGAAATCCCCACTTTATTGAATATTCTGCAGACTTTAGTTTTAATGAATTATGACTTGAGGGGGATCTGTAACATTCCTGCACACAGCTTATCTCTCTCTGCCTGTACTTTTATGTGGCGGAATGCAGATTTGTCTTATGGAAACAGGGTTAGCAGTATACTGTATATCTTGTTATGTCTCTGTCATAGGAAGTAAATCTACAGATATAAAGCACCCTCTAGCTGGACTGATAGTAGCCGCAGAGCCCGCATTCATACTATATCACAAGACCTGTTACATTAGGAATGCTAATAAGATAAGGCCCATACCAGATAACTATTAGTCTACCAACGTAATGGACTTTATTCAGAAATGTTGGAAAAAGGAAGTTGATAGTTCAATAAATTACTGTATAAATCGTGAAGAAGCGCTGTAATATCGGTGTATTATACTGTATAATAATGGTATATATATAATATATTTATATATAGATCTATGTAGCACTAAAATATGCCTTATATAGAATACATTCATTCCTATCAGTTCCTGACCCAGTAGAGTACTGTACCTGCTATGTAGACAGGCCATGCTACTAGTATATGGGCTGAGTGGCATGAGGGGTCTCTCAGAAATTCTGAATACCAAACCCAGCATTTGGGGAAACAATATTCGGCACTGCCCTCCAATCTCCTGATCCCTAGCTGGGCAGTGATAGAGAATTTAATTACTAAAATTAAAGCCTCATGTAATGGAAGCAATACCAACTACACTGAATCAGAGAATTGCTTGTAATGGAAATCTCTTATGTAATATAGTGACTCAAAACCATGGCTTCACTTTATATCTTATACAGTAACACTGAATTCATTGACTGATGTCTAATAAGCTGAAAATTACAATTTTAATGCTCCACTTTTCTGTAATGAAAGAAAAACAAGACCAAGAAGAAGGTGGCCATTGTAACAGGCGTACATCCATGTAGTATTATTGAGGTCATTCAGTGCTGGTCTCAGCTCTCGGTTTTCTGATTTAAGGAGGACCTTTCACTACCTCCACTACTTCCACTCTTTGTATTCCAATAGACATCATTCCACTGATTCTTGCAAAATTGGAATCATTTCTCTAGCCCCAACCATTCCTGAGTAATGTTTGCTTTTAGCTTCAACACAATCATTCTCTTTCCTGTCAGGTAGGTGGTCCCTGTCTTTCTGCTCCAGCCTAGGACCGCCCACCTGACAGCAGAAAGCATAATTGTGCTCAATATAAAATAAATAACTGCTCAGAAATCATTTGGGATAGAGAAAAAATTCCAACTGCGCTGGAATCAGTGAAGGGGAGCCTATTGAAGGATAGAATGAGTTGGAGTGGGTGGGGATGGTGAAAGGTCCTCTTTAAAGAATAAATGGGGAAGGGATGTCCCCTCCACTGGCCCATCATCCATACATATCACAGACAGCACACTGATTTTTATGTTAACTCTTCATTTCCTCTGTGTTGATGCTGAAAGGGAAACACTTGTGTGCAGATTCCCCCACTTTACAGTCAATCACTGGGGGGTCTCAATATGTGGACATCCTGTGACCTGCTTATAGTTGGTGGACACTACTAGCGAAAAAGACATTTTCAAGGTAGACAATCTCTTTACAAAGGAATCACTTGCATCACGGCTATATACATATATTTCACCATCATATCTTGTTGCAAGTTTGTCTCGAGTCATTTCTGCTCCGAGTTTTTTCCTTGATGCTTTCCCAAAAATACTTTACCGTTGACTGATGAGCTGTCGTCTGCTTACAGGAAGTGCCTATCAATACTAATGCTATAGAGCGAATGGGTTCGGAGCTGTACTATACGCTGACATGTCATTAATTTGCTGTGACAGGCTTTTGGCCCAAGCAAAACACAGACTTCTCCCTCGAGAAAGTCATAGACATTTATAGAATTTAATATTAGTGTCATTGGGCTTAAATTTTGTGTAATTCTATTTTAGAAAGTATTAATTGACAATGATATATTAGACCATCCCAGGATAACCTGAAGATGGTCAGTCCCATGACCTGCACTCTCTCATCATCTGGCACTTACAATGTATAGTGATCAGTCAGACTAACAATCCAATTACCATGAGCTCAGGACATGGATGGTGTGACTGTGCCAAGTTCACAAAAAACTGATGATTGGGTTTGATCTGTGACATTAAATAGGTTTGTTCTGGATCTATTACATTAAGGGAGATTAATATTTGTCCCACATGGACATTTAACACTATATGATTACCTTGTGCAATGGGCACTTACCAGTCACTATGGTTTTACTTTAACCCCTTCCCGACACTTTTTGATTTTCATATTTCGTTTTTTACTCCCCTCCTTCCAAAAGCCATAACTTTTTATTTTTCCATTCACAGTGCTGTAGGAGTGCTTATTTTTTGTAGGACAAACTGTTAATCGTAATGGTACAATTTAATATTCAATGCAATGTACTGGAAAGCTTGAAAAATCAAAATGGATGGAAAGAGAGAAAAACTGTGTTCCATTTTCATGTTGTTTTTGTCTGAAGTTGTGATTGCCTTTTATTCAAATTTTTATCGGAGGTGCAGCGGCAAAAAAGTGCTGTTGAGTGTTCACCGTATGGGGAAAATATTTTTATGAGTTTGTAGTTTGGGCATTTGTGGACACGGAGATACCTAATATGTTTATGTTTTACTTTGATTATTTACTTTTATATGTGTTCTAGGGAAAGGGAGGTGATTTTAACTTTTAGTTCTTTTTAATTTTTTTTAACTTTTTTTTACTATTATTTATAGAGCCCCCTAGAGGTCTTTAACCCTAGGGAGTCGATCACTAATACAATATAATACAGTCTGCAATGCTAATGAACAATAGAAGTACTGTAATGACAAGCCTGGGAGCCTTCAATAGGATCTCAGCTGTCATGGTAATGAATCAATATGCCAGGATCTCTTTCCAGAGAACAGTGACCCTCCACAAAATGGCGCCTCGGACATGTTTGACCAATGTATTAGCAGGGTTTTTGTCTGAGATCAGTGTGGGTACTGATCGCTGGCCTTGCCACCTGGTCTCCATTGTATAATATGGTGAAGATTCAGTGGATATGGCGGACACTCTGCTTCAGAGCAGATGCCATGTTTCAAGACCCAACATCCATTATTATGGCAGATGTCGGGAAGGGTTAGGGTGGACATATCCATAGTGTAAATCCTCCACAGTGCCTGATACAGTGCCTTGCGAAAGTATTTGGCCCCCTTGAACTTTTCAACCTTTTGACACATTTCAGGCTTCAAACATAAAGATATAAAATTTAAATTTTTTGGTGAAGAATCAACAACAAGTGGGACACAATTGTGAAGTGGAACGAAATTTATCGGTTATTTTAAACTTTTGTAAAAAATAAAAAACTGAAAAGTGGGGCGTGCAATATTATTCGGCCCCTTTACTTTCAGTGCAGCAAACTCACTCCAGAAGTTCAGTGAGGATTTCTGAAAGATCCAATGTTGTCCTAAATGACTGATGATGATAAATATAATCCACCTGTGTGTAATCAAGTCTCCGTATAAATGTACCTGCTCTGTGATAGTCTCAGGGTTCTGTTTAAAGCGCAGAGAGCATCATGAAGACCAAGGAACACACCAGGCAGGTCCGTGATACTGTTGTGGAGAAGTTTAAAGCCGGATTTCGGATACAAAAAGATTTCCCAAACTTTAAACATCCCAAGGAGCACTGTGCAAGCGATCATATTGAAATGGAAGGAGTATGAGACTACTGAAAATCTACCAAGACCCGGCCGTCCTTCTAAACTTTCATCTGAAACAAGGAGAAGACTGATCAGAGATGCAGCCAAGAGGCCCATGATCACTCTGGATGAACTGCAGAGATCTACAGCTGAGGTGGGAGAGTCTGTCCATAGGACAACAATCAGTCGTACACTGCACAAATCTGGCCTTTATGGAAGAGTGGCAAGAAGAAAGCCATTTCTCAAAGATATCCATAAAAAGTCTTGTTTAAAGTTTGCCACAAGCCACCTGGGAGACACACCAAACATGTGGAAGAAGGTGCTCTGGTCAGATGAAACCAAAATCCAACTTTTTGGCCACAATGCAAAACGATATGTTTGGCGTAAAAGCAACACAGCTCATCACCCTGAACACACCATCCCCACTGTCAAACATGGTGGTGGCAGCATCATGGTTTGGGCCTGCTTTTCTTCAGCAGGGATGGGGAAGATGGTTAAAATTGATGGGAAGATGGATGGAGCCAAATACAGGACCATTCTGGAAGAAAACCTGTTGGAGTCTGCAAAAGACCTGAGACTGGGACGGAGATTTATCTTCCAACAAGACAATGATCCCAAACATAAAGTAAAATCTACAATGGAATGGTTCACAAATAAACATATCCAGGTGTTAGAATGGCCAAGTCAAAGTCCAGACCTGAATCCAATCGAGAATCTATGGAAAGAGCTGAAAACTGCTGTTCACAAACGCTCTCCATCCATCCTCATTGAGCTCGAGCTGTTTTCCAAGGAAGAATGGGCAAGAATTTCAGTCTCTCGATGTGCAAAACTGATAGAGACATACCCCAAGCGACTTGCAGCTATAATCGCAGCAAAAGGTGGCGCTATAAAGTATTAACTTAAGGGGGCCGAATAATTTGGCACGCCCCACTTTTCAGTTTTTTATTTTTTACAAAAGTTTAAAATAACCAATAAATTTCATTCCACTTCACGATTGTGTCTCACTTGTTGATTCTTCACCAAAAAATTAAAATTTTATATCTTTATGTTTGAAGCCTGAAGTGTGGCAAAAGGTTGAAAAGTTCAAGAGGGCCGAATACTTTCGCAAGGCACTGTATATTAGTACAAGTACTGATCTGTTAAGTATGACCAGTGTTTTAAGGATCTCACCACTATGCAAACCAGCTTGGCTTTCTTACATTTGGATAATGGCAAGGATTGTATCCAAAACAAATGATAATAACTTGACATATACATCATAATAAGCATTTCCATAAATTAGATATTACTTGGCATATACAAGTGATGGAAAACCATGACCACAGATAATGAGGTGCAAGCAACAAGAAGACTTCTGACTCACCTCTGCTCTTGGCATGAACTAGCATGTAATGTTGTGATCATTCATGTACATTGAGCTACTTAACATGCCTGACTTAAACAAGAGCTGACAAGGATAGATGATGGTCTCTTGCAGTAAGGACACCAAGAACTTCAGAACTTAATACCCAATAATTGTGTCTTTTTTGTGTTTTTTCTTGACTAGATCTGGTAAGTTGAGGTGGGTTAGATGGAGAGTCATAGCTAAACTTTCCTCCACCCAGGGCAAAGATTGACCCAACTCAGTATCTAAGTAGTCTGCCCAAGCTAGAGAGTCTTGTTGGCACCAAGCATCCAAGGCACCTGCACTGTTTTTTCTATTGCTCTTCTGTGCAAAAAATGAAGAGGATTTGCAAACAGTCTTAAATATCTGTTTGTGTGTACTAAGCAGACCTGTGTGTCTCCATGGTAACAGACTTCAAACAAATTCTGCGTAGTCACATCATGGAGTTAAATTGGCATCTCGGTGTCCCCTACTTCTCACTAACCTATCAAATATTTGCTTGTAAAAAGAAGGAGGAAAATGGAAGAGAGTTTGACTGCAGGGTCAGGGTACACGTTTGTAGTCTTTTATAATTACCCTCTTTTAATGGGCCCCATAGCAACTGCATGAGCTGCCTCTATTATACAGAGATGTCAACCCAGGAGAGACCTTCACAGAGTGATTTGCGAATGACAAGTCATGGCAAAAGTGGGAGTAGTATTTATATAAGTTCACAGTCAGTTACATATATCCAGACCCATATAATAATATGAGATTCCAGATTGTTACTGGGTAATTAAAATAAACAATTGCTCCATTTTTATTTATGCCAATTAATAATTTGATAATAAAAAATTGATAATGCCTTATTTTAAGAATTTATATCATTAGGTATGTTTTTTTCTCATACCAAGCTTTTTCTTTCCCTGCATATGTACAATGTACAGTATGTTGTATGTTTAGATAATATATTTTTAGATTCAATGTACTGGCATATACAGTCATGGCCAAAAGTTTTGAGAATCATACAAATATTAATTTTTACAAAGTCTACTGCTTCAGTTTTTCTAATGGCAATTTGCATATACTCCAGAATGTTATAAAGAGTGATCAGCTTAACAGCAATTACTTGCAAAGTCAATATTTGCCTAGAAAATTAACTTTATCCCCCAAAACACATTTCAACATCATTGCAGCCCTGCCTTAAAAGGACCACCTAACATCGTTTCAGTGATTGCTCCATTAACACAGGTGTGGGTGTTGATGAGGACAGGGCTGGAGATAAATCTGTGATGATTAAGTAAGAATGACACCACTGGACACTTTAAAAGGAGGCTGGTGCTTGCCATCATTGTTTCTCTTCTGTTAACCATGGTTATCTCTAAAGAAACACATGCAGTCATCATTGCACTGCACAAAAATGGCCTAACTGGGAAGAGTATTGCAGCTAGAAAGATTGCACCTCAGTCAACAATCTATCGCATCATCAAGAACTTCAAGGAGAGAGGTTCCATTGGTGCCAAAAAGGCTCCAGGGCGCCCAAGAAAGACCAGCAAGCGGCAGGACCGTCTCTTAAAAGTGTTTCAGCTGCGGGATCGGGCTACCAGCAGTGCAGAGCTTGCTGAGGAATGGCAGCAGGCAGGTGTGAGTGCATCTGCACGCACTGTGAGGCAGAGACTCTTGGAGCAAGGCCTGGTCTCAAGGAGGGCAGCAAAGAAGCCACTTCTCTCCAGAAAAAACATCAGGGACAGACTGATATTCTGCAAAAGGTACAGGGAGTGGACTGCTGAGGACTGGGGTAAAGTCATTTTCTCTGATGAATCCCCTTTTCGATTGTTTGGAACATCTGGAAAACAGCTTATTCGGAGAAGAAGAGGTGAGCGCTACCACCAGTCTTGTCTCATGCCAACTGTAAAGCATCCTGAAACCATTCATGTGTGGGGTTGCTTCTCAGCCAAGGGAATCGGCTCTCTCACAGTCTTGCCTAAAAACACAGCCATGAATAAAGAATGGTACCAGAATGTCCTCCAAGAGCAACTTCTCCCAACCGTCCAAGAGCAGTTTGGCGCGCAACAATGCCTTTTCCAGCATGATGGAGCACCTTGCCATAAAGCAAAGGTGATAACTAAATGGCTCAGGGAACAAAACATAGAGATTTTGGGTCCATGGCCTGGAAACTCCCCAGATCTTAATCCCATTGAGAACTTGTGGTCAATCATCAAGAGACGGGTGGACAAACAAAAACCAACAAATTCAGACAAAATTAAAGCATTGATTCTGCAAGAATGGAATGCTATCAGTCAGGATTTGGTCCAGAAGTTGATTGAGAGCATGCCAGGGAGAATTGCAGAGGTCCTGAAGAAGAAGGGTCAACACTGCAAATATTGACTTGCTGCATTAACTCATTCTAACTGTCAATATAAGCTTCTGTTGCTCATAATATGAATGCAATTATATTTCTGTATGTGATAAAAACATCTGACAAACACACATAAAAACCAGAGGGCAGCAGATCATGTGAAAATATAATATTTGTGTCATTCTCAAAACTTTTGGCCATGACTGTAGAGATATCTTTATAAACCCATACATTATTTAGGCATAGTACAATACTATTGTAGCTGGGTATAGGAAAAAAAAACTGAACCTAATAGAGCTTGTGGCTCAGTCAGTAGAGTAACTGTCTTTTATACTCCAATTCTTAGGTTCACATCCAGGCTTATCCGTAAAGAAAAAAAAAAGAATAAAGTTAATCTTTAAATTGATTAATATCCATGGCACTGAGATGATGTCACAGTGCAGGGAATACTAATGAGCTGGCAGCTAGGTGAAAATGACTATTCATTGGGTGAGGGGATCTGAAAACCTGGAGACTCCTGGGAATCACAGGCGAGTTAACATGTCTGTATTATACAGTATGTACCCTTCCATAGTATGCTGGGGTGTAACTAGAAAGTACAGAGCCCAATACCAAACTTTGGAATGGGTTATCCTTTTGCAATTTACCACAACCCCTCTTCTCTATAAACCCACTGAGCATGATGCCCCCTGTGGCATTGAGCACTGTCCCAACAGCCAGCAGCATGGAGGGGGTTCTTGTTCTCCTCGCTGCTTTGGTGTGGAGTTAATGTGGTCTACATCTCAAGTTCTGAACTACTGTCCCTGTGATGTGCTCCTTAGCTGTGGTTTCCATGATCTTTAATATAGAGAATTGTACCTTTTAATCATGACCAGATATCCTTCCTCAGTCAGACTGACTTTCACACGCTATTCTAGTACAGTGTGCACACTTATAGCAATACCCCCGACTTCCATAGGGGATAAGCCATTGTACTTGTATGTCATGCAGTGCATTATAGACACAAATGATGGTACAGAGCCAGATAGTTATTTGTCAGTTCTGCCTATGTTTCATGTATATATATCTTTAACAAGTCTGGGGCTGCAGGCGATCTCATGGGCGTAGGCCCGAGTTACTATTCACAGCCATAATTATGATGTTGGCAGAACATAAAAAAATAAAGTTTTGTTTTACTGTTTAGATCCAAGCAGTTGGAACGTGTGCATGGCTATCAGTGTCTTTTACTTTTCTCCTGTTTTCTCCTAGTTTGCTCACGTTTTATTGTGATTTCTACATTTTTTTCAAATAAATGCAAAATTCACACAGAATGCTGGAAGCTACTAAGCTGTCCCCTAGTGGCCACTATAGGCAGCAAGAATTTCATCATCTAACTGGAAGCTGTCACATTGGACATTATATGTGATAAACGGGCAGCTGAGCAAATTTATATATAGTTTTTTGGGTAAAAGATTCGGTGCAGCTTGTATTTTATGAATGTAAATCTGTGCTCTATCTATAGTTAGGAGTCCAGTGGGCGGTCCTCTAAGTGACTGACAGCCTTACCAGCATGAATGTGCATACAGAGATAGCTGTCAGTAGGACTGCCCACTAGACGCCTATATTTATTTATTTTTTCCAAAACTGCATAACCCCTTTAAGTTTCCAAAGACTTGTTAGCTAATGTGGGGCCTGGTGTGAGAGAGAATTCCTGCACAGGCTTAATTGAAATAAAAGAAGCAGCCAACCTTACCTGGACCCTCTCTCTCCAGGGGTCCCATACTAGCTATGAGTACAGTATGCCCTTGATTTAATATAGGCAGAATAGCCTACTGGGTAATTTTACCCCTTTCAAAAAAAAGTACCAATATTTGTCCTTAAAAGGGTGGTCCAAAATTTTTTTTTATGGCCTATGCTATGTATATACAGCCATAAATATCTGATTGGTGGGGGCCGACAGCTTCACCTTGCATGGATCAGCTGTTCGAGGCTGATTCCAACACCCATATTATACAAAGCAGGGAGCCAGAAGCAGTTGGCTCTGTTTCTTTAATAGTGGTCGGGCGCCGTTGCTGCAGCTCAGTTTCCACTGACTCCAATGGTAGTTGAGCTGCAGGACAGGCACCTGACCATTATACAGAGATTGGAGCCAACCTTTCTGACTCTGTGCTAAGTACAGTACAGGTGTTGGAAGTGGCCCCGAACAGCTGATCCTTGTGAGGTTGACTGTTGCCCCCCACCAATCAGATATTTAAAGGGGTTGTCTTTAATATTTTTTTTTTTTTTTAATTTTAGGCCAGGGAATGTGAAAAAAACAAACAAACAAAAAACCATACTCACCTGTCCCTGGTGCTCCGGAGTATCCCAGCACGGTCCAGTTCTGTCGCTCCACTGTTTTCTTCCAATCAACGGTCTCAGCAAAGGACATAGGACATCACAACCACTACCTAAGAATAGGCCTTAAACAAATTCTGGACAATCCCTTTAACAAACTCTTCCCCTGCAATGTTTAGTAATTACCATAGATTTATGCTTAAGTGTCTAAATGGTGACTGGTCTGCAAAGTCCTCCCTGTTCACAGACACTTTCTCTTGACTCCGTGTTGAGTTTGCATCCTCCTGCCGTATGACTGTATTCTTTTCATCATAATGTGTTAACCTATTAAGTGTAAGCGTGACTAATGGGCTCCTCCATGTGCTTGGGAAAGGTCAGGTTGTGCGGTCAGTGACACCGCTCTCTGCCACAGCAGGGCTTTTCTATATTTTTACGTTTTTCGTAGTATATCTAATCTTAATAATTCATTTCAGCGGCTACTATAATATATATCCTCATTACTGTAAGCATGAGAAAAAGGGGAAATGCTCCTCAGTGGGCCGGAACGTAAGTGTATAATGGGTGAAAGCAGCACGGAGCTTGTTACTGACTCCTGAAGGTTACGTTTCCTTGGCTTCTGCTATCAGCTGGCCATGAGTCACCTTGTATATAAAGACATAGTCCTCACATAATTGCTTGTCTGTCCACAAACTCATTATTTCTATGTACAAGAATCTATAAGTTTCACAATATCATGCGGCTTTTCCATTTAGCAAAGTTTATGTGGAATATTTCACAATTTGTTTTGCATTCACAGTACAGAGGGACCCAACAATCAGACCCCCAGTGATCTTACACTTATTCCTAAGTCTCCTTAATGGTACAATCCCTTTAAGCCTGGCTGCAGGCAGGCTGAATGCACAATGATAGTAAATCACCACCCCCCACCCCACCGTTCTCAGGATCAGTGGGGGTTTTAGCCGTCAGACCCCCACCGATCAGATATTTATCCTCTATCCTATGGAACAATCCACAGTGATTGAGTGATTGTTCACACATTTGCACCCAGTTGGGCATGATTTCTGGTGTAAATGATAATAAATTGTCCCCGCCCCCTGCATGCTCTCGTCACTTGAAAATAAAAAATCACGATTTTTGAGTAAAAAAACTGATATATGCAAAACAATGCTTCTTTTATGCCCTGTATGACAGAAAACTGGCATATTATTATTCTGGTGTGTTTACTATTCTTGTACTGTGATATCACTGTGTGCATTATTCCTATACTATGGCATCGCTGTGTGCTTTATTCTTGTACTGTGACATCACTGTATGCATTATTCCTGTGCTGTGACATCACTGTGTGCGTTATCCCTGTATCGTGATATCACTTTGTTTATTATCTCTGTGCTGCGATATCACTGTGTGCATTATCCCATTACTATGCTATAACTGTATGTACTTTATCTCAGAACTGTGACATCATTGTATGCATTATCCCCATACTGGTACTTCACTGTAAGCATGATTCCTGTACTGTAAAATCACTATGTGCATTATTCCTGAGTGTAAAGGAGACCAGAATATCGTACACTTTTCAAGTTCTGATCCTGCTGTTTATGGTGGTCATGTAGAATGAGGTCTAATGAAAGTTTTGTGATGGGGCCGAATGGGCTTCTGTGCAGGCCCTTAGCCAAGATGTCTCTTTTGGGGTTTTAGTTGTTATCTGGGTTAACAGTTGTCAAACCTTATGACCCTGAGGGCGATACTGAAGTTCTCCTAAATGATGGGTCTAGTTGACTGATGAGACAGTGAAAGTCACCTGCTCACCATTAGACATAAGTATTGTTCCAGAATGCCAGGACAATGCCACTCGCTCATCAATATTTTATTTTGTCTTTTGTGCACCCGTAAAACTCATTAAAGTTAATGTCTGTGACAAGTTAAGATGAGATATGAACTAGTGACTGGATAGACAGCTACGTGGGGAGGACAAATATTGCACCAGAGGTTTTCAAAAAGCTTGTGGAAACATCTGTCAGCCATGTTGGACAAAAGACAACACCTGGTTCTTTGTCAGGCTTATAGCGATTAAATGCAGAGACGCCCCCATCAGCTAAATGACTGGAAAATATTTCCGTTGGAACATTTACACGCTTGTCATAGCATTCTACATGTCCATTAAATAAAGCAGTACCCCCACCTCACATAAATCTTCATGAAGGTCTTACTGCACGGTATGGTAACCGCTTCCCGTATATAAACATCTTTATAATGATTTGGTATCTGGAGTTGAGCTAGGCTTTTTATAAGCAGCCTCCTCCGTATTACCAGGCAGCTATTTTTACCTCTTATTTCTTAGGTATTATATGGTATGTGGATTTTTATTAGGTTGGCAGAGTGACTGGGATGTAAGACTATAATTGGTATTTTATTACTAAGGACTGTAATGTCTGTTGACTTTGCTGTAGACGACGTAAACTGAATGGATAGAAGTTGTAGAGATGTGTTGTAGTTACAATGTAGCTGTTGGATGTGTACTTGTTTATACGGCATAGTACATAGTCTATGGTCCATCTATAGGCTTTGCTGCATAGACTTCTATATAGACCCTGATATATCAGCCCTGCAACTGAATCAGGTACATAAGTACTAATAGGGATTCTTTCTATGCAGTTCTATTATTTTACTACTAATAGGGATTCTTTCTATGCCGTTATCTCTGTCTCTTTTTAACCCTGAAATGTCCCTTTTTTTGGAATTGTTAAATTGAGTGTCAAAGATCTATTTAACATATCAAATGTGTTTGGTTCCTAAACTCCCATATTCTATATTATCTGATGGTTTATTCCTATGATACTGATCTGAAGTAAGCTTTCATGGTGATCTAATGGGGATCTATATTTCAATCAGTACATTCATTGAGGTCCAGGGTGGTGCAGCGTACTCTAGAGCCTAAAATACAGTTGTATTCAGGCAGTCTGAGACAGATTTTATCCTGAATGACTTTAGATATACTGTAACTAACCATGATAATTTAGTGGTAGGTAAAAGCTTATCACAGGAAGTTGCTCTGCGGTCTCTGACATGGTGTTACTGCAATTTCCGCAGTATTTTCTGGTGATTTTAATAATATATTTTCATGTGACCTGCAATAATCTTTGAAAGACAATCTATTTCTAAAGAATGATGTTAGTGCGGGAAGTCATGTTCATTTTTAGCTTGAATATTCCCAAAATTTAAACTTATCCACAGGATCGGTGAGAAGTGTCTTATCCATGGCGGTCGGACTGCTGGGAGCCATCACTGATCACAAGAATCCTGCCTCCCTGTATGAACAGAGCAGCAGTCGAGCGTACATGCTGCCATTACATTCAGTATTATGGAACTCCAGGGGATCGCCAAGTACTATACTCAACCTTTCTTCAGCAGTCCCATAGAAATGAATGATGAGGTAGCATGTATGCTTATCACTGCTCTGTTCAAATAGGGGAAACAAGACCCTCTCTTTTCATGATCAGTGGGGGTCCCAGTTGTTGTATCCCCGTTGTTCAGACAGTTATCACTTATCCTGTGGATAGCTGATAAGTCTAAATCTTGGTAGATCTACTTTATAGTAATTATTTAGCAGTTCTACAACTTTACAGCTGTGAATATGTGTAGATTCATAATACACCCTAATACTGTATAGGGTCTTTCTCTGTCCATGGGAGTAGCTATGGGGGTGCAGAGATAGCAATCACAAGGGCCCAACGGCCTCCCTACAACAAGCCAAAGACACCAGTATTACAGATAGCACATGGTAAGTGCATATATTGCATTGGGCTCAAGAGTAGAAATGATCAAACTTTTCAAAAGTTCGATTCGGCCGCTTTGCCAAATTTTCCCAAAGAATTCGATTCGATCTGAATTCATTTTCTGCAAATCGCGTTAAAAAACAGCTATTTCCTGGCTACAGAGAGCCTGTATAGTGTTGTATAACACTGTGCCTTGCAGTAACACACATAGGGAGCCTACTGTGGTTGTCAAACAATACTGTGAGTCAGTATGACAAGCACATGATAGGCGCCTCTCTTAGAAGCGCTGCACACTTTACTTATTTTGATTGAGCAAAATATCAGTTTTCAAGTCTTTTCTACACCTTTCCCTAGCGCCTGCTGACGTCTCTCCCTGCACTAAGTACACTGGAAAATGCCGGAATCCAAGATGGCGGAGGTAATTTATAGGGCTGTGACATCACAGGGCTGGCTGCTGATTGGCTGCACGCATGGCATTGTGTGTGATCCCGCATTCCCAGAGTTCCTTGCCCCATGTCCTAACATGTGCAGCAGCCATTTGAAGAAAAAATGCGATTCGTTACCACGAAGCGTGGGGAAATCCGGATTCGACGCGAATCGAATATTTCCTGAAATTCAGAACAAATTCCACTTCGTCAGCTTCGATTCAGTCATCTCTACTCAGGAGCTTCATGTTATGCTCTATGATTGTGCTTCTGTAGGCATTGCTTCTAGAAGAGAATACTGCATCTCCCATAGACACCATATGCAATAAGTTAAATGCATTAGAGTTTATCATATGACCCTCAACGAGTTCCTCTTGCCACTGTACAAAGTCCATGCACATAATATTGTAATATGCATAAGTCCTAAGAGTTAACATGAAACTTCAAACATTATGGGAGCCTGATATAATAACTGGATATCATGTTAAAGGCTGTATTAGACAGCCAGATGTTGGCTCCCAGAAGTACAGATCAACGAGATATATGTAGATGCGTACTAGTTTGCATTGGTCTAATTAAAAAGGCTGATGCAAACTGAAAGGGGGATTAGCGATCTCTGTTGCGATGGTTCCTCCCAAATTCAGCCGCATAGATTATGTGCAGGACTGCCATGATTAAACGGAGTGATATGCTGACAATAATCTGCACCTTTTATTATCCTCATAAAATATATACGATCAGCTGAGTGTTCACTCACCAGTCGGCTAATCGGCAATGCTGCTGATATAATAACCCTGATTGTTGGGCCTGAGGAGCTACTGTCGTCATGTGTAATTGTATTGCTTTCCTTTAATATATAGGACTGCAGACTATGCTGACACTATATTGATAGGACTAGTTTTATAAAATAATAACAGGGTTTTACAGGACTATGATATTGATTGCTGGGGCATGTTCACTGCTCACCAAGCACAGCACTGTACAATGTATAGCAACTGTGCTTGATATTGCAGCTCAGCCCCATTCACTTGCATGGGACTGAGCTGCAGCGTGGGCTTGTGACCAATGAACATGCTGTCACTGGCTTAAGAAGGGGAAGTGTATTTTAACCAAGTGCCACAGACTAGTGGGAGTCCGGGTGTCACACTATCCTAAGGATATGTGCAGACACTGAATGGCCCTATATAAAATATTAGCTTGATTGGTGCATATGGTTATATCATATATAAAACATGATGTATAAACATCACAAATTAGAGGATTGATTTGTCAGAAATCAAATTCAGTCCAAATTCAGATGAATTACTAAAACTTACATCGTATTTCAGGGCAACTGGGACACTTATGGTGATTTCAGGAAATTTGCTTATTTTTAATAAAAATCTAAGATTGTTATGTTACAAAGTGCAGTGCACACATCCCATATGTACAGTACAATAATACTATAGAGCCTTACTGAGGATGGCTGTGATAACAATGTTACCTTTCTGGTGCCTCATATCTCAAGTACATTCCTGCTACTTACAATTTCTACACGGTCTACTAGACTATTATATTCCCCTCACACCGGGATAGGAAAGGTTTACATTTAGTAATTATTGAGTATAGGATAATGACTTTGACTTCAGAACAGAATTCTACTTTGTTTTCATAGACATTTTTTTTTAGATTTTGGATTAGTCTGAGGTCTATGGTTTATATTGATATCATTGAGAATTTGTTTTCTTTTACATTTATAATATTTTTGATATATGTCACATTTTACTTAAGGGGAATGTAACAGCTACTGTATATTTTGTTACTTATTAAGACCAGATACTGACACATTGTGATGATTCTGCCTAAATATGGCCATAACTCAGAGATGTATTTTGGTCTCTGGGTAGCGTATTTCTCTCTAGTTCCATTTATTCATTCTGTGTGCAGCTATGAGCCTAGGTGTATATTGGCAGTAGTGGCCAGGCTGGAACAATAGGGCTTTGTATCCATCCCAGAATAGCTATTGTATTCCTATGCAGCCTTGAGTGATCAAACAAACATGCATTGTCCAGCTGCACTGGTTGACCAGATATGGCTGATAACATTGTATCAGGTCATTTGGTCTCATCTACATACAAAAGATCTGGACTTGAGGGGATTATTCTATGAGACCAGCTGCCGCCGGTGACCTCATTCTGGGAGGTGGCATAAAGGGTATAAAAGATGAGGTAAGAGTCAGTGGGAGGAGATTATGCTACAGGATATTACAGACTTTGACTGAGATGCTACTATGAGCAGGCAGGTTGGAATGCTGAGGATCTTTCACATTAAAACCACACTCACCGCCAGTGAGTGCCGGGTTCACCAGATAAATACAAGACAAGACTTCTAAATTTTATATATTTATTAACCCCTAAATGGGTCGGTATTAAAATCTAACATATACAGTTCAGAACAGATATGCAGATATATACAAGCATTAACAGTTACTAGTTGCAAGATACAGTATAAATAAAATAAAAGGGATTAAAAGTGAAATAATTACTTTACCACACATGTCCTTGATGTGGTTCTATAGTCCAACACTCACACATGCAGGTGTGAGTAACCAGTGGAGGCCGTTTAGCATGTGGCATTAAAACAATAATCCAGCCTGCATGCTCTTCACAGTCTCTCAGTATTAGTCCAATAGTCTCTCTGTCTCTTGTAGGCTCATCATCGTCAGCAGCAGCATTCCAACCTGCCTGCTCATAGTAGCATCTCAGTCAAAGTCTGTAATATTCTGTAGCATAATCTCCTCCCACTGACTCTTACCTCATCTTTTATACCCTTTATGCCACCTCCCAGAATGAGGTCACCGGCGGCAGCTGGTCTCATAGAATAATCCCCTCAAGTCCAGATCTTTTGTATGTAGATGAGACCAAATGACCTGATACAATGTTATCAGCCATATCTGGTCAACCAGTGCAGCTGGACAATGCATGTTTGTTTGATCACTCAAGGCTGCATAGGAATACAATAGCTATTCTGGGATGGATACAAAGCCCTATTGTTCCAGCCTGGCCACTACTGCCAATATACACCTAGGCTCATAGCTGCGCACAGTATGAATAAATGGAACTAGAGAGAAATACGCTACCCAGAGACCAAAATACATCTCTGAGTTATGGCCATATTTAGGCAGAATCATCACACACATATAACTTTTTTTTCTAATCTTTGCAATGCCAGCGCTCTACAATTGCTGATTTACTACCTTTCCCAGCAGACCTAGCTGTCTGGTTACCTCTCTGTGCACTCCTGTCTCTTTAAGAATTAGTGTGGTCTCCTGCAAGTTTACTTTCGCCAATCTCTGAGAGAACTGCTGATTATTGGGGGTGCTGGGTGTCAGACCCCTGACAATCTGATAGGATAGGTCATCAATATTGTTTAGCCTGGAAAATCCCTTTAACTGACTTGGTGACACAATAGGCCCACAACTTGATGTCTCTTACAATCTGTTTCACTTTGATTATAATAGTTTTTGTTTATTCTTTTTTCTGTACATGTTTATAGGGGCAGCCATCTTGCCTGAGCTACTGTTAACAACATTTAGAGATATGCTTTACAGCAGCTGAAATGGCCATACCTACAGTAGTCTGGAGATGTTCACTGAGGTCTATGGGAGAGCTTTCTAGACATGCTCTGAGACCTGTGTAGAGGTCATAGTGCAGTGAAGGGGAGTAGATAAGCTGTGAGCATCATCTATTGTGAGTGGTGGTCACCTTGTTATCTATATATACTGTAGTGTTCAATTACATAGCAGTGAATTTAACCACTTCAGTATCGGACCAATTTCTGGTCCAAGACCAGGCACAATTTCAGGTTTTTTTGTATGTGTGGTTTTGGAGGGCTATAACATTCTTATCATTTGCGTTATTCAACTAGTTTCTGCGTCTTTTTTCGGTGATACATAGAGCTTTATTTTTATGTTGTTTTTATTTTTGCATGTGTTTTCATTTTTTTTTTATATCCGGGAAAATATTAACAAAAGAAGAGGGAAAATCTGCCTGTTTTTCACTTTTCATTTTTTTTTTTTTAATTTAGTAAACAAAGTGCTACAAAAAAACTTTTTAAAATAGTTTTTCCTCTCCGTTATGGTAATTTTTATTTTGTATGGTGTCGTCGGGGGGTGGGGCTATAACCTTTAATAACGGCGTTTTATTGGCATATCATTTTAATTTATTTTTTTAAATTTATTGACTTTTTTTTGTTTAACTTTTCTATTAATTTTATTTTTTTTTTACATTGTGTCATAATAGAGCTTTGGAGATATCTGATCACTTTTTTTTTTTGTAGGGAAGGCAGATTTCCCCTGTAACTGGGGTTGGTACATTTAGCCCCAGTTGCAGGAGGAATACAGTCTCCTGCACGTTACTATAGAGCTGATCTGGGTCCTGTAGGACCCAGCAGCTCTTACAGATGCTGATCCCGGCGGATCACATGACCGCCGGGTCAGAGGGGAGCCACAACATGGCACCGCCCATAGATGTGTATACACAGCAATCGGGAAGGCAGGGAAGATAATATACCTTCCCTGCCTTCTCTCTGGGAGCTCCAGCTGAAGTTACAGCCGGCTCCCCATTTCAGCAGCTGCACGATTTTGTGCAGCTGCTGAGTTCTGTTTGGACGTACCGGTACATCCTTGCAGAACTAGACAACCACCTTCCGGACGTATATAGTCTATGGGTGGTCCGGAAGTGGTTAATAAAGCAAACAATGCACAAAATCATTGTAACAACTCTTATTTGCATAAATGTAATTGGACTGGAAATCCTAAACTTTCAATTCCAGATCAATACAATTTCACCAGATTGTGTTAATCCTTGTGGTCTCACTGACATGTTAATGAAGACCTACAAAGATTTTATTGGATGACAGATTAGTTTTACAATAAGGGCATAGGTCCCAATCCTCCTGCTTTACCTATTCATATCCTATGGATCCTTCTGACTCTACCCTAGTCTAACACAAATACATTTTAGGATGAACAACAGCAAATAGTCAGCGACATGTTCCTCATACAGAGTGAGATAATTTTATACACACCATGTTCGCCTGAGATAAGATTGTGCTTACTAACATTTTAGATCATTTCTGTCAGTGCAAATCCCTAATGCATTGTTCAACTAAGTTCAAGGTGAACCTGTGTGGCAAGAAGCAAAAGGAATCAGAATGCTATTTACTTGAACATTATGCTAAAAGTGATACTGTATGGCAAAGGTTTGCACGGCTATGTATACTTCAACAACCATTTTTTTCAGTGCATATATTTGACATAAGAAACAATTTTGCAAGTAGTTTTGAATAAAAAAATATCCTATTGTTTTCTGATTGTTGCGTTTCCATGGTAACAGACTACAAATTGTGTGTAGTCTGATCAGCCAGTTACAATGCCTTTTATCTGTCCACTGCACCTTGGTAATCTACTAAATATGTTAGCAAGGAGTAGGGAATGGAGGAAGGGAGAGTGACTGCAAGATCAGACAACACAGGGTAGTCTGTAACCACGGATACGCTTAGTCATGCATAGGAGCTATAGGCACAAAATGGTATGGTATAAGTGATATTGCAGAGGTTTTCATGGTTACTTGCACAAGGTATTAATACTTAGGAGCTATGCATGTTACACTCCCACACAGTACTGGTAGTGTTTTGTAGTCCTGTAGCGAAGTTATGCCAAAAAAGTGACTACCAAAACTCCTTTTCACATAGGTGACACTGCTTGCCATACTTAGGAACTAGGCCTTTGATGCAGTACTTGCTCCTTGCAACAATGTGGACCAAGCAAACTGATTCAACTCCTCATTCCAATGAGATGTTGCCAAGAACTCATCTCATGAGGCAACTCAACCAATACAAATAAAGACTTCATGTAGTTGGTTGTCAACTATAGTGACGACCAATCAGCTGACCAGTGTTTGGACACATGACCTTCTAGTACTGCTTTGGTTCACCTAGTCCAAAGTAGGTACTAAAAGGGTACCCAGTATCAGGTACTTTCTGCGACTGTTTCATAGCGGAAAATGACGAAAGCAGGTCAAGGTGAGCTGAGAACATCTGGCACCATGTACTGCAAAAGGGGCTTTAGACGATGCCCTTCAGAATAGTCCAAAGTCAAACCGGTTTGGTGACACAGTGGGTCCACACCTGCTATGTTACAGAATGGTAGTTTAGTTTATTTGCAGAGCTGGTTTATTCTTCATTTCAGAGGCAATGAAGCAATAGAAAAAAAAAATAGATGCAAAGTTGGAAAAGTCATTTAGTGTAGAACGTTTTACAGTTTAATTGTATGGGGAAAAAAAGTCAAATAACTTAAATAAATTGATTTTCTTCATATGCAAGAATAGTTGTTTTGACATTTTTGTTGGTTGACCGTGGAAACAGAGAGCAGATAAGCTCCAATATGTTGTATGAAATGTGACTGAGTTTTGCTCTAATATTGTAACTATCATCTGAGCTTGCACAATGCATAGCCCTTTGGTAAAATAGAGGATGAAGCTTAATGGATACCCCAGTATCCAGAAGTACAGTACTGTGCAAAAGAGAATCTAAATCACATCAATATTTGGTGAGATCATCCTTTGTCTTCCATCAGTTCTTCCAGGTTGAAGAACATCTTGGATGTAGCTTGCTCATCCTACTTTCTCTTCATGTAATCGCATTTAACTGGATGATGTTGAGATCAGGGGGGAACACTTTGGGGACCATATCATCACTTTCAGGACTCCTCCTCCAAGGGGCGCTCCCACCATATATTGATGGGATTTAGATTTCTCTTTTTTTCACTCACTTCATTTTGTTAATTGACAGCAATAGACTATTAGCACTTCTATTTTTGAACACATTCTTAGTTTGCAGCAATTCCCCCCCCCCCCCCCATGACTAAAACTTTTGCACAGTACAGTAAGAGAAATGTTAAAGACAAGAATATGCACAAATTTCCAGTGTGGCTTTCAGTCTGCAGCAGGGAATTTTAAGTCTTCTTTCCTTCTTCTTTAATTATAAGGAATTTCATGCTTTATAAAAATGTAGCTACAGTATGTGTCAAGAAGCTGAGTCATAGGCATAATCTAGCCTCTGTCCAAAATTTCTGAGATATTATTACACAGACATCCAATTTTAGCCTGCAGTAAAATTCTGTGTATAGTAGATAGTCATATTTGGATAGTTATTAATTTTGTGATAACATCAATAATAAATGACATTTATGAAATATGCATTATATGGAGGTTTTAGCACCGGACATTAATTTGCTTGGAAGGCGATTATTAGACTAGGCAGGAATAGTATTATTACAAGGGCATGATGTCAGCAATGGACTGAGTATTAACAATATTGGGGTCCCCTATAATGTGTGCTCTGCCGGCTCAGTATACTTTAACTCTACATAAAAAACTTTAATTCTGTACAAAACAAACCTTAACCTTATGGTATAGAGGTACTGTGGACAGAATTCCTAATTAGTGTGGACAGAATCCCTAATTAGTGTGGATAGAATCCCTAATTAGTGTGGATAGAATACCTAATTAGTATAGATAGAATCCTTAATTAGTGTGGATAGTGTTCCTAATTAGGGTGGATAGTATCCCTAATTAGTGCAGACACTGTCCCTGATTATTGTGGATAGTGTCCCTTATTAGGGACAATACCCATGCTAATAAGTGTAGATACTGTCCCCAATTATTGTGGATACTGTCCCAGATTATTGTGAATAGTGCCCCTACTTCGTGTGGATAGTGTCCCCAGTTGGTGTGGATACTGTCCCCAATTACTGTGGATACTGTCCCTAATTATTATGGATAGTGTCCATAATTAGTGTGGGTAATGTCCTTGATTATTGTGGCTAGTGTCTCTGATTAGTGTGGATAGTTCCCCTAATTAACATGATTAAGAATATTGGGTACCCCTTTAATGTGTGCTCTGCTGGCTGGTGTGGATACTTTAATTCTGTATAAAACAAAGCTTAATCTAAGGTAGTGAGGTACTGTGGATAGTATCCCTAATTAGTGTGGATACTGTTCCCAATTAGTGTGGATACTGTTCCCAATTATTGTGGATAGTGTCCCTAATCAGTATAGGTAGTGTCCCTTAGGGTCTAAGGGTGCTATACATATATGTTTTACATTTTTGATCAGTGTTAGTCGCCAGTTGCCAGGTGTTTGGTGGAGAAGGGATAATGCTATTGGGTTGTTTTTCAAGGGTTGGCCTAGGCCCCTTAGTTCCAGTGAAAGCAAATCTTGATGCTTTAGTATTCCAAGACATTTTGGACAATTGTATACTTCCAACTATGCGGGAAGGCCTTTCTCTGTCCCATCATGATGTAGCTGAGTGAGTTTCTTGTGGACTTAACTAGCCCACACAGAGCCCTGACCTCAACCCCATCCAACACCTTTGGATTAAACTAGAACAGACATTACGAGGCCCTCTCATCCAACATCAGGGTCTGACCTCACAAATGCTCTTCTGGATGAATCTGCAAAAATTCCCATAGATACACTGCATAATCTTGTAGAAAGACTTCCCAGAAGAGTGTAAGCCATTTGAGCCGTAAAGGAGAGGGGCATCTCCACATTAATGGATAGCGTGTAGGTGCCCCAGTACTTTTGTCCATATACAGTATGTAGAGTAAGTGCACGTGTACATGTTTAGTGAGGGTGAGTGTTATGTCTCTGATACAGATTCCTGTTCCTTGTAGGGTTGCATGGTCTCCACCATCAGTAAACACCAGCTGCAGTGCACACCTGTCTGCTTCACATGGCTGATAGTTACAGCTTTGATTTACAGTGTAAACAAGTACATAGGTGGGGTACAACTTATAATTATAGTACAGGTCTGTAGTGTGAATACTGAGTGTGGCAATATTATGGGTAAAACATTCTTATTATTGCTGAATATGGAGTTGTGCATAAAAAGGGTTATCCCATAAAGGACATGTATCACTTACCGCCTGGACCAGTTCTTGCATGTGCCCTGCCACATCTTGCAGTGCTTTTGGATATGATGGAAACAGCCAAGGACAGAACTCACCTGTTTCTGTTAGTCCCATAGTCAGTGATTATAATGGTACTGTGCATGCATGACTCCCTGCTCTACATGCACCTTACTGCCATCTGGTGGGGCTCCCAATGATCAGACACTTATTAACTCCATGTGTATAGCCCTTTAATCATGTTATTTATCCTGTACCAATAGGACGGGTGTCAAACTGTTCTCTGGGATTCTTTACACATTCCATTGCTCAAGTTGTGATCATTACCCAAAGGACTACATCCTGGTGTTTACTTGCTACCAGGCCCTGGACCCTAAGAGGGCCCCAAGGGTCCCTCTGCCATCTAAAATATATCACTATTCTAAATGGCACAAAGTAGGTACATCTCCTGAAATACAGTATACCATATTACCTCTAAACTTCGGTTTGTCCTTATGCTCTTTGTCAGATCATGGCTGTGTCTGGGGATCGGGAACTGGGACCTGGGGATTTACTGTAGAAAACTTTATACTTCGTTGCAGGGGGAAAGGGTAAAGACTGGATAATCTTTTAGACTCTATTTTCCCTAATTTAGTCCTTAAACAAATCCTTTAGTAACCCTCAGGATCCAGTTATTCTGTGGGGTGGAGATACATGTATATACACTTTACTTTGTCTTAAAAACTACATATACAGCACTAACCTTACAAAGAATGTGACCCAATCTTCTTTCCAAGTCCAGATACATTCTCCCTTTTTCCTCTAGAAACATTTTCTGTTTGACCCTCAGCTTTAATGCGTCTCAAGCATTATATCTCAGTATTTCCTTACAACCTTGAACTTACAAATTGTATTGCTCCCAGTCCCCTTTCTAATAATTCTCTGGAGCTCTTGTAAGTGGAGGGAGTGAGTAATGTGCTAGTATATCCACGTGTCCCGAGAACCAAACAAGTCCCAGCTGATGTAACTTTACATGGACTTGGAGCATTTCCAATAGTGAAATTGGCCAACAAAATGTCTTCAGAATGTTTTTTTGACAGTAATAGTGGACTGGTCATAGGATGAATAATCCAGTGAATTCATCTAGGTGGAAAGAATTTCAATTATTCTTAATAGAATCCTGAATAATGTTTTTCTAACGCTATTGGAATATTCTATCCTTACAGCAATGCAGCAAGACTTAACCCCTTATCCAAGAATGGATTCTTTATTATATAATAATGTTTTTTTTCATATTTGCTGCCATTGACTATGTTAATGTATACACTTATTTCTTTTGATTTCTTATTTGTCCTGGATGCTAGACACAACATGGATCCTTATCTATATACTTATCCTTACAATTACAATACTGGTTTGAGTTTTTACTATTAAAGGGGTTGCCTACTTTGGACAGTCTCTTTTTGTGAGAAGGTGATAACTGATGATGACCTGAGATGGTGTTAGTGGGGAAGAACATGATAGGGTTAGCACTGTTGCCCTGGGGTCCTGGATTCAATTCCAACCAAGGATGGCATCTGCTTGTGTGGGTTTCCAAAGACATACTGATAGAGAATTTAGATTGTGAGCCCTACTTGGAACAGGGAGTGACGACACTATCTGTAAAGTGCTGAGGAATATATTGGTGCTATATAAGCAAGAGGAAGATGGTGTTACACCGTACTACTATCTTATCTGTCTAGTGACAAAGTAGTGAAGGACTATTGAATGACCAGAAAGCAATAGATTAGAATGATGCACTCACGCGAGAGAGAACAGGTAGAGATGGAAAGCAGCCAGGTTCCTATGGAGCACAATGAGCCAAGTATTGGCTGCTGGAGAAGTATCAGATTAAAAGATGATATAGTGTCCAGTGGCCGTGCCAGGGCACCAGAAGGAAGTGATGACTATAGAGGTTTGTGGCTTGGCAATGTCAGGGTGCTACAGCTCTTGGGGATACCACAGACAAAGTGAAGCCACCACTGCCAACCTTTCTAAAGATGTTCTGTAACAGAGACTGTTCCTGCTTTTAAGCAATTTTCTTGTGTCATGCCTCACTACGAGAAGATTTACAGGTGCATCTCAATAAATTAGAATATCTTTGAAACATTTATTTCTTTCAGTAATTAAATTTAAAAAGTGGCCTCCTATATTTTCTAGATTATTTACACACAGAGTGTTCTATTTCAAGTGTTTTATTTCTATAAATGTTGATTATGGATTACAGGTAATGAAAACCAAAATTTAAGAAACTTTGAATATTGTAAAAAAGTTCAGTATTGTAAATTCAGTGTGTCACCTGCCAAGGTTTCCTAAGACTTTAAATGGTCCCTCAGTCTGGTTCAGTAGGACACACAATCATGGAAGACGCTGATTATGAATTCTATTTCTGAATTACTGAAATGAATGAACGTTTCAAAAATATTCTAATTTATTGATATGCACCTGTATGTGTAGTAAAAATTACTTGCCAATACTACAGACCCCTCTGTCATTATTTCTACCATAGGAAATTAGCATTATCTACTGCCTATTGAAATTACCAGGCTGTCTATGTAATGTAATGCAATGTAGTCTACATGCAAAGTTACTCAACTTTGATTTAGATTATATCTAAATTGTAAAACTGTGTGATATTCCCAGAAGTGGGAATACCATTGTATGTATAGTGTTTGGTATTAGGGATGTAACTAAAGGCTCATGGGCCCTGGTGCAAAAGCTTAGATTAGGCCCCCCTGCACAACTCATTAGCATCAGTCACTTACCACCATTCATTATAGCACATTTCCATTTCCCTTTCCATCTCTATCTGAGCCCAGACTACCATGAAGACTTGCTTAGAACATATCTGTGCACACAAGCTTCCCATCATTCCCAACTCCTGCCAGTGCCCACCACATAGTAATTGCGCCCACTTTTGTGCCTAAGGGGGCGTTCACACTACTGTTGGTGACCATCAGTAGTGTCCGTTGCTATTGTCCATTACAATATTTTAGCATTGGACACTAGCTGAACCATCAGAAATCCATTAAAATTTCCATTCATTTCAATGGGTATTTACAGTATATTGTGTCCGTTAGTGTCTGTTTGTGTCCGTTTACACCAAATCTGTCAGAAATCCTACATGCAGGACTTTTTGTCCGTTTGGAAAAAAACGGATTCTTGACGGACAGCAAGTGTCCGTTATTTTTTTTTAACATTGAAGTTTATGGGTAACAGATTATTACGGACAGTAACTGATAGCCGTCAGTTACTGTCCGTTATTTTATGTCCGTTTTTTCCTGCGCATGCTCAGAAAGCAGAAAAAAAAAACCCCAAAAAAAACGGACAGTGTTAAAAAACGGACACTAACTGATGCTAACTGATGCTAATGTGTCTGTTTTTTTTTTTAACTAATCCATTAATTGGATCAGTTAAAAAAACGGATACATTAACATCACTTAGTGTCCGTTAATGTCTGTTATGATAGGTGTCCGGGTTTTTTTTTTTTTCTTTTTTTAATGGACACTATCAGAACGGACATCAACGGTAGTGTGAACCCTGCCTAAGCCTCCACCCTTTGTTCACTATATGTTCACCAAATGCTGCTTTTGGGATTAAAAGGTTATTTTTGTCCTTTCTAACATTGAAAGTCTGTGTATAGTAAATTTTCACCTGCCTCACTCCAGCGCACCATAGGGAAAGAATAATAAATTTACAATGAACAGACTGCTCCAGCTCACCAGAGGGCAGGAATAATAAATTTGCAATGCACAGACTGCCTGATGTCAAAAGAAATCTGGATCAAAACCAGAAGTGTAGTCATCCTTAGTGTGGTGAGGGTGACCTGTGGGTCCTCCTGTGGGCAGCTGTGACCACTCCAAACTCTATGATTACACCAGTGCTTATGGGCCCCGTAAGGCTCCAGGGCCCAGGTGCAACTGCATCCTCTGTACCCCCTCAATTTATGCCCCTATCTGGTATACTGTTGTTGGTTGCTATAGGCTGCTCATCAGTTGTGGTCCATGGCATTCTCTGGGGGGGGCTGTATATTATGATGGGGATGTTTTGGAGGCTGCAACCTTCTTCATTCTAGGGATCATAACCATTCAGGAAATAGAATATTAGTGGACTCTCATTTCAAATACATTTTCATGTAAAATGGACTATATTTAGTAGAATGATATTAAGAGTGATAGGGCTGAATTTAGCCAACCCTGCACTCTAGAATTCTGGATTATTCTCAAATATAGGGAGTTGCAACTTCTTGAGCTTATTTGCCCAAAAATGTAATGACTTTTGAAAATTGGGTAGGAATACGGATGAGCGAATCAGTTCGTAAGGGTTTCTTAAGAATTTTCCAAGAAAATGTTATACTCGATTATATACTCTTGGGTCCCTTCACCAAACCAAAACTTGTGGGAGAATCTCATTATGTGGGAGAGTGGGTTTGGGTAGCCTGTCTAGCCTTCTGTACCAAATTTATTATATTGAAAAAACACAAAAATTGGCACAATCTCACTTGAGTGGAGTTTCATTTTTGGACAAAAGTGTTACCCTAGATTCATACGACCAAGTTTCACCCACGAAACTTCCGTGTGTTGGCAGATTTACCGGCCTGTAACACCTGCCTCCCAGTGACATACTGTCCCATAGTGATTATAATACAGGACAGTATGTCACTGGGAGGCAGGGACTCCTAGCATCATAGATAACTATACGGCTAGGAGTCCCGCTCCCAGCATGAAGTTCAGGCCGGTAAATCTGGCGAACACATGGACCAAGTTTTACAGGTGAAACTCGGTGGTGTGAATGGGGGGTTAGACTTATAGCTGCACCAAATTTATCAAATATTATTTGATTTTTTTAAAACATTTGATAAATTTGATGCAAATTACATTAATGTGAAGTCCAGCAAAACTGACTTTAAAAATTGGCATCATGATGAATCTGCCCTGATAGGGTCTATTTAATGTCATCTGATCTGCTAAACATTTATGTATGAACATGTCTGTATTCCAGAGACTACAACCCCCATCTGTGCAAAGGACATCAGTGATGTGTTGATGAAAGAGCTGGCCTTTCTCTCCGGTAAGCAGAGCGCTCCTCTCCGTCCCTCTGTGCTATCTTGTAATTAAATCCTCACCATGAACTTGCGGACTGTTTGGCAAAGTGATACCCTGCGTATTATCCTGTAGTCTGTAATGCCACACAAGTGTACTTAATAAAACATTACAGGGATTTAGAACATATAAGGTTTCTCAATGGAGATAATGAAGTCACAGACCATTTATGACTGCACTGCTTATTAATATATTGAGCGAGGATAGAGATAGAGAGCTGTGCATATTTAGGCTCTGATCACACTGGCATCATGGCTTCTGGCTATACAGGATGACATGTACATTAGGATCTGTTTCCTCTTGTTGGCTTCTAGTGGGTCCATCAGGTATCTGATATTTTGGACATTTTATTAGTCCGATCACCATATGAATACACTATACTATTATTGGGTATTAATGTGTTACTATGCAGGGCTCCAGGGACGACAAAGTTATTAAAGGGGTATCCAATCTCATATAGTGATGGCATATCGCTAGGATTAACATCAGTTTATGATTGGTCCACAACATTTTTCCTGCAAAGTGATAACCCATTGTGTATAGAAACTAAAGCACTGACTGCAGTTTCTTGCATGATCAGGTGATCAGGAGCGGCACTGTACAAGGGTCCCAGAAGTAAGACCCCCATCGATCATAAAGTGATTACATATCCTACTGATACGCCATCACTTAATAACATGGAAATTCCCCTCTAACCTGGCAGTCAGACCCACAACAACTTCATAGCAACAATTAACAGATAAGACAATGTGCCCACAACATTCTGCTATTGGCGTTTCCTGTATAAAATTTGAAAAAAATACCTAACCCCTAGCACTCCCTTCTGAAACAGGTGCACTCTTTATCCAGGGTCAGCGCCTCATATTGCATCCCTTTACATAAACGTGGCTTACCTGCAGTACCAGATGCATCCCTTGGATAAAAGTGGCGCTGTTTCTGGGGAGACAAAAAAAAACCTTCATTTTCTGTAAAAGTAGTCTGTGACCAGAACCCAACATATCAACCTAGCCCTGCAGATACATAGGTTAGGGTCGCCTGTTTCAAATGGTATTTCCTCTTTGTGAATCGGTGTTGCTGAGATATCACAGTTTTTGTTCAATATGCAAATTAGTTCTGTGGAGCAACAATGTAATTACCTTTTTGGAGCAATGGCAACGCCCTAGTTGCTCTAAAGATGTCATTTCTATTTTGACAAAAACATAGATATCTCAGTAACAGAGGCCCCCAATTCACAAGGGGCAAATACTGTATAAGTCAGGTCAGGGGACCCTAACCTATCTATCTGCTGGGCTGGGTTGCGCTGCTGGATTCCTTAAACTTATACAGCTTCATTTCTTATAATGAAATGTCATCCTAAAAACTGTATCAGGGAGCTGAAGAAATATCATTTTTAAAAGAATATTTGTATTGCAAATATTTCATTTACAGTTAAGCTTTTTAAGTTTACAGAATCCAGCAGAGCAACCCAGCCCAGCAGATAGATAGGTTATAGTCACCTGACCTGAATTATACAGTATTTGCCCCTTGTGAATCGGGGCCTTTGCCCCTGTATATAGTTAATTTATTATATGCTTTATAACAGCTAAATACCCTGGCTTTACAGATCTGTGATGTCCCATTGACTTTTTATAGGTGGTCGGGGGGAGAGATAACGGCTGGATCATCACACTTCCTGAGAACAACACATTCCATGAAGTTCCGGAGAATGTACTGGAGACTGTGCTGACATATTTAACCTCCATCCCAAGGTACGGCTTGTAGGACATTTATCTAATAGACATAAGCTGCTTGGTAAATACAGCGTTTTAATGGGAGTTTTAGCTTTCAGGGGGTTTAAAATTACATAGAAAGGTCAAACAGTGACATAATATTAATCGTGCTTCGAAAGTAAATGTTTAGACAGTGCTGCCTGTTAAAAGTGGCCCATGAATGTGTCTGTGGGTTTACATAAGAGAAGGACTAATGAGATGTTTACCTGCACTTAAAGGGCAACTCCACCTTTGATTAATATTGGTTATACAGTCAGCGATTATTTCTCACTCACTTTACTCATGTTTTTACCTGTCAGCTAAATGCTATTTATAGATCTTATTAGAATTGTATTTTCATTATAATTATCGCTGGTGTGAATGAATACCTAGGACACCGAGCATGGCAACATGAATATCAAATAGTCTGATGTATTTATGAATACATAATACGTGTGACTTGTTAGTGACTACTTTAGGGCTTAGGTTCACAGTGTGCAATAAATGTGCCCTAAAGGGGTGCAAGCAGGGGTGAACCTAGTCTCTCTGCTGCCTGAGGCCAACTATAGAAAGGTTCCCCCCCCCCCAAAAAAAAAAAAAATACCCAACCTGGCTATCTTTTGTTCTGTGATAAGTAAGCATAATAAATAAATACATACATTTTATTAAATGATTTTAAAGCCCAAAAGTCTGAGCTTATTTATTTCATAATATATATTTATAAAGGATGGAGCTTTCTGTTATAGAGCTTCAAATTCCCAGTATAGGCATTCCCTGTGTAGCCCTAAAGATACAGGGGCATCACAATAAATTAGAATATCTTTGAAATGTTTATTTCTTTCATTAATTAAATTAAAAAGTGAAGTCCTATATTTTCTAGATTCTTTACACACAGAGTGTTCTATTTCCAGTGTTTTATTTCTGTAAATGTTGATTATGGATTACAGGTAATGAAAACCCAAATCTAAGAAAATTAGAATATTGTAAAAAAGTTCAGTATTGTAAATTCAGTGTGTCACCTGCCAAGGTTTCCTAAGCCTTTAAATGGTCCCTCAGTCTGGTTCAGTAGGACACACAATCATGGAAGACGCTGATTATGAATTGTATTACTGAATTACTGAAATGAATGAACGTTTCACAGATATTCTAATTTATTGAGATACACCTGTAAGTTATTAAATTTAGTTTGCCATCATCCACCAGTAGGGGAAGCTTACCACGCTTGGATTTAATGGAGTTCAATGAAAGCTGTAAACATGTAAGTAGGAATATATATATATATATATATATATATATATATATATATATATATCCCACTGGAGCTCTTATTCCCAATATTTTACCCACTTCTGAACCTATTTCGTTGCTTTACAGCAAAACATAAAGCATATATACAAAGGCTAAAGTCATCAAGACCATCAGGCCATTGTGCAAAGCTAAAATCGATCAACTAATACATAATATATTTTATAAACTGTATCGTAGCAAAATATTAGATTTATAGAATGTTTCTTTGTGAGATATACTGAACTGAGTCACACTTGTAGATCACAAAACATATAAATGGGGAAGTCTTTCCAAGCGTTCCTATAGAAATACACTGATGAGAGATGTATTTCCAAAATGAAAATGTAATGCATGTGTATTATACTGTCTCACCTTCACATCTGTGAAATGTTACCTTTATTTTCATTGCATATAGTTAATATGTTTTCAATTTGTTAGAATATCAAATATATGGTATGCAAGCAGAGGCATAAATTGAAGCTCCTGGGCCCCAATACAAGATCTGTACCTTTAGAATAGTGGTATATTTGAAGCATAACTAAACTTTCAGACAAGTTTTGCTTTTCTGGCAGCATTTATGTCATTAATACCTTTTGTAATATACTTTATTAACAGATCTTTTCTCCTTTCTGTGAGATCCTGCATTTTTTTATTCTTTTATAAGTGGTTGAAGTGACCCTTTCCCCCCTCATTTTCTCTACATGTTACACAGTCCGTACTCCATACACAGTAACATTCAGTGAGAGGCAGAAACAGCTCTCAATACAGAAACAAGGGAAAGAATAAGGAGATGCAGGATTTCACAGAAAGGAGCCAAAATGTGTGAATAAAGTATATTATAAAATGTATTAATGACACAAATACTGCCAGAAAATCAAAAGGTGTCTAAAAGTGTAGTTACACTTTAATGCGGCAGAGGGACCTTTGGGGCCCCTCAGGGTTCAGGGCCCTGTAGCGACTGCTTGTACCTCCTAAAGCAACACCTCTGTATGTAGAAGTGTGCTAGTATTACTATTATGTTACAATTAATAATCCCTATAAGAATGGACTATATACTCCCAGTTTCAAAATAATAATCTATTTATTTCATTATCAGGAAAAATACATAAAAAACACAAATAGATAAAAAAAAATAAAAAAAAAAATAGATGCACTTTATTTTTTTTATTTACACTTGATGCCCACCCCCAGATAAGGTTGTAGCCGAAACTCGCATCAATGTCATAGCTGAAGATCTCACAGAGTCTCTTTACAAACATGGGTTTGTTATAATATGGGAAATATTGATTATATGATTTGGGTTGTAATTCTGCCATACCCATTTAGTTATACTCTTTTTGAGTCTGCTCCATTTGGGGCTCATATGTGTTATGTTTTGGGGGGTGGATCCAATATTAAAATATTTGTTATCCATTTATGTCATTTTTTGTTCTGATACATATATGACATGAATTGTTATATTCCGATATTTACATGACCTAAATTGTGATTTTGCTATTCTCACATGAATTATTTATATTCAATGTGGAATATTATATGATATGATATGGTATGTGAGTTATCCACGGGTATACATGCAATTGTTCTCCTGGTATATAATGCTACGTTCATGTATTGTGTGACGCATCCTTTTCATCTATTTGTGTTGTTTATATGATTTTTCTGATAATGAAATAAATAAATTGTTCTTATGATATTGGGTGTATGCAGTCTTATAGGGGATTTATTTGGGCTTGTATATTTGTGGTGGAGTGGTATTAGAATGACCCCCATTGGACATTGACATATTAGGGGTTTCTTTGTTTTGAGTGCTATGTATGTGTTATTATTACAATTAATAGTAATGCTGCTCTTTATTACCACCTGGTGGTTGTAGGTGGTATTGTTATGCATCATTATTATTTCTGTTTGTGTAAAAACAGTCGGTCTTTTCTATTCTTACCAAACCCCTTAACCTGTCAGCGCTCCAGCCTCTAACATTTCTGTTTTATTAAATACTCATATTTACTATGTAATAATTAGAGATGGACAAATCTTGCAAGGTTTTTGTCACAAATATTTATGGGGTTCGTCTGCCTGTTTAGTTTTGGGCCAAATTTGTTACTCAGTGCATAATAAGTGGTAGCTCAGGGGAGATGTGGAAACATAATAATAGATCACCTTCCCTCACCTCTCCTGGGCTCCCTTGCAGCTTCTGGCACTCCATTAGGGTCCTCTTCTGGCTTCCTGGGTGATGTCACTTGCCCCAGAGACCGCTGAGGCCCAATCATAGGCGTACGGGCTGATTTCATGATACTTTCATTATAACATCATGACATTGGTGTGCCCCAGTCTCTTCAGATCCCAGAGTATAATAAATGGAGACCCAGGAGAGGTGCGGAAGCATTATGAACACTTGTACTCATCCTTCACTTTTCCTTGTGGCATCTGGTACCCTTTTCTAGTCACCCTCCAGTCTCCTGGATAATATCGGTGGCCACTGAAGCCCAGTCACAGGCCTCAGCAGTCCCTTGGGTCCCGTGTTGTCATCCAGGAGGTCGGAAGGTGGCTAGAAAAGGGCACAAGATGCCGAGGAGTGGTGAAGGATGAGTACAAGTGTTCATGATGCTTCTGTACCTCTCCTGGGTCTCCATTTAATATAACTTTGTGTTATGCTCTTCCTCTATTATTCCTCCTGAAAATGAATGAATGGATTGACAACTAGGTGTTACAATTCCCCCTGTCAATGGGGTGTGTCCTTAAGCAGCACTAATTGGATACAACTCAACTGGTAACACACAAGTTGTAACTAAATACAGCACAATACAGGGTTGTAATAAAATATACACAGAATTTTTATATTATGGGTAATACAAGTATTTATAAAAACAGGCCTGTCAGGAGAGGTGAGGGGTCCTCTATAAATTCCCGTGTTGTATTCCCATAGCCTCCTGGTTACATGGGTAGAGGATCTGACTGCAGGAAATCTATGACTATGGTAACAAGTTATCTTTCCTTTATTTCTTCTAGTAAAGAAGAAGATGACATTAAATTCATTGTAATATTGGACAGGAGGTTGGATACATGGACGTCCGTAAAATTAACACTTCAGAAATTATCAGTAAGTTGCAGCCATAATATTATTTATTCATTTCTTTATTAGGCTTACTTGTATAGCGCCATCATATTTCGCAGTGCTTTACAGACATTGACAGTCACTGTCCCATATAGGGATCACAATCTACATTCCCTATCAGTATATCTTTGGAGTGTGGGAGGAAACCGGAGCACCTGGAGGAAACCCATGCAAACATGGGGAGAACATACAAACTCCTTGCAGATGTTGTCCTTGGCAGGATTCGAACCCAGGACTCCAGCGCTGCAAGGCTGTAGTGCTAACCACTGAGCTTCCATAAGTGTGCATTAAGCAAATGTGATAAGTTGCGGTTATAACATATTATATCCTAGTTAGGTAGTCCGTAGATCAGGATCTGCTCGTAGATTTCCAACAGGTTCTGACTCAATGACAGTTCCATAAAGTGTACTGTACCTGCCATTTCATACATGCTCCTTATTGCATTCATGGTCCATTTATGCTCATAGCTCCATCACCACACAAATCCCCTACCTTATTGCACTCCTAGTTACCCTTGCTATACCTGGGGGCATGTCAACAGTGTAAAAAGTCTAGCATCAGTGTAGGTGTCCCTGAATTCCTTTTATGAATTACATATGCATTGACCAATGGGAAGCACAATGTTGCTTCTAATATTAACCCTTCCTGCCAGCTACAGTATGGTGCCTCTGCAACCACAACCAATCTGTGTGTCCTATACATGCAGTCCTATACATTGTAGTGGCATTCCCATTTCTACTGTCACATGTGAACTTTGAGACAATGCAGTAAAACTGTGTGCATGGCTTTGTATAACATTGCGCAACAAACTAAGAAATATATTTTCTCCTTTAACCCTTTATGAATGTGTAAATTTAAAATTTTAAGGCTAAGGCTAGATTCACACTTGCGTTGTAGTCTCCGTAGGAAACTCTCCTGCAGAATTCGCTTAAAATCGTCGGAGAGAAAAGGCCTGCAAGGAGGACTTTTCTCTCTGCTGGTTTCAGTATATAAGTGGCAGAAACCCGGCGGATCTCATCATAGTCTATGGGGTCTGCGGGTTTCCACGGGTAACTGCTTTTTAAGCGGACAGGGTCTCCATTTTTCAGGTCCCCGTGCGGACCAGAATGACGGTGACCCGAACACTAGTGTGAACCTAGCAAAAATGAATGTATTATTGAAAAAAATAATTGAAATGTCTAAATTTCACCTACATTTTGTTTTAATTCCTGTGAAACCTTAAAGGGTTAACAAACTTTCTAAATACTGTATTGAATTATTTGAGGTATATTAGAAGCATAAAGTCCGCAGAGGAAAACTCTGCAGACTTTCAGTGAAAAGCGCTGCAGGAAAAACCGTGAAGTGTTTCCACCACAGTTTTTCCCGCTGCACTTTTTGGCTGCGGCCTGCTATGTGGGGCCTTAGCCTAAGTCGGGTACCAGTGCTGTTTCTTTCAGTATCTGAAATTGTCAGTATAAGGACATGTGCACATGGGATGGAGGTTTGGTCACATTGGTTGTAACCTTGAGCTGTGACAGAGCAATGATTGAATTCAGGACAGAGCGCTGATGCTGCTTGCAGTTTCTTGCAGATAATGGACATTCACATTAGTTTGCGTCCTTATGTTTCTTACAGGAATAAAGTCCTGTTTCTAATTTCTGTATATCTGACCTAAATTCTACTGTCTGCAATGTCTAAAGAAATATATATGATAAATCCAAGTTATATACTATGCAAAGAACAGAAATCCATATAATGAACGGTATGTACTAAACTTACAGGAAAGTTAAAAGGGAGTCTGTCAGCAGTTTGTTCCTCTCAAAATAGGTGACTAGGAAACCAGTTTTAGCATAACTATGTGGATGTTCTTAATGGGAACATGACCCAGAAAAAGCAGTTTCAATCTGTCACATGTCTATTGGTCATTCTCTAACAGTGAAGTGTCCTGGGATCTCTGCAGTAAATGCTCTCCAACAACTCCCCGCTGCTCCTGAGTGACAGATCTATTGTCCATCGAAAAGACCTCCAGAGCTGTCATTCAACAGCAAAGGTGACAGGTTGGGAAGACCCCTGATCTATTCACTTAAGAGACTAGAGGAGGGATTGAGAAGACCACTAGAGCCTTCACTTAAGAAAAGGAGGAATTGGAGAGACCTCTAAAACCTTCACTTAAAGTGGTTTTCAAATGTCCCTGTTTTAGCTGCTTTGCCTGCTGTCTCTTCTTCTCACTTCCTGTATCCTTCATCAAACAGTCAAAGCTGCCTCCCCCGAGCTTGCTGAATAGGACACTATGAAATATCACAATATAGACTTTGCCTTTTACATTAGAAATTATTTGTTATGATTACTAGAAATCTAATATAAATGCAGAGCAAATACTATGCACAGTAAATGTATATTACATTATGCAGGTTTGTTTAGAACACTTACCATGCTTCTAAAGAACAGAATCAGTGTTATCTTTGTGTTTATGTAAAGAGATATCAGACATGACTTTATCAGCAAACTGCAATTAGCTGAACTGATTGTCCTGCAATCAGAGCTGTAGATAACAGTGAGAGCATTCAGCCCCCCCCCAGAGAACAGTAACTGAGTAATCCTGTTTTATCACATAGGATGTGCTCCATGCAAACGATGTGTAAACAATGGAAGGAATAATGTCACATAGCAGACAAACAAAGCAGCATTGACTAAAGCAATATATGTAGGGAAACTCTTCAATTTACATAAACTAGCAGTATAGATAGTGTCCTTGAGATGGGAATACTCCTTTAAGAGAAGACAGGAGTGATTAGGGAGACTTCTAAACCCTTCACTTAAGAGAAGAAAGAGGGATTAGGGAGACTGCCAGAGCCTTCACTTAAAAGAAGAAGGAGGGAGTAGTGAGAGTGACAGAGCCTTAATTTAAGAGAAGAAGGAGGGATTAGGGAGAGTGACAGAGCCGTCATGTAAATGGAATGAGTCACCATATGTTATACATATTTTTAAGAAAAAAAAAAATATATATATATATTTTTTTTTTTTTAACTTTCCAAGTCATTATCTATATTTAATGTATTATGTTCTGCAATTTTCATCCATTAAGCCTAATAATAGACTGACAATTGCCAATTCTATAGGGATTTTCTTTGCAGCAGTTACCTTGACATCCCAGACAAGTCAGACAGCTTAACAATAGAGGATAACACCTCCATAGATAACATCACATAACACCCATCATTACTTCCGCTTATGACAATAGATGATGTTGCAACTAAGAAAACTCTCCCATAGAGCTCCATGAGTCAGCTCCAGACTGTTGCTGCCTATGGCCATGGCTATGCTGTAAATCCATTAGCAGAGCAGAGGAGAAGTTCAGGCAAGATGGCAGCCCCCATAACCTTGTGCAGAAAATAGAATAAAAAACTCTACAATCAGAAAATAAAAATAGATCAGAAAAAAAGTGACAGATTTTATCTAGTGTTAATAAATAAATACAAAAATTAGCAATACATTCCTTTCAAGACCATAAAGAAGGGATTGGAGAGACCACTATAGCTACTCACTTAACCACTTCCGGACCGTCCATTGGGTTTTTAGGTCCAGAAGGTGGTTGTCTATTTCTGCAAGGACGTATCGGTACGTCCAAGCAGAACTCAGCAGCTGCACGAAATCATGCAGCTGCTGAAACGGGGAGCTGTCTGTAACTTCAGCTGGAGCTCCTAGAGAAAAGACAGGTTTATTACCTTCCTGATTGCTGTGTATACAGCGCTATGGGCCCCGCCATCTTGCGGCTCCCCTCTGACCCGGCGGTCACGTTGTCCACCGGGATCAGAGTCTGTTAGAGCTGCTGGGTGCTACAGGACCCAGATCAGCTCTATAGTAATGTGGAAGTAACGTGAAGGCTGCATTCCTCCTGCAACTGGGGCTAAAAGTCCCAGCCCCAGTTACAGGGGAAATCATCCTCACCCACAAAAAAAAAAAAAAAAAAGATATCAGATGTCCCCAAAGGTCTATTATGACCTTATGGGGACACAATGTTAAAAAAGAAAAAAAAAATTAATAGAAAAGTAAAAAAAAAAAAAATATGTAAATAAAATAATAAAAAAATTAAAAATAATAAAACGCCCTTATTAATGATTATAGCCCCACCCCCGACGACACCATACAAAATAAAAATTACCGTAACTGAGAGGAAAAACTATTTTATAAAGTTTTTTTAGTAGCACTTTGTAGTGTTAAATAAATATAAATAAAAAGTGAAAAACAGACAGGTTTTCCCTCCTCTTTTGTTGATATTTTCCCAGATATATAAAAAAATTAAAACACATGCAAAAATAAAAACAACATAAAAATAAAGCCCTACTTGTCATCGAAAAAAGACGCAGAAATTAGTTGAATAACGCAAATGATAAAAATATTATAGCCCTCCAAAACCGCACATACAAAAAACTTGAAAATGTGCCTGGTCTGGAAAGGGGGTGGGGGCGTAAAGCATCTGGTATGGAAGTGGTTAAAGAGAACCTTTCATGTCCTCAGGCACATGCAGTTTAATATACCGCTAGAAAGCCGACAGCTTTCCCATTATATGCCCCGGGGCTGGAGATATCAGTGCCGTTAGTTTCGGCACCGATCTCTGCCCATCGTCAGAAGGGTGTTCCTGACAGTCTAGCTGTCCATAGCCCTGTACTGTCAGAGGGGGTGTTCCTTACTGCCCAGCGATGAGGCTGAGCTGTGAGGAACGCCCTCCCCGTACAAGTCTATGGACAAGTACAGTTATGGGGGGCGTTCCTCACAGCCCAGCTAGACTGTCAGGAACGCCCTTCTGACGATGGGCAGAGATTAGTGCCGAAACTAATGGCACCGATATATCCAGCCCTGGGGCACATAACAGGAAAGCCGACAGTGCGCTGTCAGCTTTCTAGCGGTATATAAAACCGCATGTGCCTGATGTGTGGTATTATATACCACTAGAAAACCGACAGTGCGCTGAATTCAGTGCACTGTCCACTTTCCCAGTATGTGACCCGATGCTGGAGATATCTGTGCCAGTGGCGTAACGATCTTGTTCGCAGGGAGTGCAACCGCGACCGGGCCTGGAGGAATACGGGGCCCGCGGCCAGCTGGAAATGGCCAGGTCCCCAGACCACCATGACAGGGGAGGTGTATAAAAATAAAAAATACTTATACTCACCTGTCTTGGGCTGAGCATGTGCTTCGGGGCTCTTCCTGCGGTAGATACTAAATCCTAGTGGGCTAAAGCACCTTTGATGATGTCATGACCATGTGATCAGACTCTTGCTTGGGCAGAGCTATTCTGGATTATACGTGACAGTGTGGTGTTACACAGGAAGAGGAAGATGCTGGGTACGGAGACTGATGGAAGGTAAGGAGGAGAGAAGAGAACATGTGTGAGCAAGACTGGGAAATGGGGGTGCAGGCTGCGTGTGAGCAAGAGGGGGGAATGGGGGTGCAGGCTGTGTGTTAGCAGGAGGAGGGAATGGGGGTGCAGGCTGTGTGTGAGCAAGAGGGTGATGTGGGAATGTAGGCTGTATTTAGACAAGAAGGGGGAAGGGGGGTTCAGGCTCTGGAGGGGTGGGCACTGTGAGCACATAATGCTGTGTGGGGGTCATTGGTGAGCACATAATACTGTGTGGGGGCCACTGTGAGCATATAATACTGTGTGGGGGCCACTGTGAGCATATAATTCTGTGTAGGGGCCACTGTGGAGCATATAATACTCTGTGGGGCCACTGTGAGCATATAATACTGTGTGGGGGCCACTGTGAGCATATAATACTGTACCCCTTTCACATATCTGAGATATCGCTTCAGTGCCCGTAACTGCCACTATCAAGAATTCGCTCTAGGAAAGGGGTAGGGGGCCCTGAACAAAAGTTTGCACCCGGGCCCACAAGACTTTAGTTACGCCACTGATCAGTGCTGTTAGTTTTGGCACCGATATCTCCTGACTGTCAGAAGGGCGTCATTGCAGGGCTGAAAAGAACTCCCCGCCCGACAGTATTCTAACATAGCCTTATACTGTCAGAGGGGGCGTTCCTCAATGCTCAGTGATGATGCTAACAGCACCGATGTCTTCAGCACCCGGGAGCACATACTGGGAAATTCGACAGTGCGCTGAATTCAGTGCACTACTGGCTTTCTAGAGATATATAATACCGCACATCTATGAGAACGTGAAAGGTCCTCCTTAAGAGCAGAGAGGAGAGACCACAAAATGAGAGTGGCAGCTCTGACAACCACCACCAAAAATATAAAAATGTGGCAATTTGTCAGACTGGTGAAAAGTATGTATATCTATTTTTGTTTCCGCAAAAGTTTGGTGAAAGTCCAGGGAGTTTTCATAGGATTTGTGCACCTAGGTTCCTGGAGTTCTGAAGTCAAATCTGCGTAGGTACAAACAAGGGTGCAGCTATATGGGGTACAGAGGTAGCAGTTGCACCCTAAGAGGGACCCAAAGGTTCTTTTGCTATGTAAAATATACTACTATTACTAATACAGAAAGTAGGTAGGGGCCCCATTATAGACTTTGCATTGGGGCCCAGAAAGTTTAAGTAATGCCTCTGGGTACATAGTTGTATAGAGGAAGGATAAATCACTATACGTTTTAATGTCTCTGGGTCCATGAAAAAAACCCAGTTAACACAGATGTCATCTGTTTTTTTCACGGATCCATAGACTGCTTCCGTTTTTTTAATTTTTTTTTGCAGACTCACGGTCTGTGAAAAAAAAATGGTCGCCTAAATGAGTACATTGAAATTAATGGATATGTTTGCCATCTGCAAACAACGGGGACAACATACAGTCATATGAAAAAGTTTGGGCACCCCTATTAATCTTAATCATTTTTAGTTCTAAATATTTGGGTGTTTGCAACAGCCATTTCAATTTGATATATCTAATAACTGATGGACACAGTAATATTTCAGGATTGAAATGAGGTTTATTGTACTAACAGAAAATGTGCAATATGCATTAAACCAAAATTTGACCGGTGCAAAAATTTGGGTACCCTTATCATTTTATTGATTTGAATACTCCTAACTACTTTTTACTGACTTACTGAAGCACAAAATTGATTTTGTAACCTCACTGAGCTTTGAACTTCATAGCCAGGTGTATCCAATCATGAGAAAAGGTATTTAAGGTGGCCAATTGCAAGTTGTTCTCCTATTTGAATCTCCTCTGAAGAGTGGCATCATGGGCTCCTCAAAACAACTCTCAAATGATCTGAAAACAAAGATTGTTCAACATAGTTGTTCAGGGGAAGGATACAAAAAGTTGTCTCAGAGATTTAACCTGTCAGTTTCCACTGTGAGGAACATAGTAAGGAAATGGAAGACCACAGGGACAGTTCTTGTTAAGCCCAGAAGTGGCAGGCCAAGAAAAATATCAGAAAGGCAGAGAAGAAGAATGGTGAGAACAGTCAAGGACAATCCACAAGACCACCTCCAAAGAGCTGCAGCATCATCTTGCTGCAGATGGTGTCACTGTGCATCGGTCAACAATACAGCACACTTTGCACAAGGAGAAGCTGTATGGGAGAGTGATGCGAAAGAAGCCGTTTCTGAAAGCACGCCACAAACAGAGTCGCCTGAGGTATGCAAAAGCACATTTGGACAAGCCAGCTTCATTTTGGAAGAAGGTCCTGTGGACTGATGAAACAAAGATTGAGTTGTTTGGTCATACAAAAAGTCGTTATGCATGGCGTCAAAAAAACACAGCATTCCAAGAAAAACACTTGCTACCCACTGTAAAATTTGGTGGAGGTTCCATCATGCTTTGGGGCTGTGTGGCCAATGCCGGCACCGGGAATCTTGTTAAAGTTGAGGGTCACATGGATTCAACTCAGTATCAGCAGATTCTTGAGAATAATGTACAAGAATCAGTGACGAATTTGAAGTTACGCCGGGGATGGATATTTCAGCAAGACAATAATCCAAAACACAGCTCCTACTCAGGCATTCATGCAGAGGAACAATTACAATGTTCTGGAATGGCCATCCCAGTCCCCAGACACGAATATCATTGAACATCTGTGGGATAATTTGAAGCGGGCTGTCCATGCTCGGCGACCATCAAACTTAACTGAACTGGAATTGTTTTGTAAAGAGGAATGGTCAAAAATACCTTCATCCAGGATCCAGGAACTGATTAAAAGCTACAGGAAGCGACTAGAGGCTGTTATTTTTGCAAAAGGAGGATCTACTAAATATTAATGTCACTTTTCTGTTGAGGTGCCCATACTTTTGCATCGGTCAAATTTTGGTTTAATGCATATTGCACATTTTCTGTTAGTACAATAAACCTCAATTCAATCCTGAAATATTACTGTGTCCATCAGTTATTAGATATATCAAATTGAAATGGCTGTTGCAAACACCCAAATATTTAGAACTAAAAATGATTAATATTAATAGGGGTGCCCAAACTTTTTCATATGACTGTATGTATGTCAAATGCAGACCCATGAATAGGCAGAATGCCTGTAATGCAGATTTGCCATTCAGATGTCTAGGAAAGTTGGATGATTACTCTTGTAGGCTAAATAGATTGTTGCCCATCTTTTCATATAACAGATATTAATAACTATTGTTGAATATAATTTTTTTAGAGGGGGAAGAGTTTCTACTTTTTTACATATAAATAGATTTGACAGTCAGGAGTCTAGAAAAGCTGGATGGAAACCCTTGTAGGACTCAGTGTTGCAGCCTTGTAGAATGTCACACGTCTCTTCCAGATACAGAATGTCTGAACAGAAATATTTAGGACGAGGACAATTGAAGGACTTCTGCCACCTAAGTATAGTGCTGGTTAATGTAGTAATCTATAACAAAAACTGAATACATTTATTGGTTTAAAGCTGAAATTCTCTTTTCTGTATAGTTCATGGTACAGATGGAGGGAACTATAGTGCAACTAGAAGAGTTCACCCCTGTGTAAATGTCACAGCATCTTACATGTGATCACCTCTTAGGAATAAAGTGTAAGCAATCTGATAAAGCTTTGTTCACACACTGCAGTTTTACAAGTATCTTGGATTCCTTTACTTCTCGTCCCACTATGATCCACTCCTGGTTTTGGCTCAAGACTGCATAAGACACCTCTACTTGGTGCGATTTATTCTTGACGCTAAGTATTGGGCACTGCAGAGTCCTAGTCAGACGTACCGCCTGTGCATGTCCCATCTGGCATGTGAGAGGTTAACTGCCCTTGTCATCCCGTCACATGCAGGAGACAGGTGTGCAGGCTTGTCTGGGCTGTGTGCGCAGTAGATGCTGCTGTGCATGGCCATGAGAGCCAGTAAATGAGTGTCTGCCGGAGATGAACACGAATGCTGGCGAATCAATGCAGGGCTCTGAGCAGTTTGGTAGTACAGGAGTTCCTTCTTTTTCGCAGTGCTGTGGTAATGGACACGGCTGCAGCAGCTCTGCTTCAGCTCCTCAGCAGCAGTCACTTAGCAATTTCTAAACACTCACCAGCAGCCAGATCATATATCACCAATGCTGCCCTGACAAGAGCACGAGGAGAATAATTATCGCAAGACATGGCCGAAGGAAACCCCCCAAGAGGAATGATGAGGTTCCGAAGGAATGCGGTAAGGGCTCTGACTGCAGTCTGTGCAGCACATCCCAAGTTCAGAGGCTTCAGTACTGCAGCAAGGAGCAGGTTCTGCTGATGTACACTTCACATCCATAATGCAGATTCTACTCTCCAGACACATAGCCAAGTTTCTTCTGTCATTACACATCCATTACATTGGCTCCTGATCATATGCAGGTCAACTGGGCTGCATTAACTTACAGGAGCGCACTGTCCTGCAGCTCGGGTCCACTTCTATTTATACCTGGCCTATATCTGAGCTCATGTGTTTCCAACTAGAAATTCTGCCTTATGGTGAAAAGTAGTATTTATGTAGAAAGAGCCGAACAACCTAGTTCTTTCCCTAAGTAGTGACTACCGTATATTTCTGAGTTTGTCAGATGCGCAGTAGTAGTGTTCGGTCTCATCAGCAATATCACAATTTATATCTCTTCCATAGGACTAAATTTGGACACAGATGATGCAGCCTCAAAGGGTTGAATAACAAGTTCAGCACTGCTACATCAGCATTTGTTTCATGTAGCGTTGAGCTTGTAAGATGCACATTAGTAGTGTTCAGTCTCACTTAAGTACAACTCATCAATAATATCAGAATTTATATCTTTTCCAAGGGACAAAAGTTGTATACCGATTATGTAGCCTCAAAGGGATTGACAAATTCAGCACTGCTACATCAGAGTTTGTCAGATATAGTAGTGTTCAGACTGTCATCTATAACTCATCAGTAATATGGCAATGTATTGTTTTGGGTTTTCCATAGAATTAAAGTTGTACACAGATGATTTAGCCTCAAAGGGTTGAATGACAAATTCAGCACTGCTACGTCAGCATATTTTTGGTGTAGATCTGAGTTTGTCAGAAGTTCAGTAGTAGTGTTCAGTCTCTCTTTCGGTACAATTAATAATATCATAAAGCATCATCTTGGATTTTCTATAGGATCAAAGCTGAACACATATGAAGCAGGCTTAATGGGTTGAATGACAAATTCAGCACTGCTACATTGCCACATTTTTAGTATAGAGCTGGGTTTAACAGATATAATAATCATCAATAATATCATGTACTATCTTTGGTTTTCCATAGAAAGTGACCAATTCAGCACTTCTACATCTGTATGTTTAATACTTTAGTGTTAAAAGAACCGCATGTGTAGTCTAAGGAGCTTACAATCAAATTTGAACCTTATAATGTTACTGATACAGACCTATTGCCCATTATATTTATTTATCCAACAGTGGTAACATTAATATTTGATTTGCTGACAGTGAATGCTGGGACTTGTAGTTCTGCCGATGATGAACTGCAATCTTAGTAGTCACAACTATTTTGTATCATTTTCAAGCTTTAATTCCTTTTTTTTTTTTTACTTTATTGACTATGAAGACTGAGCTAAAGAGCTTACCATTAAACCCAAGTTGTATGATGATCCTGAGATGAATACTGCATATAGCTTTTTTTTTTTTTCCCCAAATTGGGTAGTGCTTGCTGGGAGTTGTAGTTCTTCAACAGGTGTAAAAGACAGAGTTATAGTCTATTTTAGTTAATGAGTAAAAATAACATAAAGGAATGGCACAAGTGAAAGAATGAGAAGATCTCCCTAGTACATTCTAGTAGGTTGATACAGATAGTTTGTACACAAATCTCTTTTGTATCGCTCCAATGCATTAGCAGTAAAAATCTCCTGTCGTTTTGTGTACACAGCCTCTATGCAGACCAATACTTTCCATAGCTACAGATTGCAAACAAACCCCATGGGTATCCTACGCCTGCACTGATACTATCTTATATCTCTTCTCTCCTTCTTCCTCGCTTACCTTCTGCAGGTTAGCATGAAGTACAGCCTGTTAGTAATCTTTATCCATGGAGACACATAGCTCTGCATAGGAGCTGTGGACACAAAACTGTAGCAGACTATTTGCAAAGTCATCATTTTTTATTTTATATGCATCAGGATAATAAAATATGCAAAGGTCTAAATCCTATTTAAGCACTGGATTGGCAATATTTCTGATTGGAAGTCCTTGCTGTGACATATAGTTACATTGCAGCATTATAATACGTGCAGTAAGAGCGTATATCTTGATATGTTGGGGTCATCCATATCATTTTTGGTAATACACTGCAGTGCTATGATCAGACTGATAAGACTATGATAGTCACGGTCCATGCTGTCCATGGTGCTGAAGTGATCCATGGCCATACTTTGTGTGCTGGAGCTTATTGTCTGCTCCACAGAAGTCTCCAGACAAGGTCATTCATTACATTGTCGGAAATCTTAATCCTTTCTTATGATATTTGTGTCTTGTCGCCTGATCAGAGTGTCTTAGAAGATCTTAGATGACACCTTGATCAAATTTTAGATTCCGGAGTGACCTTGGAGTATACAGGTTACATATAACATTGTGACACACGGACTCCTAACTCCCTCTATTCGTGGACTGTTATATTTGATCGCAATATCATAGTCTCACCAATGGGGTGATGATATAAGATGTATCACATTGTCAAGTACTTATCCCCTTTATTTATTGCAGCTTATAGGTCTGCAGTAATGGACAGAAAATGTGCCATTCACTTTACTTATCTTTCTCTGGATACCACAGAATCAGGATTTTTATAGTAGTTTCAGTATTTTTCCAGGACATTAACCCTTCAGAGTGAAGGAAGCTGTGATTTTTTTTTTCTCTTTTTGTTTTTTGATCCCCTCATTTCAGATGCTTCGATTTTTCCTTGATTTTTCACATTCTCTTGAAAAATGCTTGACTTGATATATATGAAATGGCTTAACTGTATTCTCTTATTACTATTATAGTGATACAAATTTATATTTTTTGTGCAATAAAATCACTTTAATTTTAAAACAATTTGTTATTGAATTGCTACATTTAAAGACACATAACATTTTAAATTTTCCTATTCATGGAGATGAATGGGGGCTTGTTTTTGCAGGATGACTTGTAGTTTTCACTGGTGCCATTCTGGAGCACATACAACCTTTGGATCTCTATCATATTTTCTGAGTGCAGGTAGCACAAAAAAAATCCCAATTTTTTTTTTTATTTTTTTTTTTTTACAACGTTCATTGTACAGATTAAATATGGCTAAATATTGTACAGGCTAAATGTTAATTTTAAATTTTACGGATGAGGAGATATTATTGCAATTTTTAAAGCTTTTTATGAAAATAAAGGGCGTTGATTTTTTTTTTTTTATTGTTGTTTTTTTTTATAATTGTCCAAAGGACTTTTTTTTTAGTTTTATTTACTTTACATCAGTCCAAGTAGTAGTTATGAACATGCAATACTGTGATTGCTCATATTCATATACATCACCACAATACTAATGCATTGCAGTGGAATAACGTACTATAATGGTGCAGAGCATGTACAGGCTGATAGTGATGGCCTATCCTTAAGATAGGCCATCAAAATCAGATTGGTGGGTGTCCGAATCCAGTCAGCATGTCAATTATACCTACGGAAACTCCATTGTTCTCCAGATAGGTGTAATTGAAGCAGAAAGTTCACAGAGGAAAACTCTGCAGACTTTCTGTGAAAAAAGAAAGCGCTGCGAAAAAGACCGCTGCAGCTTGCTACGTGGGGCCTTAGCCTAAAGTGATTTTCTTAATGTTGATGTCCAGTACCCAGCACCACCCACTGATCAGCTGTTTTTAGAGTATGCAAGGTTCAGACGAGTAGTGCGGCCTCTTCACTGCTTACCAGACACTGTGTCGTACATTATACAGCAACATATTTGATATTGCAGCTCAGCCTCATTTATTTCAGTAGGACTGAGCTTCAAACAGGTCATGTGACTCGTATGTAAGTGTCACAACTGGGGGAGGGGAGGGGGGTGCCAGGTGTCTGTCCCCTACTGATCAGATATCATTTTTAGGACTTGTACAGAAAAGGGTGTGGGAAAGGGTCATGGCTGCACTGAAGGTACGAGTGGCCTAAATTGTTATACATCTGGTACAGTTTAAGACAATATTAGTAAATCTTGATAAATCTGATGCAGTTTAGTATTAATTAATCTTCTTTATTATATGTTTTCTAAAATCAAGCCATCTAAAAGTAGAATAAATAATTAATAAAATAATAAAAAAATAAAATAAAAATTGATGGCTTTTGAAATGAGTCCCTGTCTCCTCAATGGTCTACTGTGTTGTGCTGGAAAGATGATTACAGTATAGGACAGTACAGGCGAATGTGATGCTTGGAAGGTCCCTGCTCAGTTCACCGACTGGTAAATGTGGCCAAATTCCAGTTAGTATTTTATGGACCGAATATGCCTGTGTGAAGTTGGCCTAGGGATAGGTTATGAGTATCATTAGGCTGATAAACCCTTTAAGACATACATTAGGATGTGTCCTTATATAATTATTTTAAGGGAATGACATCAATAGCAGTTCTCTGATATTTGAATTGCTGAAGTGTTTCAATGCTAAGAGCCTACAGGGCTGTATGAAATTTCTGATTTTAGGCCTCCACTTTGCTGAACATGTTTGCAAGCTACCATTAAGCTGTGTACATAGGGATTTACTACTTTTGGAATTGCCTAATATAATGTTCCAATTTCTGCTATAAGGATTTGATATGGTATGGCTCATAGTGTGTAGCATATGACTATTTTTAGGTCCTGCATTATGGATATGGAGATATCATTAATGTCCACTACATTCAGTTCATGTGTCATTTACAGAGCTTTATACCTGTATACATGCTAGGTCCAACTATATGGAAATGTATGTGATCTTGTGTCTATGTCCTAACAAACTGTTGTCCCTTCCTTGTGTTTAGCATTCATTCCCTGGGAGTCTCCATCTCGTTTTGGTCTTAAGGCCTACAGGATTTTTCCAGCGGACTTTCACTGACATTGGATTTCGCTTCAGCCAGGAGGACTTTATACTGAAGCTTCCGGTAATAATTTATAGTATTAAATACAAACAACGAAAACCTGGAACCACTTATACAATGTTTGTGCACTTTCCTGAGTCAAAGCCAGAAATGGATGAAATAAGAAGGAGAAATATAAGTCCTTCCATTAGAAGTGGATCCAGTAGGAAGGAGAAATATACAGTAAGTCCTTCCATTAGAAGTGGATCCAGCAGGAAGGAGAAGTATAAGGCCTTCCATTAGAAGTGGATCCAGTAGGAAGGAGAAGTATAAGGCCTTCCATTATATTTCTCATTCCTTTTGACTCCTTTCATGGCTTTCACTCAAAAAAAAAAAGGCATAATGATCTTTACCAAAAAGGAGTATTCTGAGATTGGGGCCTATCTAGGAAAACCTTTATTGTGCTCACTATAGAAATAAAAATCATTTAGTTGTACAGTAGTTATAGTCTGATAAAAGTCAGCTTCCACCGATGTGGCCAACTTCATAGTAATGATGTGACTGGCTACCATGTGATCTAGTCATGGACATTACATCACTACCTGAATTTGCGACTAGAGGACTAGTAGTTGGTGAAGCCGTGGGACGTAGAGGTAGTAGCTGATTTCTTCACAACTGTATATATATTTTATTAGATCTTATCCAAGGATAACACTTAGGCTAAGGCCCCATGTAGCGGGCCACAGCCAAAAAGCGTTGCAGGAAAAAATGCGGCGCAAATACATCACTTTTTTCCCACAGTGCTTTTCACAGAAAGTCAGCAGAGTTTTCCTCTGCTGATTTTCTGCTTTGATTATACCTATACGGAAAATGCCAGGTATAATTGATATGCTGCAATTTACAAAAACGCAATGGTTTCTGAAATCGCTGCATTTCCACTACAGATATTTTTCTGCAATGTGTGGATGGGATTAGCCAGAATTCCATCCACTTTGCAGGTACAGTAAAATACCGCAGTTTGAAACGCTGCAGAAAAATCGCTTTTGTTAATTTGACTATTTGGATTCACAGTGAATATTACCCAGAGCCATTCTCGGATTTGCATTTAATAGTATAATGTTAACTTGTGGAAGGGTGTCACATAATTTTACATATATATCATAAAGTTTAATAGAAAATGGTTTATGTGGTCAGATTTAGATACTTTTAGTAACATAAACTATCTGTGCCCCATACGGTGTAGTGGTCATATAGGAGTAAATCCAGGGGCTCCTCTGCAGTAGGTGCAGCCATTTCTAATCATGTCCCTCTTCTGCCACATATATAGACACTAGTAGGTGGAAGACTTTGTTCGTAGTTATTTTTGAGTTAGCTTCTGGGCAACTAGTGGTAATAGTATATTATGTATTATTGAATGTATGGACACTTTTATGTCTTGGGTGGAAAACGTCTTGAAAACAGTAATAATAATATACTGAGTACTGATCAGATAACATACTCCTTCATGTCCATAGGTGGTTATGCTCAGTTCTGCATCAGATTTACTTAAGTATATAGATGAAAAGCAACTGACAGCTGAATTTGGAGGAACACTTGAATATCGGCACCGGGACTGGGTGGTCTTCAGAACGGTAAGTTTTCATAAACTTCTATGTTACATTTTTCACACTTATCTCCCTTTTCATCAGTCATCGTTGTTTTCCATTTTGTCACATGGTTATGAGTACTAGCCTATGCTGTAGGGATTCCTTGATCCAAGTACATGATTTGGAAAAGACACATCTTTTGTGTCGAAACCCGTTGTCATTGATCCATGTGCGTATATGTTTTTTTTACAAATAAATTTTGGATTCATCTACAGCCTTGGTATAAGACCTTCTTTTTGAGCTAGTATCTGGCAATGCTACATTATCACTATATTTTGAGACCTTTGGTCCTTTTGTGCTATTTGATGGCCCCTTCATCTATATAGAACATGGGCAGTTTTTAATTTCATTGTATTCTTAGTTATTATTGTAGACAAAGGACAAAGGGTTGTCCGAGATTACATATTGATGCCTTATCCTTATTATAGGTCATCAATATGAGAATGAGGGGGGCTGACACTTGCCACCACCCACAGATCAGCTGATATCTGCACAGTGTATGGAGATGTATGCAGAAGGCTCAATGCACTGTGTAGTAGGCATACCATGCTATTGCAGCTCAGCATCCAAAGTGCACAGAGCGGTCTGCCTTTGACTCAGCTTGGCAGTGGGGGTGGTGAGTGCCGGACCCCACTGGTCTTATATCGATGGCCAATCCTAAGGTTATCAATATGTAGTGTTAATAAGAAGAAAACCCAAGTAATGGACTATTTTATTTAAAAAAAAATGACCACCCCATATGACAATACAGGCTGACGTAATAGGCAGATTCTGTGGGAAGTGGGGTTACTGATCTGCCTTCTTGAGACACCAGTTGGTGTTGGGAAGCTTCCTGGGAAAAGGTACGCCACTTAGCGCCACCTCCTAAAGCAAGAACCAAATTTAGGTAAATACCTCATAAGTCAATGCCTGACCAATTAAAGAGTCTTGATCCATGACAAGTAATTTTTAACAAACCAAATTCTCCTGCAAAATAAAGAGACACCCACCTGTAGACGTATGGTTGCTTGGTAAGAGGTGAATGATGTAGCTCTTAGACATATCGATTTACCTAGTAGTGACATCAGCTGGTGTAGGAAATCTTAGACAATGCTCCTTGGAAAAAATATATGCAAATTAGTTCTACTCCAATAGGAAGATAACCATCTATATAATGGACCCTACTGTAGCTACCCTGTATGTCCGACTGGCAAGTTCTGGTTCTACATATTAAACTGGCAATGAATTAGGAAGCCCTAATAAGGTAATCACTGTATATATAAAGCACACCACCAGAGCTACCATGAATTAAAAATAAATACCAAGGAGTCTACGCTGGAGTTTGGCAGCCAAGTGTACTTGGAATGTGCTACCATCAGCATGTGGCGCTGGTCAAAGACCTGCTATAAGACACAGTTATATATAGATATACATACTGTCTTACCATAAAGCAGTCATCCATCAAATGATGTGTCTGCAGTCATAGTGAGACTATGTTGGTCGCAGCAGCTTCTGAAATTCTTATGTAATTAATAGACATGTATTAAGTGCACGTGAAATGACCTTTTAAGGTCCATAACTGATTCTAAAAACTTAAAGAGGTTGTCTATAATTTAAAAAACATTGCTGCCTTCTTCCTCTGTTTATGAGTTGTGTTTGGTTTGCTTATCAGCTTTATTGAAACGATTGAGGCTGAACTGCAATACCACATAAAACCTGTGAATGGATGTGGCACTGCTTTTGAAAGAAAGCTGACATTTCTAATGCTAAATGACCCATTGTAATATGTGTTTTATTTTTTAAGCAGAAGACGCAAAACTAATTTGTGTACAGTGTATCATGTTAATACATATACATTTTAATGGATCTTTGTATGGAGTTAACTTTTATAGGGGACATCTCAATGACGCTCATTTTACAGATTCTGTAATACTGTTGAACTGAGAAGTTAACACATGTCCTGCTTGTAAGGGCATGGTCTGTGGAGTACTTTTATCCTCAGATTGCCACTTCAGGGGGACATTTTTCTTGAACCCCAAGTACCCATCTTTTTTATGGCATCTTACACATCTGTGACCCATTGCTATTGAAGCCTGATGTCCTTTAAACATTGATATATCAAGCTAAGAACCATCCTATTCACCTGGAGGCATATATAGCTTTCGAGCAACATAGATAAGACCTCAATTGAAGCTTCCTATCTGCTGGTTTTGTGTGATGAGACCTCTCAGATGCCTCGAATGAATAAAAACAATGTAACTCTACTTAAAAACAAAAAAATGTATATGTGACTATAGTTCTCAATATTGCTCTCCCTCCATGTCACACTGGTAAAATCCCAAGAATCAGAGTACAACATGGATGGAACTTCGTGACCACTGGTGACTTATCTTCCCAAGAGTGAATCCCGTAGCAGTGGGCACAAAATAAAGGGAGCGAGTTCCAAGAGAAAGATAGCAGAAGGGTCACCAGTGACATGCATCTGCAGAGAAGACTAGTCAAGGAAAAGGGCACCAAGAATACCAACACCAAATTAGTGTTGTCAAATTCAGTGAACCCTTGTTAGTGCTCAGTCTGTCTTTCGCAGGAGTGTCTAGTCACTGGTTAGACCTCTGTTCCACGTTTGCCATGGAGTTGGACTAGTTTTAGACACCTGGTGTACCCTACAACCACTGGAGATTCTGTGTTGGCAGAAGGAGGGCTCCTTTCTGACCCACATAGGCAGGTACAATAGCTGTCAATAAATGGGTGTCTAGGTGTAAACACATTCAGGAGGCCAAATTAGCACTAAAATTTTTCAATAACGCTACAGAACCCCAAAAGATGTGTCTGATGTACTGAAAGGGTCACAATCACAGATTGCACTATTGTGTTAGTCTGGGAACGAACATCACTAGTGAATATATGGTTTCCATAGATTTAGGAAAGATAGCTAAAGCCGTTCTAAAGTATCTGAATCCCCCAAAATGTTCCCTATATCTCATTTTCCTGGACCCATGTAAGTGTGACACAAGAGTAAGAGAATAATTGGGTCTAAGTCCAGTCACATATTTTTAAGCTTGGAGTAGAATTAGATATAGAAAACCTTGTACATGCTCCTCGTCTCTCACCTGGGATCAAGTCAGGATCCATAAAAGAATAGCGTTGTTTCTGCCTTGACACAGTTGGAGAAGTTGAAAAAACATCTCTGGTAAAACCTTAGTTTAACATTTGTCAATTGTCATTTTATTCCTCTGCTTCCCCAACCAGGCCATTGAGGGTTTTGCCTTGACAGTGAAGGAAATTGCTCAGATGCTGCAGGCCTTTGGTACTGAACTGGCTGAGACAGAATTACCCAGTGATGTGTATTCAATTGAGCACATTCTAGCAAACCGCACTGAAAAATACTGCCAGCTGAAGGTAAGTCTAATTGGATTTTATGGAGACAGATTGCTGCAAGACTTCTCCTGTTACCACATATGCAGTGTTAGCAAAGTGTGACTGCTAAGGGTTAATTCATTGTAACGTCCATTACTTAGCTTTTATTGTTTCCCTATGTTTGCATTTTTACTTGGTGGCCACATATTAGAGTACATCCTAATATACCAATTTTATTTAGGTACAGCAAAAGCATGATAACCAACACTCTTTGGACTACCAAACGCTGCTTGATTATTTATTTATTTTTTTTTAGTACAAAATATTTCCAGCCATTGCAGACTTATTCTGTTGTATTTTGCTGCTCTTGCACTTTATGCGTCTATATAGAGGCTGCCCCCGGGATTTCCAAGCCCCCGGGATTACCGCTGAACTGAGGCTGCTCACAGTGTAAATTTGTAAATGGCTTGCAAGACCATAATACGTAGACAAACCCATGTTTTCTTTCCAGTTTCTAATAAATCTGGATCCATAAACCTTCCTGCAGAGACGCTTTGGGGGGAATTTATTAAGACTGGAGTTCTGCATGCCAGTCTTAAGTCCCTGGCTGGTGCAATTCAGCCTCCCTCCAGTGCACCAAAAGTCAAATCTACACAAGTCAGAAACAGGCGTATAACTCATGGCATATAGTAAATCTGTCAGGATGAGTCTCTGCCTTGCTCTGCACACTTTCCTGAAAAGTGGCAAGCAGGGTGCAGAAGGAACAATGTGGTGCACCGATCGCTATAGATAAGCCACACTTAGACCCATCTATGCCAGAAAACTGGTGTTGGTAGGTTAGTAAATACCCCCCCCCCCCAGGTCTAATAGTATATCCACATATCATACACAGAGGACCTTCCTATCTGTATGACAGGGAGTCATGACTGCTCATCACCCACTGAAGAAGCTACTGTGTGTGTGACAGGGGAAGTGCTAGAGCTTAGGCAGGCAAAGCACATAGACCTCAGAATTTTTAAAGTTACTACAGTTTGTTCTCACATAAAATTGCAGGAATGTCGCCTCCTAATATTCACATGTCAATAAACTATATAAATGGCCACAATTTCCACTTACAGAATTTTTTTTTTTTGTTTAAATAATAATGACATATAGCATTTCCGGGTAAGACAGAGTACAATAAATGGATCTCTTCTCCTTGCAGAAAGACATTACCTCGGTGACCAGAGAGGGGGGCTTACTGCTGAATAGTTTTGAAAGACCAAGCACAAGTTTAGTTACAGAACAGCAAACCTGTGAAAAACATGGAGATTGGGAAACTGTGAACAGGTACGATACACATTTTACCTACTGGATTAACATGGCAGGTATATTCGATGGAGTAATACTTGCCACATTTTTTGGCATATTTTTTGCACCTGGATATCAAATATCAGATCTCAGGGCAGTTTTCTTCCCAATCTATGGAAAATGAAAAAATATAGTGACTTTTATTTTGCTCCCTTTTTTTCCTTCATTAAACGGGTTGTCCCACCATTAAAGCGTAAAAAGAACAAACTTCGTCATTTACTTCACTAAAGAAAATTGCCTTTGTCTTCAAGTATTACTCCTGTCTGTACTTCTTATCTCAGTGATTCTGTTCCTTACTTCAAACACAAAGCAGATCAGTTTACAATGACGTCTGTGGAGAGGGGAGTGGGAGGAGGAAAAGGAGAGAGACAGAGATAAGGCTGGATGGTAATTCCTGATAACCCAGCTGTGTTGTGAAAGAAAATTGTCTCTCTATAGTGTAGATTTTTCTCTACTTGAGGGAACTCTCCTCTTCTTGCCCCTCCACTCTCCATAGATTTCTTTTGTACAGATTTGATCAAAGGTCGAAGGCAAATAAGTGAAGAAACAGGTTCTACATCTTGTTATCTTCACTTGCACTATGGGTTTATTCCAAGAAAAGTTTAAATATCATATTCATAGTACATATTATAAAAATTAACAATTCCATTTACATAATTTACATGAAGGGTTATTATGACATTTACTTACATTATATGGTACCACCTGGTATTCCAAGCTTATAGCAATGTACAAGTCCACCTACTTGAAAAGAGATTTTGGAATTACTGAACATAATAGCATACAGTGAAGTCCCTCCCTTTCATGTCCTCATGCACATGCGGTTTTATATACTGATAGAAAGCCGACAAGGCTCTGAATTTCCTTTATGGCCCTGGGGCTTGAGATATTGGTGCCATTAGTTTCGGCCCCAATCTCTGCCCACTGTCAGAAGGGCATTCCTGACAGTCTAGCTGGGCTGTAAAGAACGCCCCTTTTGACAGAACTCGTCCATATCCCTGTACTGTCAGAGTGGGCGTCATCGCTGAGTTGTGAGGAATGCCCCCCCCCAGTACAGGACTATGGATGAGTACTGTCACGGGGGTGTTCCTTACAGCACAGCTAGACTGTCAGGAATGCCCTTCTGACAGTGGGCAGAGATCGGTGCCGACACCGATATCTCCAGCCCCGGGCCACATAACAGGAAAGCCGACAGTGCACTGAATTCAGCGCAGTGTCGACTTTCTAGCGGTATATAAAACTGCATGTGCATGAGGACTTGGAAGGTCCTCTTTAAAGCTATGTCCAGGCTGCAGATTTGGAGCTCTGTTTCAGAGACACTGAGCTTTGACCACAATAAAGATATGTTAAGAAATGAATCAATGCAGAAAGTTGAACCTAAACATATGTTTTTAAAATGTAGAAAATCACTATAAATATTGCACTGTGTATCAACCAGTTTGGAAGAGTCTTTTAGCATTATCCAGTATATTGTTCCATGTTCTATACATTAGTAACATGTGTCTGTTTTATAGGTTGCTGGCACAGTTACATGAAATGGAAAGCGCTTTTGATGGTTTTTGGGAGAAACACCAGCTGAAAATGGAGCAATATTTAGAACTGCTCAAATTTGAACAACATTTCCAAGAGGTATAGTATATGTGCAATACATAATATCAGGCTGGTCAACAAAATATCACAAGGAGAGGGAACAGTGTCAGAACGAGAAAGGGGAAGGCACAGGCACACAAAGATGCTGTTGCTGATTCTAGTAAGTGTTTTATCTCACCCTAGTGTTGGATTCTAAACAACACTGCTCATAATAATGTCCTCTATGCTTCTGCTTCTGATAGAGGGCTATAGAGAGCTGGGGAAAAGTCACCTGAAATGACTGTTACTGTAATCTTGCATTTTTTAATGGATTTATAAGATTTAATGTTGAATGATTGACAATGGCCTTGAAAACTAACTCCAGATACAATTATGTTTATAGTGTCCCACCATAGGGAGATTTATTTTCTGATGCTATTGTCTTCTAGACGACATAGGATATGTCACATGTAACTGGCAAAAGACCGATAAGTAGAAAACCATCCAAAATAATACTATAATGTGCCAGTAGAAGAGCAAGGAACAATCATGTTAATTGATTCTGTGTATGTAATATGATGTAGGAGATGTATACCTGCAAGACTCTATTCTATATATTATTCACTAGCTGAAGAACGCTACTGACTTTTTGATGGCACAACAAACCGGTGTTCCTGATACAGGAGAGAATATATCTGATGCCAAGCAGCGACTGGTGGAGTTGGGTAACATTGAAGAGAGGTCCAAGGTGAGTTGACTCCTCTTTATATCGTGTAGCTGGTAACACTTTTTGTCATAACTTCCTTCACTTAAAATCAAGAGATCGGGAAAAGGGTGAGGAACTCTAATGCTAACTGTACGAGATTGTTAACCCATTGTTACCTTGCAGGAATTAATAGGAAGGTCACAAATGGTGATTTTACATGGACACCAGCTTGCAGCAAGCCATCATTATGCACTTAATCTAATCTGCCAGCAATGCAACGAGTTAAGGCACGCGTCCGACATCTTGTCCGAGGAGATAAAAAGGAAGCTTGCCCGCCTTTCCACCACACATGAACTGCTTGTTCGACTGCAGCAGGTAACAGGAATTCTCCTATATGTGGCTTAGGCCCCATGTTGTGAAAAAGCTCCTTTTTTGTTGCAGTTTTTGCTGCTCTTTTTCGAGCTAAACCCAATAGTGGCTACAAAGGGAACAATAAATATATAGGAAGCTCTTATCCTTCTCCCTTCTGCTTAACCCACTCCTGGCTTTGGCTCCAAAAAATGCAATAAAATCTTCAACAACAAAAAATCTGCGTTTCCGCAATGTGGGGCCTTACAGTTTATGTATGGTAATGTAAGAAAAACCCATAAAAACAGGTAGGAAGTACTTTCCTGAAGTTCTTCTTGAAAACACGTTTAGTGGTCCAAATCTCAAACACACAGTCACTTTGGAAGAAATTTGATGAAATGATGTGTTTTTCTCGGGGGGACCCTATATGACAAATTCTTTTTAAGAGACAGTCCAAGCTTGAGTATTCTGTTTTGCCTTGAGATAAATTGATGAATACCTAAGGCCTTACTTTATGTCCTGATGTGCCTCTTACCTGATTTCTCCATAGTGTGAAATCCTTATTTAGTGTGGGACTGAGGTGCATAGACCTGCCAGTAAAATTCTTTCTGGGGACCCCCTGTAATTCTATATGGAAATAACCTGACACCCATTCACAAATTCAATGCTGTGTTGACACACACTTTTTTTTAGTAGTAGCTTGCTACCTTGTCCTTGACCACTCATACAGAGGATAGGGGCTGGGGGGCCACCTTGGTTCAGGGACCCATATTCACCTACTCCCATGTGGTCCAGATTGAGCCAGTTCTTATTGTCTGCATTGAGGGCTAATAAACTGCCTCTCACCTGTAATAAGTATTCATTCTGTTAGATAACATCCCTAAGGCTACATTCACACTTGTTAGATTTGACCCAGATTTCAACGCAGATTCCACTCTCAAAGTTGAATCAAACTTGAGCACAATGAACAGCCAAGCATGTGAATAGAGTTTTTGCAAACCCATTGTCTTGCAATAGAACGTTTCCATGTGTATTTTCTCTGTGCATCTAAAAAAAAAAATCGCCTGTGGAAAAGAAGTAGCAAGTTTCTTATTTCAGACAGAGAGGCCTACAGAGAATTAGCTCTATTCACGGACAATGGGGTCAGTCCTTGTGCACACCTGCAGCATAGCCACAGCAAATCCATGACAAAAATCTAATTTCTGAGGCAGTAATACTGTACATCAGATTTTAAACTGATGTGTGAACACACCTCGAGAAGGACATGTTTCTTTCTCTCACTTTATGTAGGCACCTCTAGAAAATAACATGCTACATCATAGGACCTTATCATTTTGATAAGCCCATCTTTAACCCCCTTACCGTTCTGCGCTGTATTATTACAGCATGCTGAGCGTATAGTGAATGATCATCGCCGTAATAGTAGGGGGGTTTTCATGCCATAGGCTTAAGAGCTGTGTATGCGGCATGACTTCTGGGTCCAAGCTGATTTTGGCAGCTTAACCCCTTAGATGCCAGGCAAGATTACCCCCCCACCACCACCCCTCTGATCTCTACCTATCACTATTGCACATGTGCAATGTACTGCAATACAATGAATTGCAGTATATTGCAATGGAGATCAGCAGATCTCCAGTTCAAGTCCCCTTGTGGGACAGAAAAAAGTAAAAAAAAAAGTTATCCAAAAATAGCAGCAGGGGGATAGATTTTATATCGGAGTATGATCATATGCTTAAGAACTTGACAGTATTGTGGCAGGGTTTTATTCTGGTGTCTATAGCAGTGTGCTAGCCTCTGCTGTGTGTACAGTGGGGAAAAAAGTATTTAGTCAGCCAGCAATTGTGCAAGTTCTCCCACTTAAAAAGATGAGGCCGGCCTGTAATTGTCATCATAGGTAGACCTCAACTATGAGAGACAAAATGAGAAAACATATCTAGAAAATCACATTGTCTGACTTTTTTAAAGAATTTATTTGCAAAATATGGTGGAAAATAAGTATTTGGTCACCTACAAACAAGCAAGATTTCTGTCTCTCACAGACCTGTAACTTCTTCTTTAAGAGGCTCCTCTGTCCTCCACTCATTACCTGTAGTAATGGCTCCTGTTTGACATTGTTATCAGTATAAAAGACACCTGTCCACAACCTCAGTCACACTCCAAACTCCACTATGGTGAAGACCAAAGAACTGTGGAAGGACACCAGAAACAAAATTGTAGACCTGCACCAGGCTGGGAAGACTGAATCTGCAATAGGCAAGCAGCTTGGTGTGAAGAAATCCACTATGGGTGCAATAATTAGAAAATGGAAGACATACAAGACCACTGATAATCTCCCTCGATCAGGGGCTCCATGCAAGATCTCACCCCGTGGGGTCAAAATGATCACAAGAACGGTGAGCAAAAATCCCAGAACCACACGGGAGGACCTAGTGAATGACCTGCAGAAAGCTGGGACTAATGTAACAAAGGCTACCGTCAGTAACACACTACGCCGCCAGAGACTCAGATCCTGCAGTGCCAGACGTGTCCCTCTGCTAAAGCCAGTACATATCCGGGCCCATCTGAAGTTTGCTAGAGAGCATTTGGATGTTCCAGAAGAGTATTGGGAGAATGTCATATGGTCAGAGGAAACCAAAGTAGAACTGTTTGGTAGAAACACAATTCGTCGTGTTTGGAGGAGAGTGAATGCTGAGTTGCATCCAAAGAACACCATACCTACTGTGAAGCATGGGGGTGACAACATCATGCTTTGAGGCTGTTTCCCTGCAAAGGGACCAGGACGACTGATCCGTGTACATGAAAGAATGAATGGGGCCATGTATCGTGAGATTTTGAGTGCAAACCTCCTTCCATCAGCAAGGGCATTGAAGATGAAACGTGGCTGGGTCTTTCAGCATGACAATGATCCCAAGCACACCGCCAGGGCAACGAAGGACTGGCTTCGTAAGAAGTATTTCAAGGTCCTGGAGTGGCCTAGCCAGTCTCCAGATCTCAACCTCATAGAAAACCTTTGGAGGGAGTTGAAAGTCCGTGTTGCCCAGCGACAGCTCCAAAACATCACTGCTCTAGAGGAGATCTGCATGGAGGAATGGGCCAACATACCAGCAACAGTTTGTGCCAACCTTGTGAAGACTTACAGAAAACGTTTGACCTCTGTCATTGCCAACAAAGGATATATAACAAAGTATTGAGATGAACTTTTGTTATTGACCAAATACTTATTTTCCACCATAATTTGCAAATAAATTCTTTAAAAATCAGACAATGTGATTTTCTGGATTTGTTTTCTCATTTTGTCTCTCATAGTTGAGGTCTACCTATGATGACAATTACAGGCCTCTCTCATCTTTTTAAGCGGGAGAACTTGCACAATTGGAGGCTGACTAAATACTTTTTTTCCTACTGTATAGCTCATATATGAAATTAAATCTTTTTTGGTGGAATGTATACGAATCTGAAAGAATGAAAACCATGAAATGTTCTGTATAGATATAGTTACCCATGAAGCATTGGAGTCTAATGGAGCACATACAGCAGTGCATCAAAGGCTATTTCCATACTAAAGAAGGCTTGCCTTACAGAATGGTCATAAGAAGCTTCTCCTATGTACCTACTTTAAAAGCATACATATCCTGTTTTATTCCAGGCTCTTGAAAGCTGTGATAAAGGTGCATACTTTCTAGCTAACCAGCAAATGGACAAGTGCCAGTCAAGGGAGGGGGCTCAGAGGGCTTTACAAGATGTTGAAAAGTTTCTGGATAGTCCTGCACTGGATTTAACATTTGATCCACAGACTTTGCAGTATGATTTTGAGTCTATTCTGACAGAGGAGTTAAAGGTAACAATTACCATTACTTGTTATACCTTGCGGTTTGTAAATCTGTTTTTAGTAGGCTTAAAGGGAACCTATCATGTTGAACATGGTGCAACCTGCATGTAGGAGCTGAGCATATTGACCTTTAACCTTTGGGAAAAGAATCTACATAACCTGCACTTCATTCCAATAGATCCCAGCTCATTCTGGGCACAGGAGTCCAGTGGGCGGTGTTCAGTGGCGTAACTAAAGTCTTGTGGGCCCCAATGCAAACATTTTTCTGGGGTCCCCTACCCCCTCCCTACGGCAAATTCTTGATAGTGATGGTTACTGGACCCCAGATAGTATTAATTTCTCGACAGTGGCCCCCACACAGCATTATATACTCCACATTGCTCCCCCCACACACAGTATAATATGGTCCACAGTGGCAGCACACACAGTATAATATGCTCCGCACAGTGGCCCCACACAGTATAATATGCTCCACACAGTGGCCCCACCCTGTATTATATGCTCTACAGTGGCCCCCACACAGTATTATATGCTCCACAGTGGCCCCCACACAGTAGTATATGCTCCACAGTGGCCCCCACCCAGTAGTATATGCTTCCCACAGTTGCCCCCACTCAGTATTATATGCTCCACAGTGGCCTCCACCCAGTATTATATGCTCCATAGTGGCCCCCACCCAGTATTTTATTCTCTACAGTGGCCCCCACCCAGTATTATATGCTCTACAGTGGCCCCCACCCAGTATTATATGCTCCACAGTGGCCCCCACCCAGTATTATATGCTCCACAGTGGCCCCCACACAGTATTATATGCGCCCAATAGCCCCCCTCCGCTTCATTGCTACTATTATACTCTGGGGTCTCCTCAGACCCCAGAGTATAATAATCGGAGGACCAGGGAAGGTGATTAAAATAACAAACTCTCATACTCACCTTGCCTTACCTTTCCTTGGCATCCTTGCTCCATCCTGCCGTCTTCAGCCTCTTCAGGCCCTCTTCAGACGTCACTGCTGAGGCCTGTGATTGGGCCTCAGCGGTCACATGGGGGCGCACTGACATCATTACACGGCCGCACCCCATGTGACAGCTGGGGCATAATCACAGGCCTCAGTCACATGACAGAAGAGTACTGGAGAGAACGCTGTGCCAGGAGAGGTGAGCATATGTATTTATTATTTTCAGTCACCTCCCCTGGGCTGCCATCTATTGCCAGGGACCCTTTCCAATAACAGTATGTATAGCGGTCGGGAAACCAGGCTTTCCCCGACCGCTATCATAATGGTCCTGGGCCCCGGCCATTTCCAGCTGGCCACGGGCCCCATATCCCGCCGGGCCCGGTTGCGGTCGCACCCTCTGCGACCGCGATCGTTACGCCACTGGCAGTGCTAGTGTCTGTCAGCCTTTTCTATATGGTTGTGGAAACCAAGATAGCTGTCAGTCACTGACTAGGAGTGCCTACTGGATTACTAAGCATAGAAAGAACAGGATTTGTTATGAATAAAAATATAAGTTCTGCTGAATCTTTTCCCACAACTATATATCAATCTGCTCTGCTCCTCCTGCTCTATAACATGCTGCCTTAAAATGAGATTACATGTATAAAGTGACAGATCCCTTTCAGGTAGACCTAATTTACATCTAAAATCGAAAAAGACTTCTGGCGGTAGTCTTGACTCATGGACCAAAACAGATAATGGCTTAAACGGAGTCAGCAGGAAAAACTGTATTAAACTAATGACATTACCTTAAAGACCTTCTACACTTTCCGAAGATGCCTTTCTTATTCTGCATTGCAGTTTTTATGAAAATTATCATTGTATTTTTATACACATTAGCTGAAAAGGGCTTTGGGGTGTTTCTTCTCCTTCGCTCTCTGCTCTAAATAACCGCCCCTAACTGTAGGCAAAGTATGACAAAGTGGCGGATGTCACTCAAGTAATGGGGGGGGGGGGGCTGAGCTGGATAGCAGTTATGGGCAGTTATCCGGAGCAGAACAAGAAACACCCCTAAAGCCCTTTCCCACTAATTTGTAGAAAAATAAAATGCTGATTTTCATGAAAATGGAGCTGTAATGCAGAATGAGAAAGGCATCTTTGGAAAGTGTAGAAGCCACTCTAGAAGAAACTGTCATTAGTTTGACACTGATTTTCCTGCTGATGGGACAACCAACTTAAAAGAGAACCTCCATCTATATGCCCTATTCGGGCATATGGATGTCACATAGGAGCAGGGTGACACGAACCATTGTTTTTGCACTTTATATGTTTTCTAATATTGCAGTAATTTTGGAGAGAATGAAGCCAGTTTAGGTTCACTCAGCTCACAGGGCTATAAGGCCAGCCATAGCTGGGCCCCCTTTTCTCATGAGTCCCATAACATCTGCATGGTCTGCCTCTAGATGTACACATTTGCTTCTCTTTTACTATATATTTAGGGCCCATTCAGAGGAGCTAGTGAATTTCACAGCATTGTGCAGGTTAAGTCTAACAGACTGAACTTGGACAGCATGTTGGACACATTGACGTGAATAAATTGGAGCATCTGTTATTGTGTTCCGTTTCCTGGATCAGAAAAGCAAATTTGAATGCGCGGTCCAAGATTTCCTCGGACTACACACCGAGAGAGCGCTATTTAGGATAACGACTTTGGTTGTCTGAATATGGCCTTAATGTTTAGGGCCTATCTACAGTATGCAGCATTAAGTCAACATATCATGTAACAGTTTTGGGTATTCTTTCTAATTCAGTAGCTCTTATGAGGAATAGATCTAGCGTAGTAAAAGATGGAAAGAAACACTTATGCATGCTGTGCAACTAGTTCTGTACAAAAGAGCTAATAACTGTGATGAAAGAATGAATACATCAGAATTACATACTGCTTATTATATGAAAGACGCTTTTGGAAGTACTTTCCTTAACTGAAGAAATCTGCAGCTGTACTTTCTTAATGAACACCCTTGAGATGTGAGATGGTTTTGACCTACTTTTCTAAAGCCCAAATTCAGATTCATGCTCAAAATCTGCCAAATAAGAGTTTATACCGCTATATATGTCACACGATGTATTCGAAAAACTGGTTGCACAGTCAGTGGCACACATAGAGGATCAAAATGAGCTCTCTATTAGGGTGCCATGATTTATGACCTAGGATAGAAACATCTGGTGTTTGTTTCCTCTATCACACCCTTTTTATGACCTTTCAGCCAATTCCCCACCTACTTGTTTGCTAATATTATAGTTCTTCTAGAGAGGTGAGACTTGAACAGTTTCTTGCCAGCCAGTAGCAAAGAAGATGGGATCACCTAGGACTGGAACACCTCTTTCCAAGAACCCTATGCCAAAAGCATAATCTCCCTCTGTGGTACAGATATCTTTGTGAACCTTGCATATAGTCATAAGATAGGATTGTACAGAATGGCAGATTCCTGCATCTTTTTATTTGAAGTACAGACGTAGTATTATTAGACTTACAATAAAATAGCCTTCAGAATACAAATAGGAAGTAGAGAACAGATAAAGAAGACTAATGCTCATTGGTCGGAGTTTTACAAAAGATCCCTACTCAATTCAGGGGTTTCTTGCTCTTCCATTGCTGCTAGATTCTTGTTATTCTCTGCCCGTCCTTGACTTGTGAATATGAGCTGCCTGTCTTGACCCTTTGTCTTCTTTATAACTTTGCTTTCCGGCTACTTGCCACAGACCTTTGCCTCATACTTGATGATTCCTGGCCTAATCCTCTGGTGCTTTGCAGCGGCATCTCTCACCTACACCGGGACCACTCTGAGAAATAGCAACCTGTTAGTCTCCCCGCTGCGTAGACCAGATCCCTGTACAGAGGTTAAAGGGTGAAAACCAGTTGGTGTCCTGGGGGGGTGGCCCAAGCTCAAACTGGCTAGATGGCAAAGTGGGTCCACGATCTACTGCTCATCACAAAAACATAGTAGCCGATATAACTGACCTTGTTAAAGATATGAATTTTATTACTACTTATCATTTTTTATTTTTAGGTGATTATTATATGGTTACATAGTAACCTCAGTTTTGTGTTTCAGTATAACAGCTTACAATGGTGTAAAATAACAGGGTAATACCCCTCTTATCAATGCTCTGCTGCTCCAGCTCCATCGTATTTCTGGTCCCAACTTGTCTCTTTATTTCCGGCTCCAGTGATGTTGACATAACATGAAGTGATTGGCTGTATTAGTCAAGTGTTGTGTCGACATATCATTGCTACAAATCTACAGATTGGAACTTTTTGTCTCTTAATTATATTTTCTTCCCCCAAACTTTTGACTTGATTGTTGATTCCAAAGTTATTTTGTAACTTTAAGCAAGATGGTTCCTAAAATGAACAGTCTAATCTGATCAATGTCCAGCTTCCTAGACTACCTAAATGTAGTCAGTCATATTGACTGACAGTTCAGTGTTTGTGACAATTTCTTGACTTGATATTATTATTGTCCTATGATATTTAAGAGTCTCCTTAATCTAATATCTATTTCTGACTCATTAGGCTCAAATTCAAGCTGTTCATGTCAAGATTGAGAACATCAGAGACCTGTTTGAAAACCGTCAAAGTTGTCTCAAGAAGTTGGCTGATAAGCAAGTGCGGCCAGTCCAACTAGTAGCTCCTCGTCCTGAGAACCCCCCTAGAGCTAAATCACCTCTTTTCTCTCCAAAACATGGTAAATTGTTTATGTAATGTCCGTCCCTTGTATAGAATATGCTCTAGGATCTGCATTCTCTGAATATATTTCCTTGGTATATCAGAAATGAGTATATAAACAGTAGACTGGAGCTCCGTCCAGATAGACACAAGATTTATTCTGACAAATGTACTTCTACTCTTTACTATTCAAATAACCAACGTATTCCTACTGGCCTTACTGATGTCTATATGATGTAATGTATTTATACAACCTGTATAAGTAGTTACCTATTACCTGTTGTTTCAGCCTGGACGTTTTTATTGGGAAAACCAATCGTGACTTCTTTAGATGTTACATCATGTATAGATGAATAAACTGTACTCTTCTCCATCATTGCTATAGTATGATTTCTCATTGTTACGTGGAGCAGGTTATAGTTTTCTCTTTCTGTACACCCTACAATTGTAATAATGTCTACTTTATTTTGAAATAAAGGTATGGATTTCAATTCAAGTCTGAAGTTTTCATTTGACATAACTTTGCCTGGGAAAAGAACCACAAGGAAAATGCAGACATCACGAAAGGTAACAAAACGGACACATTGGTGATAATCTTTTTACGACAAGCAAATCCCAGAAGCATCTTCACTGTCAAATTTAATTGGAAAGCTGAAACTAAAATTTCAGCTGTATAGTACATAAGCTATAGTAGATCTTTATATACCGATGCTCACTAACACAGAGCGGGGCTATAGAAAGGAGCAACATGGTCATATATAAAGAAGACATGATTGTAGAGCAAGTGCAATCAGTAGATGAAGGGGTTGTTAAGGGGTAGGAGTTTTACAGCGTATGTGTTGGATAGGCCATAAATATCTGATCAGTGGGGGGGCTGTTAGGCAGTGCCCCCACGGATCAGCTGTATAGGGTTGCTTCTGACGCCTTAAAAACTTTACAAAAATTTCTGAACAACTACTTTTAAATGTAACTACTCTAATATGGGAGCATCTGTAGTGGGCTACAAAATTACAGCAAAGTCCTCTGCTAACTACATGTGCCTATCTCTGATCTCCTGGAAGATCATCTTAAGAAACTTTGGTCACTCGTAATCTATATTATGCAGCCTTTGCAGCTATCATAGAAATATATTGATTGAGATTAATTAATCATAAGAATCATCAGAAACTTTACTTAAAGCGTACCTCCAATTATAAAACCACTTTTCAATTATGCAGCAACTGAAAAATGAGTCTTGGGACCCTAGAGTATAGGTATGGCATAGGTCAGTGTTTCTCAACTTTTTCAAACCAAGAACCCCCTTGTGAAAAAAAGTTCCAATCAAGTACCCCTAATGGACACCATGGTACCTGTCATGTGCTCCTGATCTCAAATGAGGAAGAAAAACTGGTGCGCATAGTGTGCCAAGCAAATCCTTTTGCTATGGGGACACCAGTGGCAGACTCACACTAAAAGTTTTGAAGGTGTTTTACCTTCTGTCCAGCTTTTCACTCTTCAGATCATAGATCAGAGGCTATCTCTTTATTCAGTACAGGCAACCCAATGCTGTAGAGGGCACCCACCCCAACGTATTCTGGCATCTGCCACTAGGCAGCTACTGTGCCTTAGTAGTGGATGGCGCTAGTCCCTCAGGAGTTTCAGAAGCTGAGCACTTGCTAAATCTGTCATTTACAGAGCACTAGTTCTTGGCCATGGCATGTACCCCCTGAGACTACTTTGGCATACCACCTTGAGTAAACATACCACAGGCTGAGGACCACTGGTATAGGTTATATGTAGGAAATTCATTACTCATACAGGACATGCACAAATGTAGCCAAGTTTCACTTGACACGAAATGCATTAAATACATCAAGTTAAACTTTGCTACATCTGTACATAATACAATATTCATGGGTATAGCCATAAAGATATGTCATCACTGTGCACAAAGTGCTTCTATAATATATTTCGCCAATTTGAAGTAATAATACCTTGGCAGGGAATACCAGACTTTGACGACTTGGTTTTTATTGATTTCATGATACTTAAAGCTCCTAAAAAGGTAAATACCTAAAAGATCTCCCCACAGATAAGTATCCTCAGACAAACATAAACATTGTAAGAATCAGTTTAGTCTTCCTTTATTGAAACCATTCATCAAAGCTTGTGAGAGTATTGTAGAATAGGGGAGTATATGGGAACAATCTATCATGGTCCACTTTTTTAGTGCAGACCAGGTATCTCCAGCAGGATCTTGTTAAAAGAATATTAAACTCCAGGGTATGTTATAGTTAAATGGAATGAATGACAACAATGGAATATATGGCGGTCTGGCATATAGAACGTTCACATGGATACGTACCATAACTTATAGTTAACTACAGCGAAACCTCTCTCAAAAAAATACACCTCTGTGAGAAGTCCACCCCTTTATTCAGACCAGGTTTCCTACTGTAGACCACCCCTAGAAGAACACCTGTAAATGTCTTGAAAAGGTGTCACTATATATAGTACAAAACAATGAATTGTCCTAAAGTTGATAAATGCTAGTCTATGAGAAGTGAGTAATGCAAAAAAAGAATGTTAGTACTTATGATAGGTATCAGATTATCTATTTGGCTTATATACTGTAGTAGAGTAAGGCTACATGTACATGACCAAGTGGGCAGTACGAGGAGGGCCGATTTCATAGTAGAATGCACTCAGATGACACTTGAATGACATACGAGTGGTTTCCACCCCCTATTGACTTTAATGGGGGGTTTCATTCCGTTCCAGGATAGGATTTGCTCTATAATCATCAGAACGAAGCATCGGACGTGGATCAGAAGAACCTCTGCCTGCACACTAAGGAAAACATATAATTCAACACAAATTACAATGAAATGTAACAAAACAAAAAGAGAATATGTAACTTATACTTTTTATATGAAGTATATTACTAGTAGGGTGTTAGCAGCCGAGTTGTAATGAAGTTAATGCAGTGGTTATCACTGCTGACTGGGTTGAGACCATTGGTTTCACTAACGTAATTTGCAGAGGCCTAGTGAAAATTTTACTACTTGTCCTATCCTACCCTATACCTAAGCAAAAATAAAAAATAAAAAAAAATTCTCAAGCGCTTTGTTAAGAGATGGAAGAAGAAGGTTACTTACTGTATCCACCTACCATACATGTGATGCTCCTTGTCCTTGGTGTGAATACACTGCACCTCCCATACTGGTTGACAATGTATGTTGCTTGCTTTGGTACTTATTAAAGTGACGAGAGATACTTTCAATAGCCAACCATGATTGGCAGTAATATTCGTAATAAAACACTGCAGGTTCATTGTCAATCCTTGATACTCCACTCTAAAAATTAGTATCCCTTATGGTCTAGTGGATAACACAATACATGAGTACAGGTGGTCTGGAGACAGTGTGTGGAGATCCATTATATAAATTGTTATCAGAAGAATCTTCATTTGTTTTAGAAACTATCAAAGTATTAAAAATGGCCCAGATTTACTATTAGTTAGACAGTGTAAACTTAGGTAGTCTGAAAACATGTCAGATTTATCACAGTGGCTGATAGTGGATGATAAATCTGACATCTCTTTAAACTGTCTAGTCATAGTTTATACCACATTTTCATTGGCTTACTTTTATGACACAATTTTGGCACATTTTTGGTGCATCGAGGCACATTTAAGCCACTCACCCTATTTCTCAGAATCAACACCCACAGGTCTAGCAAGTCGAAAAATTTTAGCCCAAATTAGGTGCACCAAAGATGTGCCATGTTTACGCCAGTGTCTCGTCATAGGCATAATAGGAAATCTGGGCCACTGTTTCAGAAAGATTTTTTTCTATACATTCACATAGTATATGTAAGCAATACTTTATTGTTTTGTTGATATCTTATGTTTCAGATTGAAGTGATGCATGACTATCAAGAGAAGAGAAACTCTTTGCAATTTTTTATATCAGAAAGTGAAGACAGCTTGGATATCCTTAAAGGGTAATTGTTTTCTCACTTCTATAAAACATTCCGCTCCGAAAACTATCAACTCCAACCCAAGTAGACTCGAAATTCTGTTCTGTATCGAGTTACACACAGAGAGTGGAAGGAAAAAAGTGATACTGAAAGAGGCATGTCCTCTACAGTCAAATTGTGGTCAACACTGACCATAGATGAAGTGAGGAGGTAATATTCTCTTCTGCCATAACTACATACATTCTAATTAAGAATTACGTGTAGGGGTAGAAAACCGATGCAATGTATATCTTACAAATACAGATCCAGGTCTACCTATACAACTGGACCCTATCTCACACTCAAGGCACAAAAAAACAAGCATAGTAAAATAAATTGCAAAAAGTCTAAAAGCAATTTTCTAGACTAAAGATATTAATGGCCTCTCCTTAGGATGGGTCATCAATATCAGATTGTTGGTTATCCAACACCCAGCACCCTCACTGATCAGCTGCTCCCAGAAAATCCCTTTAACTCCTTGAAGTCTGATGAGCAGTAACAGTAGACTGCATGTTTTTTCAGCATGAACCCTTGACCAGTCCAAAGAGAAGCCTCAGCAACTGAGCAAATATCCTATATTATTGATTTTTATCTAAAGTCAAGAAACAAAAAGCCAGTTTGGTCTGGTAGTTTGACTACCAAACTTTTCCATTCAAAATACCCTTCTGTCTGGGGACTCTTCTTTCTAAGATCAGATTGAAGACCTGGTATGTTTACTTGTTCTTTTGGATAATACTGTGAACCCTATAGAGTACTTATACTGAAGAAGTGTTGTTCTGGTTAGAGCAGGAGGTTTAATATTATATCTAATGTACTGTAGTGTATCTAAGTTATCATAATGTATCTAATGTACTGTAGTGGAATATGTATTCTTTGAAATGTTTCTTTTGATGTGGTATTATAGAAACCTGAACGCTTTTGTTCTACATACTTGTATACTTGTACTGGAATGTGATATTTTATCATCTGAATTTGCTTTTTATGTAGACATGCCATCCATGAACTAGTAGAAACCGAGAGGATTTATGTGGAAGAGCTTTACACCATTTTATTGGTATGTGATCGGTGCTTGTCTTTATCAATGGTTTATGTGATAAGAAATCACGCTACAGCAAGTTATCATATTCAAGTTAAACTTTGCTACATCTGCATATATTATTGTGGGTAACATCTGTAAATGGACATTTGAAAAATTTGTAGTAGTCACCATAAGGCACAATTTCCTCAATCTTTATCCCTTTAACATGTTTGATCCCTTTAACATGATTGTAACATGTTGATGAAATTGTAAAGGTCAGCTTTGTAGCCTATAGAGACTGCCACTATGTATTTGCTGCTTTGGATTAAAGTAGAGCTCTATCTAGCAGAAGTTTCAGCTCCATCTCGAAGCTGTTGTAATATGGTACCTTGATAAATTGCATTGTTGCCCCAGATTGGATCAGGGCCTAATTCTGGAACCTGAGGATAACATGGTGTATTGTTTCTAAATGTGCCATTAAAGGGAACCTGTCAGGTTGCTTTTGGACCCCCGAACCAGCACCAACATCTACTGTATCTAGTTTTGAACTTTAGAATCATGTCCCTGAGTCTTTCTGATGCAAAACCCCAAAGTTATAAGCTTTTAAGAATCATTTAGCGATATGGAAATATAAATGAACTAGTCACGATGGGCAGAAGTTCAGCTTCCTTGTCATGGTCCCTGGTTGGTTATTTCTATGCTACATCATGCCTACAAGTTGTGACTGACAAGTTTCCCAACGTCAGCCGGTATGCTTGAAATTCTGAGCAGGTGCAGTTATGTCCGCCTCTGCCCAAAATCCTCCTGGCTGCTTCTGTGCATTTGCTCCTTCCTACACTTACCAGGAGGACGTCAGGCAAAGGCAGATGTAACTGTGCCTGTGTGAGTTTTCAGGTGCATTTAGGGAGAAAGGGGGGAAACAGGCCTACCTTGTCAATCATGCCTTGTGGTAGCAAATGCACAGAAGAAGCCGGGATGATTTTGGGCAGAGGCGGACATAACCGCACCTGCTCCGAATTTCAAGCATAGTTAGATAGAGAGGAGGGGACTGGCTGACGTTGGGAAACTTGTCAGTCAAAACTTGTAGGCATGATGTAGCATAGAAATAGCCATCCAGGGACTGTGACTAGGAAGCTGACGTTCCGCCCATCTTGACTAGTTAAGGATCATTTGAATAGAGCAAAATAGTTTTTTTAAAATCTTTGGGTTTCAGCACAAGAAAGCAGACTCAGGGACATGATTCTAAAGTGCAACTCTGGATGCAGTAGCTGCTAGTCCTGCTTGGGGGTCCAAAATGACCTGACAAGTTTCCTTTAAGCTACAGTAAGATTGTGTCCATTCAGGGGTGTAACTTGAGGGGGTATAGAGGGTGCAGTCGCACCGGGGCCCAGGAGCCTTAGGGGGCCCATAAGCACTGGCATCAGTATTGAGATTGCAGCTTCTATCTGGCCTATAAACCAAGGAGACCCACAGATTACCGGGGCCCACAAGACTTTAGTTACGCCACTGTGTCCATTTATACATAATTGTCTGTAAATACTCTTTAACCTTTGCCAGCAATGTTATCATGAAGTTTGTACAGTTAGCAGACAATAGGAACTTTTTAGAATACCTTGTTTCTTCCTCAAGGGGTACAGATCTGAGATGGAAAACCCAGAAATGTCCCGCTTCCTTCCACTAACCTTGAAGAACACTAAGAATATTCTGTTTGGAAATATGCCAGAGATATATGAATTTCATAACAAGTAAGATTGTTTGACCATTATATAACTATCATTACACCCTTACAATGGCTGCACATTATGATATTCTACATTGGTTTTCTTACTTAGAATTTTTAACAACTTTTTATAGTAATTGATGTGGTCCATACTTCTCTAGAAATTATTTTAGTTAAGAATTACTTCAACTTGATTATTTATCAGTTCAGATGTCAGGTACTGCTCAGGTTCTCCTTACTTTAAGGGGTTATGCCGCAAAAAATATTTGCCCTCTATCCATAGGACAAAATATAAATTGCTATTTTATGAGGGTACTGCTGAGACCGCTACTGATTCTAAAAACAGTGGGTGTTTTACCCCTGTTGTGAACATATTTGCTGTGAAGGTGGGCACAATTCCAGACACGTCCCGTTCTCATTCACTTCAATGGGAGATATTTGGTTATCTCCGATGCCCCAGCTGAAACGATTGAGAGTGGGTGTATGTCTGTGTCCATCAGTTTTCAGGATCGGAGGGAGTCTCTGTGGTCAGACCCTCACCAATCATCAAATTATTCTCTATCCTATGGATAGAGGATAAATATTTTTCATGGCATAACCCCTTTAAATTCTGTTTTAACTCTTAGATGGGCAGATCAGCCAATCTCTACAAGTTAAAAACAAAAAAGACAAATATAAAGAAAATGAAAACCTGTATAAACAGTGCCACACCTGTCCACAGGTTTTGAGTGGTATTGCAGTTCAGTCCCTTTAATTTCAATGAAGCTGAGTTGCAAATCCAGACACAACCCATAGACAAATCTGGGTCTTTTTCTGGATCAAAGGCAATCATGTTTTTTTTTCGAATCCTGTGATTGACTTGAGTTTTAAGAACTTTCTGCCATTTTAACTGCTAAAAGCTTTGATAAAACTTAATAAAATTGATGCATTCAGTTGGACAGTTCATTAACACCTTCCATATAAATATCCATTGTACTTTGTGTTTGCTTTTAAACAGAGTATTTCTTCTCAGCCTTGAAAGTTGCATCGGAGCACCAGAGAGAGTTGGATATTGTTTCTTAGAAAGGGTAAGTAAGCAAGTTTATCGTTATAAGGACTGATAGTAAGCTATTAAAGGACATGTCTAGAGATGGGCAAACCGAACAATTGGGGATTTGTCTCAGACACACTAAAATGTCTGCCCCAACATGCTTTGCGGTAAATTATTACACTGTGGGGTTTCTTCAGACCCCAGAGGATAACTGGTGGAGGCCTAAGGGAGGTCAAAAAATAAAAAAACATTTATACTCGCCTTTCCTCTTTTAGGCCTCCTCGTGGTGTCCGGCGCTCTCTCTTGGTCTCCTCTCTTTGTCGTATCCAACTCTATCCCACACTAAACCGAAACAAAATAAATTTTTGAAGGTTCACCCATCTCTAGACCTGTCCCAAGAACCCAGCATATCAGCATCATCCTGCAGATAGATAGGTTAGGATCACCTGACTCAAACCACGTATTACCTTTGTAAGTTGGTGCCTCTGTTGTCAAGATATTGTCTATTGTTTTTTGTCAATATGCAAGTAAGTTGTTTCGAGCAATGAGGGCGTTACTATTGCTCCAAAAAGGTAAGTGGCAATGCCCTCATTGCTCCAAAACGCTCATTTGCATATTTACAAAAACATCAATATTTTGGTGGCTGAGGCACCAATTCACAAGGACAAAGCACCATTTGACTCCAGTGACCCTAACCTATCTATCTGCAGGGCTGGGTTGATACACTGGGTTCTGGTGACAGATTTTTCCAGATATGTTTGATTTAGTGAAAAAAAATCACTAAAGTAATTTTGGAGAGTACAATTTTTTTTAAATAAATTGACAGCTGGATGCTAACAGTTGGGGGCGTGTCCCTGCACAGAACACACCCCTCTGGCAAGCGGAAATCTTAAGCATTTTCAGTAATATTGACATCCTTTTGCTTATGCAAGTGGATTATATGTAATTTCTTCCTGTGAAAGTACTTGTATGAACATTAGATTCTCTCTGGAAGGTAATGTAATATCAGAGATACCTATGGGAATACTTTTTGCTAGTTGGTTGCAGTCATAAGTCACTTTAAAGATCAGAAGAAATTGGTTGGATAACATCCAATTATGGTCTCAGGTAACGGATACAAAACTGCACGGAAATTAGCAATTAACCATTAAAACAAGGTGTAAATAAGCCTAAAAAGTGACAATAGGATTTGCAAAAGTAAAGGAGTGATTCACACATTCACACAGTATATTTCAAGCAATTTTTTTAAAATAAAATAAAATAAACTCAATACTTGTAAAAGTGTTTTTTGGGTCTAATGTATTGATGACCAGTCTTTAGGAATGGTACTAAATATCAGATCAGCAGGGGTCTGACACTTGGGAACCCCACTGATCAGCTGTATCTAGTAACCAATACATGAAAGATAGAGCCTGAAGCAGACAGCTCCATTCTTTATGTAATGGCCAAATGAAATCACTGCAGATCGGCTCTTATTCAAGTGATCTGCAGTACTTGGTCTGACCACTACACTGAGAACAGAGCTGCATGCTTCCTGCTTCATTCTTTGTGTATGCTGGGAAAAGCTGATCATACCCTCGCTAAGCTGATATTGATGACCTATTCTAAGGATAGGTTTTCAACATATTTGACCCCAAAAAGCCCTTTAAGTTAATTTTTTTTGCTCCCACTCCTTATTTTGAAAAAAGAAAATTGTGTGAATTTGTCAAAGTGTGGAGAAGTGAAATATTGATAGACCTTGTTTACATAGTCCGTACATGCTGACATCTACAATACTGACATCTACAATATAGATCCAACCTAAAAGTAATGACATTATAGATTTATTGTAACCCTGTCACTGACCTAGATCACCATAAATCGTACAACTCCACCAATAGTAAGAATGTATATTTAGCACTAATGAACTTCTTAAATCCTTTTTGCGCAGAGAGAAGATTTCCAGATGTATGAAAAGTACTGTCAGAATAAGCCCCGCTCAGACTCGCTCTGGCGCCAGTTTTCCGATAGCGCTTTCTTTCAGGTACTTAAGACTGTATTTTTGTCTATGCGGAGCAATAACATAGGTCTCTTATGAATATTTTTGGAATTGCTAGATATTATATGCCTTCTAGAGTTTTTATCTGAACATTGACACCTTAATTTATGCAGGAATGTCAGAAGAAATTGGAGCACAAACTTGCACTGGACTCTTATCTCTTGAAACCTATACAACGGTTGACCAAATACCAGCTACTACTGAAGGTACGGATCAGGGATGTCTGTAGGACAGAGAGGATCAGGAATGTTTTTGAAAAATGTTTTTATGCATGATTGACATAGGGCATCTTGACATTCAGCTTATGATGGGCTTAAAGCGTATAAGGGTCTTCAATTGTTTTGTTTTTTTATTAACAAATTCTAAAAGATATATCAAGAGAGGTCTTTCTTCTTAAGACTTCACATGCTCTATGTATGAGGTATACATGATGCTGTATAGGATCTATGTCCTGTGTAATAGTAACATGTCCTTTATATAGTATAGTGGGCATCATTACATTACGTTGTGCAGTTAGGCTCTGTTCACATTACATCTATAGTGTGCATTTGGAGTATATAACAGGAGCACTTCCTCACCTACAATATACACTATTGTCCCATAGACTGTATTGGCCAAATGTATATTAAACACAGTTTATGTTTGGCCAGTGGTATATATCGATGTATACATTTTTTCCAACTTATACTTGATCTAGCAAAAAACATATACTGCCCTGTATGCATTTTTGACAATTCCAGATAATGACAGACATATGCATTTCTACCTATATAGAGTAGCTGCAGGCATATAACATTACGTATGTAAAACAGTATAATTCAGAAGCACAAACCAGTTTATAGGCATCATGCACAAGATGAACTCAGCCTTAGTCCAAATGAACACAAGGATATCAGCATTCATTTTTGCGCTCATATTACTGTAGGGTGTCCCATCACAGCTGTGCCTCCGCTGGCCCAAGATTACAGCTTCATACATCACTATGATGCTATATATTTGGATCAGTAGACCCGTAGTGGGGCTGGGACACTTGGTCGTAATACAGGGAGAAAAATTTGATACCAATGAAAGCTTGACCTCTTCACATCTCGCCTACAGTATTACACAGTACACAGCTATGTACTATGGGAGCCTTTCAGCACCACAGCTTTTATAATCCATTTGCCATAGCCACTTATTTAATCCTTATGGCTAGAAAAAAAAAAAAGTATCAGTTTCATCTACCCTACGTTCCAAATTTTTGATAGTTGCAATGCAACTGTTGTGGGTTTCATTTGGTAGGCTGGGTGTACCACCCTTTATCAAGTATCCCGCATTGTATCAGAAAATAAGTTTATAGTATGTTAATATATTGTGCTATAATAATTCTAGAAGTTGTCAGATTTCCGACCAATATACCATATACATTTTATTTCTATATATCAGTTGTCGTTTTGATTTCAATGAACATGACAAATCTAAGATACATTTACTAGACTTTCCTGGTAAATCCAGATGATTTGTCATAAAGTGCACTAAAGCCTGCTCCATCTGCAATAAAATAGCATTTGAAAATATTGTATATTGACAGGAATTACTAAAGTATAGTATTAATACGGACGGAGTGCAAGAATTACAGGAAGCTTTGGTCTCTATGCTGGACCTATTAAAGTCCGTCAATGACTCTATGCATCAGATCGCTATAACAGGGTACAATGTAAGTATGGACTCCTCGTGATGGAAACTGTAGACTATATAGAGTTATTTGAAGTATATATTCATTGGGTATTCATATTATTAGGAAAAACTGAAAATTTACACAATATTTGGGCTGCCTTAGTACAGGTATGAAATGTATGGTAGATGGTTCACATTGATTTCTTTCTGCATGGTGGTCCTGAGCTCGAATCCAACCAAGGGCAACATCTGCACTGAGTTTGTATTTTTCCTTGTGTTCCTTTGGTTTCCTTTACATTTTCTGCTTCTGATAGATTAAGTTGCTTTCTATGAAATTAGCCCTGTGAGTATGTGAGCCAGAGGGCGCTGTGGAGAGACCCAGGCCCAGCCCTGAAAAGGCCTTCAACCACACCTTTGGGTGGGGGGCGTGTGACTCCAGTAGTCTGGAGTATCCTGCAGGGAGCAGGAGATGGTGGACCCAGCTGGACAGATAGACGGTCTGTGCCAGAAGTGCTGGGGTCCACAGGAGACTGTTGCTGGAGCTGAGCAGTAGAGGCTAGTTAGGGGCTCAAGGAGTGAGTTAGTGCCCTAACTGTGGCCTAGGTGTTTGTTGTTTTGTTATGTTGCAGTTGAGCTGAATAAAGCTACTTTTATTTTACACTTGGACCGTCTGAAAGCTATCTTTCCGGCGCCCAGTACCATGAACCACCGCTGTCCGGACCAGGAAAAGCCGCCATTTTGAGTCTAATTCCCCCCAAGTTGTCACAGCCCTTATATATTTGTCTGTTTGAGAAAGATCAGGGAATGTTGATAATCATTTGGCCTGGTGTAAGGAACAGAAAGAAATATTTCGGGCAGATTTACTAATGAAAACTTGCTAGTATTTTGACTTAATTTGCACCCAATACTTGCATACATGTCTTACACCACATTTGTCGTTTTAGACACTTTTGTACTTTGTCCAAAAAAACATAATAAAAACATCAAATAATAAAAAAAATATTTCTCCATAGCAGGTAAATATACTGTATCACATAATACACTCATATATTGCACAAAATATATACTTACTCCCATTTTAGTCTTATGAAAATCCTTGTTTTCCCCTTATAGGGAGATATAAATGATCTAGGTCGCATACTGATGCAAGGTTCTTTCAGTGTATGGATTGCTCATAAAAAGGGACCTACAAAGATGAAAGAACTTGCCCGCTTTAAGCCAATGCAGAGACATCTCTTCCTCTACGAAAGGGCAATAGTGTTCTGCAAAAGGAGAGAAGAACATGGAGATGGACATGACAAGACCCCATCATACAGTTTCAAGCACTTCCTAAAGGTTTGTGGACAGAAACGTAGCTTGAAACTCATGGGACCAATGTGAAATCTGTAATGGGGCCCCTATTTACCTTGCACCACTTAGAAAAGTACTATGTTTTAGGTGTTATGGGGCCACCTCCGGGTCTGGGGCCCGATAGTGACTTCTACTGCTGCACCCCCTATAGCTACACCCCTGTTGGTGCATATTATTGTATGTTATGAGGAGGAACGACAGAGATTTACCTTCTTCCTGTTTCCTTTTAGATGAATGCTGTCGGCATCACTGAAAACGTTAAGGGTGATAACCGCAAGTTTGAGATTTGGTACAGTGGGCGAGAAGAAGTTTATGTTGTACAGGTTTGTTTGTTTACTACTTTAATACTTTTTAATTATCTCCATGTACATTAAAGATGACTTGTCTGTAAATACATGTATTTCCCTTGAAACAACAATTCTCAAACATCTTTTCTTATAACTCTGCATTGTGCAGTTCCTCTGTTACTCCTCCTTGAAATTTATTAATACAGTAAATTGACAAGTAGGAGTTACCATTACTCTAGTCAAAGGGGTGGGTCCCTACACAATCTAACATTGTCAACACTGATTGGACAGAGTAAGAATGTGCCGGGACACACCCACAATGGTAAACATTCCTTGTCAGTTTATTCATAAGTTTACAGTTGGAATAAAAGAGGAACAACACAACACAGAGTTATAAGAAAAGAGACTTCAAAATCCTTATGTTAAAGGGATTGTCATGGATTTGGATCAATCCATGGGGTGACCAGGGTAGGTGTGAAATAAAAAAAAGGCATACTCGCACTCATTGCTCCCACTCTCCTTTCCATCACAGGTTGGACTTGTAATGCTGAAAGCCATGAGGCTCATATGACCTCTGAGACCAATCATTGACCTCAGTGGTCACTGGAGAGGGACAGGTGACATCATTCACATACGTCACCGGTTCCTTACTAGCAACTGTGGAGGGAGACTACAAGGGGACTGCAAGTATTTACTATACAGATATACAAGGAATGGTGACCGGTCCTCTTTAAAGGATATCTCCACTTATAGGGTCAATTGTCTAATAATAATTGTAGGAATTTCTTGTTTGCATTACATTACTGGCAGTGTTCAGATAACATATCTCAGGACAGATAGATTCAAATCAGCAGATGGTTACCTGTGAATACCCCAGTGATGGTGGCTTATCTTCCATGGAAACAAAGGATCTGCATGTTGAAATCCAGCATGTCCAATCCTCCTTTCCCATAACATCTGCTGTAAGGTGAGAATCAGCACATGCCTGTACGCATTATATGGCCATCCAATTCTTCCAGAAATTCAGGGATTTGTGTGTGTCCAGGTGGCCATATTCACAACACATTAGTCCTGGTCAAAGAAGGCTTGGATAAAACCACATGGTCCAGATCGATAAATCAGTCAATTCAGGGAATAAGGGGGAAGATGGGTTCAGACTATGCCAGACTACCCACTGACTTGTCTTATTTAGGGCGTCTAAGGGGGCTCCCTTTGGTCCCAGAAAAAAATCAAGGTTTTAGCCTGACAAAGTGGTATATACAGAAAGAATTGTCAGAATCTGTTTGATCCCTAAAGTCTTTAGAAGGCTTTAGAAATGTTCAGAGCGGAATTGCTTATTTGTGCCAAATGCACCCCAGCTAAACCGCACGACACGTGTCTTTATAAAAGGCTTATAAGAACTACAAGTAGCTAATCTCTGTTCCAGGCTCAGACAGCAGATCAGAAGGCAGCATGGCTGAATGAAATCCGGAAGATACTGACCAGACAGCGAGAACTTATAAAAGGTATTAATATACTTCAAATATGCTTGTCCTTATCACGCTGTGCCTATACAGTACACGGGTAAGCCATTTCTTACATACACTGTTCATTTTCGGTTGTAGTAGAGAAACTGAAGCAAAATTCCTTTTCAGACCAAGTTGTTCTATCACCACAAATCAATGAGGGGTAAGTGACCATTTACTAAGCATTGGCTGCTATCTTATATAAAATGCTAAGCATCACGACAAAAAGAAGTTAAAACATTTTCCCTCCTTATAAATGATGGCAAATCTCTATGATTGAGGAGATCGGACTGCCAAGACCCTGTACTGATCCTTAAAATAAGATGCTGAACTGAAAATTTATGATAGTTATGAATCTCCATTAGCCTGAGGCCCAACATTGCAGAAATACAGCTTTTTTTGTTGCAGATTTTGCTGAAGTTTTTTGAGCCAAAGCCAAGAATGGCTACAAAAGGAATGGGAAATATATAAGACGTTCTTATACTTCTACCTTCTGCTCTATCCACTCCTGGCTTTGGCTCAAAAAAACGCAGCAAAATCTGCAACAAAAAAAGCTGCGTTTCCGCAACGTGGGGCCTTAGCCTTGTAGTTTTTCCCTACACACTGGTTCCTTTATTCTCAAGCTCGGTGGAGGTCCCAGCAGTACAACCCTCCTAATAATATTCATGAGACGGGAGGTCCTATTTCCCTATTTGTATTAAGCGGTGGTCGAGCATGTGCGCTGACTTTTCATTCAAAGTCTATGAGACTGGTGAAATAGCCAAATACTGTACCCCATAGATGTGTTTTATGGGGTCCCCATTGATCAGCTATCCTGTGCATAAGTAACAACTGTTGTAAGCAAGTGTAACTAAGTGTGTGAAGTCTTTGTCTCTTTTCCTCCCATCATACTAATATCTATTTGTACAAGATCAGGTATTACCATCATGCTTGATATTTCACAGAGCTGCTGCCTTGAACTCCCAGTCCCCTTTGCTAGATTATAAGCCTGTTGCATTACATCAGCATGTTCCCTGGGCTCTTCATCCATACTACTATGACTACAACTACTACTAATATGACTACTACTTCTAATAGTAATATGACGACTACCACTAATTATAAGGTTAATATGGACCTATGGTAGAAGTATATTTTTCTTTCCTTTTAAAGGAAATTACAGAGGGCATCTGTCAGTTCAGAAGAAAATGACTCTGAAAATTCCAGTCCTATGCTGGAAGGGTTAAACATCTCACCTCAGCATAAACCGCACAGAGGTATGTATCACATACAAATACAACGATACCCATTCAATGAAAACTGTATCCATGAAATTGTTTTATGTTATATCCCGTCAACCCTACCAGTTCAACGCACGCCTCATTAAAGGTGTCCATACACATTAGATTGATTTCGGGAGGACTGGATGACTGTCTAACGTCTATTGGCATGTTCGAACTTTCCCAGGAAAAAGAAGGCTCAGGCTGTGGGATTTCCAACAGATACACACTTGGCAAAATGTGACACATGGATTGCTATCCTTGTTTACATCCATAGTTTTCACTGATCCATACACTAAAATAAATTGAGAGAGCTGCAATTACAGACAGATATAGGACCTGCTCCATAACTTGTGGCTCTTCAATTTGGCCCGGACACACAGCTGCAAAAACTAAGGCTGTGTGTATAGGCCTATTGAAATATATGGGTCCGTACTTTTATCCGCAATTGCTGACCCGCAAAAATACCTTTGTGTGCATGAGGCCTTAACAGTCAAATCCTTCAATACAATCCTTATTGACTTAGCCACAGATTGACTTTCAATAGGCAGGTTTTCAGTGGATGTAAAATATTGATGGCCTCCCCAATTTGTACAGGTTACAGTTGTGTACAACTTTTTATCTTTCATAATCTTTCTCTACGCTTTTATATAACAAAAAACATGTATATCCACCCTATAGAATAGACTACGCCTGTAGTGTTATGATATTGACTTATATGTACACAGGATGGCATGGAATGTCACAGTCTTTAGAAATATGTGAAGGTCTCGAAGGATGGTCGAGCCACCATTGTTCTTGTCCTTATTCAGACACAGAAGAGGAGGACACCGTCCAGCTGGTTGGTATTCTGTCTTATTATATCTGCTCTATGTATACTTTTGTTGGAGGTAGAGAATTAACTAAAGTGACAGGGTTTCATGGCCGTGTTCTAGCCATTTTTTAAGGGACAGCACACAACCCCATTGAAATTAATGGATCTATTCATGCAACTGTTTTTTAACTGTTCGTGTGTCCGATTTGCTAAAAAATAAAGCAGGACTGTTTTTGGAACCCTCAATAGATTCAAGTCTATGAGGAATCCTTGAAAATGGATTACCCTCGGATGTACAGTACATTAGTTGTAAAAATGTACTCTTTCATGGCTGAGTACGTGGCCTAGTTGTGTGAATAAATCCTTAAAATTAGTGTGGTGTGTAGTATATGTTGATAGTATTTTAAAGGGGTTATCCAAGACAGTTTTTGGCAAGGAGACTGGAGAAGGTGAAAAAAAAAACATACTCGCGTGTCCCCAGTGCTCCGGTGTGCCGAGTGTGGTCTGGTCCAGCGGTGCCCCGGAGCTGCTTCTAGCGGAAATCCTTGCCTCACGTGTCTGCTGAGGCCAATCAGTGGGCTCAGCGGCCTAAAAAAAGGAACTAGGACATCACTCACATATGTCATCTTTGACGTCCCATGTCCTTTCCTTAGTCCGCTGAGGCTGCTGATTGGTTTCAGTGGTCACGTGCAGCAAGGACTTCTGTCGGAACAGGACCCCAGGAGCAGCAGGACCAGGCCACAGTGGGAGACACTGATGCACCATGGACAGGTGAGTGTGTTTTTGTTTTCTTTTTTTCACCTTCCCTGGCCTCCTTGACACAAACTGTATATCCTGGACAACCTCTTTAAGAACAAGCAACTATCTGTATTTTCTTTTATTAAAAGGACACATTGTGTGTGGAGAACCTAAATCACACTATAAAAATATAAATAATTCTCCAAGTAATCCAATGTTTAGGACCCTAACCTTCTTATTATATCCATCAACCTCCATCTAGTATCCTATTGGACTAGAGGAAACTATTATACTTCTTCTCAAGCAAAGTGACCAAATAATTTTGAGAAAAAGGGGAATATTAAGTATGCATTGAGCTTAGTATTTGGCACACGGGAGATAGAGGGAGGGATTACGAGTATATTAAACCATGTGAAATGAAGAGATCATGTTGGAAGCCAGGTTTTCACAGCATTACATATTGAAAAGTTAATTTCAATGTCTAAGTAAAACTTGGTAACCCCTATTTAGTGACTGGGGTAGAAATGGGTGTGGGCACACAGGTGAGTTTGGACCCCCTATTTCCGGGCAGTGGTTCAGTCTGTGCTGTCCTGATGATGGGCCTAGATGATATGCTTTATTCTATTGACTCTATATGAATGTCTCCACATTGTGCTGTTTGTGTGACTATGTTGTAATTGACTTATATGCTATGTCATAGTCTCCTGGCAAATACAAGGCCCTGGCTGACTGCAAGAAGAGAGGCTCGGATGATGTACTGGTGAAAAATGGAGATGTCATCCAGCTTTTACAGGAAGATGCTGAGGGACAGTGGTATTGGCTTTGTTCATTCTTCATACTCTTATATCAAAGCTAAATTCTTGACATGAAGGTTTCGATATGCATGTCCTTGTAGTTTAAGTAACATATGTAAAATATTGGTGTCTTTGTTCTGTTTGTATATCCATATGGCCAAAATGACCTAACCACTGACATCAGCTGGAGACTACTGACTTACCAGTATATGTTAATAGACTATAATTCACCATGCATACATATTAAAGCCCATTGGTATCCACATTTTATGGATTCCTCAAGGTCAATTACTTTGGATGGTGATCATAGCAATCTGCTACTTTGTCATAAGGAGGAACTTTCAATTTAGAATAGAGAGAAGAGTAAACCCATACAGAACTATGATAAAGGTGTTTTGTAAGTTGATAAAGGGTACCATGTGTACTATTACATGGTAATGCTTCATAGCTCCTTTATGGTACTGCAGGAGTTGACCACTTGTTGTCAAGACCCCTTGTAAATTACAGGTGATGACTGAGGGCTGCAGTAGCAGGACACCCTGTATCAGCAATAGGAAGAAGGGTTAAAATCAGACACAAGGGTTAGGGGCCATCCACATCACACTTTTAGCATCTGTGTAGTGAATCAGTTTAACAAATGGATGTACAACACACTTTGATAAAAAAAAAAAAATGCATAGAAATGAATGGCTATTCATTTTTTGCATTCATTACTTGCATCTGTTAAACAGAAGCCTATTTCTAAAGAAGTCAAAGCCCATAGATGCTTAAAGTGTTATCTGTTATTTTATAAAACTAGTCATTGTGGCATGTCAGAAGTTTTGATCATCTGGATCTGGATAATGAGACCCCCCCCTACCATCTGCTAAAATGAAGGAAGCATTCGGCTGAGCACCGTGGTCCTTCTTTTCTGATTTGTTCTTCTCCGCTTTCCTTGTAAGATGGAGAGAGCAGTGTACAGATCCATAAACAATCTATGAGCCACTACACCCTCTAAGGAGAGCCAATCATAAAGGAAAGGGCACTCAAAGCTTCTGCCCCTTTGTTTAGTGATCAGGCTATTTAAGTGGTCGGCTATTTAAGTACCAGAGCTCACCATCAGAGCTCCAGGCAATTGCAGTTGTTACCGCATACCTTTATCACTGATGGCATCTGTTGTATGTTCCTGATGAACCCTCATTCATTATACTAAGGGGTGGGGAACACATTGAGCCTTATGGGGCATTGAGCCTATAGGATCCCCCTGAGTTATTTTTGCGGGGATTTCCTTTTGTGTCCCTAGGGGTGAGCATTGATCTCACCCTCTTTGGTTTGATCTGTAATTCAACAGATGTAAACTGCCTATCCCCTCACACCTGGGGATAGGTGCGATTAAATGGTGGTGTTAGTACTTCGGAAGACCAATCTATTGGACATCATAGTCACATCTAGTAGGTGACTATCCTATAAGAGTGTACGTAAGGGGGTACTTCACATCAATTAGTTACCCCAATTTATATGCCTACCTTGCCGATGGGGGGTCCATTTTAAGTTTTTTTTTTTGCAGACGTCCACTTCCTAGTTTGACATCTTTTTATTTCTGATCACAAGTAAAAGTTACGTTTTATACTTTTTTGTTTTCACCATAACTTACTGTGATATATTTGTTTAGTGATCAGTGAGGAAATGTCAAAAGTTTTACTAAACAATCTAAGCCTTATGCCATAAAACTTATATTTGTGCCCATACGACCTTGGTAGCCACAGCACAAACATACCATATTTTATAGTAAAGTGAGCCAAAGTGACCTGTGTGATCAACCTTTGTGTCTTTATGATAACAGGCTGGTGAAGAATCTGAACAGAAAAAAAGAAGGATGGATTCATGGAAACAACTTACAAATTATCATTGGTGAATGTAGGATGCGGGCATCCAAAATTACAGGTAACACTTGAAGTGGTGCAAGCAAATCAACCTGTATAAAGCTCATCCTGGCGTGTCATTTTAAAGAGTCTCCCATCATAATGTACCATTTTACCTTTACCAGTCTTTTCAATATTTACTGTAATAATTGTCATCATGGTCATTGATGTAACTATAGTAACTATAGGGGTTGCAGTGGTTACAGCTGCAACTGGGTGCCCCATAGGTCACTCTCAACACACTAGGACTGGCTAAATGTTTTTTGACCTCCTTTCTGATTTCCTTTGATGTCTGTTCATCATATCAATTTATTATCCCTGACCTCTGGTGCACTGGAGAGAGAAGATTTATGATACAAAGCCTTCCACTGTCAGAAAGGAGAAACCTGACCATTAAAAATAGAAGTTCGTCAGCAGTATATAGTCAAGGAGTCTGAGGCAGAGGCTGTGGCACAAAGGAGGAATGAATATGTGGGGTGCATCAATAGGGAATGGGAATGATGGCAAGCTTATGTGCACAAACATGTTGTGAACAAGTCTTCATGGTGGTCTAGGCCGAGATAGAGAAGGAAATGTAAATGATGCTAAAATATACAGATGGGATGTGGTTGATGGTTGTGAGGAGAAGTTGTGCGGTGGGCCTGAGCTGAGCTTTTAAAGCAGGCCATGAGCCTTTAGTTATGTCCCTGATCTTACTGTAGTTACCAAAATTCATCTTTCATTTTTCTATTACAGTAACCAAGTAAAAAATATATTGTTCGCTATGATGTGTACTGCCCCTAAGATACTAAGAAACTGTAGACTGCCAATAGCCAATATCTAACCATTTAACAGGCCATGCAGCACGACCAAAGATTAACCTCCAAAAAAGAAGAGGACCATGTTTAGACAACTGTCTTTGAGTTCTTGCCACTGGTCAGTAAAGAGCAAAGTGCTGTTTGACTAGGTGAAAAGGCATTGATATAGGTCTGGAAAGTGTGTTTCTTCTTGTAGAGAGCGACAGCTGAGTAGCTATAGCAGCTACTTCCAATAGGTGGCGTTAGAGAAACCGATTTCTTTGTCATGGTGGAGGGCAAATCTGCATACAGAGATTCAAGAAATCTCAGTGCGCTAAACATGATACAGTGTATTATGTATACTTCAGTTTTTCTATTAATTTTTGTTTTTCACATTTATAAAACACACTAAACAGACTATATTATGAATGGAAACACAAAAAATTCCATGTAACTACATACCCTATATGATGATCAATTAAACTATATATATCAACTACTAATATACAACAATACAAATAAATCATTACACATAAAAGACATTTAAGTTTTTTTTAACATTTTTTTTAAACATTTTTTTAACAAATTACTTGAGGTGAAATGGGGAGTTAGGAAGGTATTACTGGGGTAATGTAATGCCTATTAATGTGTTTTTTTTTTTTTTTTTTTTTTACAGATCAAAATTTTTAAAAAATATATAATGATAGTGTTTCCATAGTATAAATTCCGATTAAAATCCATAAAAACCCAACCCATCCCCCAAGCAACCTGCCAAGAAAAAAAAATACTAGAAAAATCACCTCTTTACCCATACATCACCCTGAATTGGCCTCCTGAATTTGATCTTTCATAAATGATAGAATGGTGAATATTTATAGCCACATGTTAACTGGTTATCATCAGGTCTGACGGCTTCTGTTAGTTATTACAATATAACCTGACTTCCATCCCACTAAGCTAATATAGCATACAGTATCGGTCATACAGATAAGGCTGTGTGTAGGTTTGGTTTCTGTGTTACTCTGCTCTATTTGGCGCTCAATGAGCATTTAGTTGTATAATAAATCACCATTTGACTAAGGGCAGATCCCGTATACTGATATCTAATGTTACTAACTGGATTCATTTTTGAATAGATTAGGCCAAGTATCTAGACCTTAGTACCTTTATTATAAAGTATGAGGAAAAGGTCCTATATTTCAAGGGAGTCTATTAGGTCAAAAATACATCCCAAACCAATAATAGTGCCTTGTAGGGGCCTTTATTAGGAGCAGATACATACCTTTGTGGCCACAAACCAATGAAGCAGTTCTTAGATAATCATCATTTTATGTACATGAAAATGAGCCTGAAAGTGCATTGGGGGCGGGCTTGATTTTCCAGCTACAAGTGCTCTGACTCTCTTCTGAAATACTCACAAATGATAAAAATACAAACACCGAGCTGCAGAGGATAATACGGACCTATTGGTATCGAGGTCAAATGTAGAGAAGAAAAAATGACAAATTTGTCACCTTTTTGTGCTGGGATTGGCCCAAATACACACAAGGGATTAATGTGGGAATCAGGAGAGAGTGGCTGCAGAGTGGCTCAGTGTCATCGGTAGACTGGATGTCAAAATGACTGTATCAGGAGGCTGGGCTGGTAAGTCCAAAAAATGTACGCCTTCTGCGCCTTTAGGAAATAATTCCCTTGGTCACGTATAAGTAAAACAAGTTCCTTATTTGAGATCTCCTCTGAAATAGTCTCCTAGTATCACCTCTTTAACCGTGATTGACATTTTCAGCCTCTGCCTGCATCACAATAGGCTGTTGGCAAATGTAGCAAATCAGGCTCCTCCCCCAGTGCACTTGCCAGCTGATTTGCATATTTATATAATGATGATTATCTCTGCATGGCTTCATTGCTTTGTGGCCATAGAGCTATGTGTCTTCTTCTATTAAAGGCCCAAACACGTTACTACTATTGGTTTGGTAAGCCTTTTGGACATGATAGAATCCCTTAATAGTGGTATACAGTTTTCAATTATATAAGGGTCTATATACACAGTGTTTGCAGTGGAAAGCACCTGGTGTATATGCCAGGCAAATCTATAGGGTGTCAAAGGTAGCCAAAAGTGTGTCGTCATCCTTCAAGATAGTAAACTTAAGTATATGTTGTTGTTTTTTTTTTCATACTAAGGTATAGCATAGATGACCATATTCCACTATGAGGCATTAATTAAAAAAAAAGTACCACAATTTTCTGTTAACATAGAAATCTAGACATGATGCCTGCCACTTAGGTGACATGCACACAACCGTGTGTGTGTCGCTAGGCATGGACGGCACATGGATGACACAGCATGGATATCGCAGTGTGTCCTCTGGGTGTATTTTTCCGCATTGTGCGGATGTGATTCACCTAAAATAGCAACATTTCTAATTATTTATATTTGCAAAAATGTTTAACTTTTAATTGTCTACAAACTTAAATCTGGTTATGTTCATGGGAAAACCTCTTTGAATGACTTTCATTTACGTGTTGTCACTGACATGAGACAGATTATCCCATGGTACACATCTGTTAATATTAAAAGATTTCAGTGCATGCCAATGACAGACGTCAGAAAGTAGTCCAAATCACCCTTTACGGTCCTCTAAAATCTCAGCTTATGATATTGAAATGGTATTGAGTACTGGTTTTTTGATCTTCAAGTATCATCTTCAGTGTCTTATTTTTTCTTAGTGAATGACATATGTAGGATGTTATATACAGAACACTGGCGTATACAATGTGTGATGGGTCTGGGAGTCTGTACATACTGTAGATGACATCACTTGCCTTATACCTTTGTTTCTTTTTTTTTTTTTTCCCCCCAGATGCTGCTTTGTGTAGTTCAAGGAAGTTAAGCTCTCCTTGAAATACCCTGTAAATATGACTACAACACAGACCTATGGATGTTGCTAAAGCACTGTTGTCAGAGGCACTGTTACATGTTAATATCACAACCACTCTTATCCTACAACATCATCCATGACCACCCTCTAAAGCCCAGACGCCTTTTTCACGTGGACAAAGGACACTTTTAAGAACCTCATTTTGTAAGAAGGTTGTTGTACATTGGAAGATTCCATTTTTACCATGCTCCTTAGTACCATTACCTGATTTTTCATCTTGGCTAATGAAATGTTTTTAACTGAATGTAAATATGTAAGCGCTGACATTTGTAGAAAATCCATTCCAAGCTCTATACATGTTTTACCGTTTTTGAGTAAAACGCCTGCACTTTATTCATCTTGACATTTGTCTTGATGAGGCTTCTCATGAGACAGCAGCTTGACGTTGGCCTTCTTTATATGAACTGGACGGGTTGATCTTGAACATTCTACATCGTTGCCACTACCTGCTTTATGGTGTAATGTGACAAATTGCAATAAAAAAAAAAAAATCTTGTTCTTCCCTGACATGGAGAAAAAGTTTTTGAATTCTGAAATATTTTTTATATTGATCAGTATTTTCATGATGTATCAGACATCAGAGGCCAATACATATAACATTTGTATGTTAAGACTGCAAGAAGGTGACACAGCTCTTACCGATAAGAACCCTGTCCATCAAAGTACGAGAGAGAATATATTTAAAAAAAATAGATATTTTCCAAAAAATATTTATATGCCTTTTTTCCATACAGATACACATAATAAAAAAATATTGATTTGGGTCCAGATATATTGACCTTGTACTTTGGTTACCTTGGGGCCAGTATCTTGATTTGGTTTAGCAGTGCGGATGCTGCTCTTGGGTTTTTCTAAAGAATAGCAACTACATAGATTATACAACATGGTGGCAAAGCAGTCACAAGGTGCAGGACTAAAGGGGGCCATGCACATTAAATCAATGTCGGACAAACCTGACGATTTCAGAATGGTAAGAAGGATCAGCATTCCCAATCCTTTTTCTCAGTGGTGATGCAAGAGGTGTCTAACAGTCCTTTTCCAATTCATAAGTCATGCATACTTGGCTAAGCTGAGTGTACATATGTAGAGGGGAGTCATGAGGAACAGCTCTCTAAAGTGTATAACCATCCAAATAATGATACAGAAAGCTTGAGAGGTAAAAGGGCAATAGGTGAGGTATAGAGCTGGGCGATTAATCGAAGAATAACCAAAACCGAACATCAACCAGGATAACCAATGTGATTTTGTTCATACCGGTTATTTCGGTTCAGTTATTACAATATTTGCAGTTTGGTTTCTTCCGAACCAAAACTTCTAATATTATACTGTAAGGTCTCTTCAGACTCCAGAGTATAAAGAGCAGAGGGCCATGGGAGGTGATCAAACATAAAAAACAGAGTTACGCACCTCTCCTGCACTCTGGTGCGACTCCCTGTTGTCTTCAGCTCTTCTGGCTGACGTCAGGGACCGCTGATCAGGCCTCAGTGTTCACGTGGCGTTGTGACCTTTGCATTTAAGCGTTACAGCGCCACATGATGTTGAGGCCCCATCATCAGTCCCTGACATCAGCCTGAGCTCAAGAGAGGTGAGTAACACTATTTTTAATGTTTGATCACCTCCCCTGGCCCTTCGTTTATTATACTTTGGGGGTCTGACAAGACCCCAGAGTATAGTAGCAGTTTTAGTTTGGCCGTGTTCGGTCCAAACGAAAGCACCGGTGGCAAGTCCCGCAAAACGAATCCACAACATTTAGATATACTGTAAAAACGAGGTGGTGGGGAACATGACCTAAATAATTGCTATTGATCATAATTGAGGTAAAATGCCAGACTGCGATTTTGATTTAGACATAATTGCCCAGCCCTAGTGAGGTATGATCATGTTGATTTTGGCATATGGTTGTTATCAGCAAACAACAACTTCTTTCTTCTCACTAGGAGCTTATGATGGAAAGTAAAAAAAAACAAGTGGGTTTTTTACAGTATAAGATGAAAAACTAAAAAATGTCCTCTTTAGAAAATCTCTTTTTGTTAGATAGGTCCCCCACCAGTCAATGCAAATCTGCTGGGCAATGTGAGTAGGATGGGGAAAGGCAGCAGCAATTATTCTGGTTTCTTGCAGCACCACCATAGGAGAAATAAGCAAATGCACAGTTTGCATTGAAATCAATGGAGTGGCCGAACAATGCAAGGACACGCCAGAATCCACAAGCAACAAAGATGCACTTTGCAATAGCTCTTTACTCTTCTAATAGATAAGGTCACACACTATCTCACCAGCTAGATCATTTACTGAAGATTTAGGATCAATATGTTGTGTAAATACATGTCACAATCATAATGAAAACTTAGACATGTCAACTGATAGCAGAGACACAAAGATTATAGGCAAAAAGGGTTTACTATTGTTTTTCTGCTAAAATACTTATTTCTGTGGCCAAAGATTGAGGGTAACTCTGTATATATCTTGGTATACTTTCTTGCATGTGTGTGTTTTCTCAAAGCACCTCTCCAGAACAGGTCCCCAGCTGGTCATGTGATCGACAGACTGACCTGCTGAATCAAACACTGTAAGATCTTTAGAACGATCTGTTCCTTCACAAACGGCTAGGTGCTGGATTCTATACACCTGTGGCAATGGGACCAAATGAAACATCTGAATTCAATGATTAAGAGCTGGGGACCAACACTTTTCTCCATATTGTATACATACAGTATCACAGAGCCCAGCTTCTCTCCCTCTATCATATCCTGCTCTTAGATAAGGTAGAAAAAAAATCAAGTCACCTGACAGGTTTACTTTAAGGGTATGTTGGTGCTGAATTTGATGCAGATTCCGCCTCTGGTTTCAGGCAGAATTTGGAGCTGATTCAGTCTCCATTGATTTGATTTCTTGATTTTTTTCCTCTAGCTGATTTTTCAAGCATCATGTTCGATCTTCAGGTGGATATCGGCTGATAACTCTCATTGAAGTGAATGGGAATCAGAAAAGTACTGCCTGGCAGGTGCGGAATTTGATGCAGAATTTGGTCAAGCAGAAAAATTCAGCTTCAAATTCCTAAAGCTGAATTTTTCAGCTAGGAAAAATTCAGCTGTGTGAATGGGTTCTGTTCAGCACTGTGGCATGGTAGGCTGTGCGGTAGACACACAGGCTGTATTTCCCTACCTTAGGCTAAGACCCCACGTAGCGGGCCGCAGCAAAAAAAAAAAAAAAAAAAAAAAAAAAAAGCGCTGCGGGAAAAAAAAAACAAGGTTTCTGCAGACTCTCCGCCTCCATTATACCTATAGGGAAACTGCCAGCATTTTTCTGTAGGTATAACTGACATGATGTGATTTCCAAAACTGCAACAGTTTTGGAAATCGCAGGCTGTCCGCTTTGTGTATTTTTCTGCAATGTGTGGATGGGACTTTGCAGTGACTGTAAAATGCCACAGTGTTTACACAACGTGGGGCCCCGGCCTAAATATGACCATGTGAACCCAGTTTAGGCTAAGGGTTAAAGTGGTTTTCCCATAAACATAGCCATATATAAGTATGCGGACAATTAAAAGTTAAATTTGCTGAATTTTAGATTTTTCTTCTCATCTTATTGGTGACAGACAGTCTCTGTTGCCTTGATAGGATGCCTTTGGATACGACCAGGAATGCAGGAACTTTCTATGGTCTGGCACTTGTCAGAAACCCAGCCATGATTTCCTTATTATAGACAGGTCATCAGACAGGGACACTACATGTAAAAGAAAAAGCACAAAATGGAAATCATGACTGGTTTTCTGCCAGACCATAGAAAGTTATTGCATTCATGGTCGTATCCATTGGAAACTGATCAAGACAACAGACTGTCGCCACTAAGATGGTTAAAGAAAATCTATACAAAGCTGCAAAATATGCAAAAATGTATATTTGCAAAAATGTTTAACTTTTAATTGTCTACAAATTCAAATATGTTCATGGGAAACCCTGTTTAAGACTTTGATCACTACATATACTGTATTATACCTTACAGTGAAAACTACAGCAGGATATGAACAGTGTTCTAGTAGATTTAGCTTTAAAGTGATGTTACTGTTGCTTTTCCTCTACTTCTAATATCCATTGTAAAGTCCTAAAATTTCTTTCATTGAACAGAACTAATTTTACAGCTTTCATCTAACATCTGTCTGTAGCAATGACTTAAACAGAGATTATCTATAACAAAATATTTAGCTGATAATCCAAGCAATTCCTTAACTTTTTAATTTTCTTGGCTAAAGCATTTCATGATGAATCATACTGTTTTACAAGAAGAATATTTCCATGAATGTTAAAGCCAGAAAAAGAAAATATCTTCTGTTATAATCCCATGCTGGATTAAGTGAGTTTTGTGTTACTCAGTATCCAGTCAGTGAATCGGGAAACTCGAGTGTATACTCCATATTTGTCTTTCTCTGCACACTTATCACCCCAGCTGGTAATTCCAGTTAGAAACCAAATACTTCTAAATTCAGAAGAATGTGGGCCGCCACTATCCCCCTGACACGTGTCTTTTTCTTCATCAGAATATCCTGCACAGAACATGCTTGTGGACACATGATATCGACTTGACTTTTTGCAAGTGGCTCGGTCAATGTTGGGCACAGCCAACTTCTGAAGTTTTATAGTTGGTCTTCCTTGGAATCTTACATGGCCCCAGCCAGTCACCCAGCTGTGTGGCATGGTTTTCAGCAGTTTGTCTGTGAAATCTCTGTTTCCAATGCAGATGGGTCTTGCATAGTCATTCAGTTTGATGGAGTCTGCTAGCTCTACAAGAGCGATGTCATTGTTGTATTTACTCTTGGTTGCATTGTAGGTGGAATGTGTGACAACTCGTGCTATTTTCAGATATTGTTCAGTACCCTCCACAACCTCTGTGTTATAGTCTCCTGTTCAAGAGAAATTAAAAAAGGTTATAGATTCCTATGTCTTAGCAATACTTTACATGTCTCCCATGTTGTCAAATATAATGCAAGTCAAATAACCAAATGCAATAGGCCAACAACAGGATAACAAGATTTAATGGTGACAACTATATCTTGTAATAGGATCTAATTATGGTGTATCCAAGGTATCCATTTGCCAGCTCTCATCTGTAGTTTGGATATACAGGTAATTGATAGTAAATTAACTGTGTTAAAGGGGTTGTCTAGTCGAAAAAAAAAAAAAATAGTTTGGACACGGGACATGTGACAGCTGAAGCCAATCTTAATTTCAATTGATTTTAATTGTAATTTTTTTTTTTTAAATCAAAAAATGCCAGTGCAGCTTAGGCCTGAAATTTTCTCTAAGATTTTCATAGATCTTGAACAGCATATCAAGGTGTATTGTCATGGAATGTATCTAGATACCCCCCATAGAATAAATGCCATCAGAAGGTGTCACCTTGTATGTGCTTTTTCTACAAGTGGAACAGTGAAGAAATCAGGCAATACCTTTTAGAGGCTAACTGAGTATATTTGATAAGTAAGCTTTCAGAAGACTAGCTTCCTATATCAGACATGGTGTTATACAAGAACTGAAAATTCACAGATTTTTTATATACCCTATACACATGGTCTTCAAAGGATTTTAGAGTCCTTAAAAAAAAAACAACACAAAATGCAATCTAAGTAGATCTGTGAATTTTCAGTTCTTGTATAACACTATGTCTGATGAAGGAAGCTAGTCTTCTGAAAGCTTACTTATCGAATATACTCAGTTAGCCTCTAAAAGGTATCGCCTGATTTCTTCACTCTTCCACTACTTTCAATGGCTAACACGGTACAACATTATACTACTTTTTCTACAAGAACAGAGCTCAGAAATTACGTATCATAGTAATATTATATCAATACAAAATACAAAAAGAGTAACCAACTTCTATATTCAAGTAATTTTCAGATTTAATGTGTATCTCTAATTATGAAACAACTGATTGAATAGTATAGGTGAACATAAGAAACTTTGCAATATGTCTTATTTAGGAAATATGTTTCCTTCTCCATTTTGCTATATTAGTCTAAGGAGAGGGGAGGTGGGAGGAGACTGCCAATTAACTGAAGCTGCCACACTGTGACGTGGGTAGCTTTTTAGCACTGCTATGTTTCAAGATAACAGTCTCCCAGTGCACAGAATGAGGCAATAAACCAATTAACAGCCTCCTCCTCCCCTCTCCAAAGAGTGCTATATGTGAGGCTGAGTACAGGATTTGGATTATATGTAAGTAGACAGTCTGATTATAGATAAGGAGGAGGAGAACAGCCTAATGGAGAAGGAAACACATCTCTTTAATAAGATACCTCTCAAGATTTGTTTCATGTTTGGGTAGCTTGGGTCCCTGATTCGTTTTGGGTCAAATAAGTTCAGTACGAACCACACCTTAAATTGGCTTAAAATAATAGTGTAGAACACTCTTAGGGCTCCTATGAACATATCTATCTAATTTCTAGCTCATTAAGGCAAACACAGCCGAAGTTATGTCAGTGTGAAAATGATATAATACTATGCAGTCTCTTCAGACACCAGAGTATAAGGGGACTCCCAGAGGAGGTGTAAAAAATAAAAAAATACCTTCTGTGACCTCTTTTGGGTCTCTGCGCAATGTCCGGTGCTCTCCTGGTGATGTCTGACGCTCTTCTGTGATGTTATTGGCCGTGAGTCACTGATGAGGCCTGTGACTGGGCCACCAGTGGTCACATGAAGTCATGACACTTGGCATGCCCAATTTGGAATTTTTGGGTCGAGCCAGGCTCAGTACAAACTGATTCGCCAATCTCTTATAGGCACCAGTACTATTTATTTATGAAAAACTGCATTAGAATTGGAGTTACATTTTAAGCTGGGAATTTTCTTGGGATGGGCATGATAGGAAAAGAACTCAAAATTCTAATTATCTTCTAATAAAATAATATATATGATAAAAGAATATGCAAAATGTGGCACAGCAGTTACATAGGCTGGATTTTACCTGTAACTACCCTGTATTCACCAGGCACGAGGAAGCAGTGGGCTGCAGTTACTATCCACTTTTCATTTACAATGGATCCACCACAAAAGCCTTCGCCGTCTTTGTTGATAATGTGAACCTAAAAAAATAATAAAAATGAGTAAGAGAGATCTATAGCTGGTAAAAGTTAATCTAAAAGGGCTGCTATCAGGCTTGCTTTGCATATGCTTTCATGGTTATACATGATCACATCTGCACTGGGTACTACAGTATATTGCATTATATTTGTAACAATAGTGTATATATCCATTGTAAAAACCATGTTCATGTTCACTGATATATACACACGTGGACAAAATTGGTACCCCCCGTTTAATGAAAGAAAAACCCACAATGGTCACAGAAATAACTTGAATCTGATAAAAAGTAATAATATATAAAAATTCTATGAAAATGAACAAATGAAAAGTTAGACATTGCTTTTCAACCAAGCTTCAACAGAATTAAAAAAAAAAAAGAAAACTCATGAAACAGGCCTGGACAGAAATGATGGTTCCCTTAACTTAATATTTTGTTGCACAACCTTTTGAGGCAATCACTGCAATCAAACGATTCCTGTAACTGTCAATGAGACACCGCACCTCTCAACAGGTATTTTGGCCACTCCTCATGAGCAAACTGCTCCAGTTGTCTCGGGTTTGAAGGGTGCCTTTTCCAGACGGCATGTTTCAGCTCCTTCCAAAGATGCTCAATAGGATTTAGGTCAGGGCTCATAGAAGGCCACTTCAGAATAGTCCAATGTTTTCCTCTTAGCCATTCTTGGGTGTTTTTAGCTGTGTGTTTTGGGTCATTATCCTGTTGCAAGACCCATGACCTGTGACTGAGACCAAGCTTTCTGACACTGGGCAGCACATTTCTCTCTAGAATCCCTTGATAGTCTTGGGATTTCATTGTACCCTGCACAGATTCAAGACACCCTGTGCCAGATGCAGAAAAGCAGCCCCAGAACATAACAGAGCCTCCTCCATGTTTCACAGTAGGGACAGTGTTCTTTTCAAGATATGCTTCATTTTTCCATCTGTGAACATAGAGCTGATATGCCTTGCCAAAAATTTCGATTTTTGTCTCATCTGTCCATAGGACATTCTCCTAGAAGCTTTGTGGCTTGTCAATATGTATTTTATATATTATTACTTTTGTCAGATTCAAGTTATTTCTGTGACCATTGTGGGTTTTTCTTTCATTAAACGAGGGGTACCAACAATTTTGTCCACGTGTGTAGGTCTCCAAATAACACAGTCTCCTGCTATATGCAATTATGTAGTAGGGAAGGAGAACCCTGATCTGCAAACATGCTCAGCATTGCTTATTGATTAATAGATTTGTCCCCTACTTAGGTCTTAAAGGCTTCTAATAATTAGTTGCTATGGGAAATGTAGTTTCCCTTTAATACATGTGAGGGTCAGCTTTTCTGTTTGTAACAGAGAATTTGTCAGTCAGACTTGGCTAGAACCATTGTGGTTAGCAGAGTTTAAAGAAGTGCAGGTTTTCACTCTAACCCCTGTACAGGGATCTGGGCTTTGCTGCTATGAATTCCCCGGTTGTGTCTGCAGAGTACTCTGGTACTGACAGATTAAACAGGGTAGAGTGTAACAGTACAGAACAAGGATAAATACCAGATATTCACCAGAGAAGTCATCACAGCCAAAGAGAAACCTATATCAGGGTAATACTGTCTGACAGGGCAAATTTAGACTAAACAATCTTACTGGGGACCTTTCACCTTTGCATCCTTTTATCAGTGCCACTCCATTGTTTCCAGTGAATTCTTTCTTGCGCCCCCACCGTTCTCATGCAATAATTTCTGGTAATTAAGCTCTATACAGTCAGGTGGGCAGTCCCATACTGTCTGCTCCATCCCGGGACCACTCACCTGACAGTAAAGAGCCTAATTAGCATATTGTGTGCTGAAGCTAACAGCACTGATAGCTCAGGAATGGTGGGGGCTAGAGAAAAAATTCCAGTTGCATCAGAATCAGTGGAGCCTATTGAGGGATGCAAATTGTTGGTCATTTTTACTCTGTCTTGTCCAACTTTACCCCCACCTATTAATTTGGTTTGTTTTTGACAGAGATACTCTAAAATTATGATGCATTTTTTGGCACACAGTATTGTACTCTAGGTAACAAAGAACCCTTTCCTGATAACCTACTCTGCCTCCTTGTCGTAAGTTGTAAAATGTGTCTAAGGCCAGAGCCCCACGTTGCAAAAACGCAGCGTTTTCACCCCGGTGGAAAAGCTGCGGCAAAAAACGCAAGGTATTACAGTACCTGCAAAGTGGATGGGATTCTGGCTAATCTCATCCACACACTGCATAAAAAAAATCTGCAAATTCAAAAACCGTTGATGCGTTACCACTGCGGTCTTTTCCGCAGCGCTTTCTAGCTGCGGCTTCTTACGTGTGGCTCCGGCCTAAAGCACATAATGTGATGCAAGCATGTATACAAGTTTTTTGATGCATTTCTTCCATTTTCATTCTTCATAAATTTTTTATTGTAATGTCGGATTAAGAATACCCGAGTGGATGCAAGAAGAGGATGTGAAGAGATTCCACGTTCTTTTCTGTTGTATTTAAGCTATTCATGGTGTGATAATTGCTGTGGATTTTAGCTTCCAGTTGATTCCCTAGGAGACTAGATAGTGATTAAAGCTAGGGAGTCTTCATTAATACAGCAAACTTACCCACAGGGTTTTATTAAATGAATTTGGGGAACTTGCTCCAGATCCACCAGAAATTATTTTAGATTTTACAGGATGATAACGTTTAACATATAGAATTGTGCAGCAGCTGAAGATTTGTCATGTTGACGACTTTCCCTTACAAATCAGTTTATGATCCTTCAAAGTGAACAAAAGAAGGGTTACATCTGTGGATTGTATGATCAGTGAGCATCCGACCACTGGGACCCCCATGATCACTAGAACTGAGGTGCTGAGCCCCCATTACTGCAGCACTGTGAGTGGCTCTCTCTGTCCCCTAGGCATTGAAAGGATCTCTGAGCACTTAGGCTAAGGCCCCAGTTTGCAGAAAAACTGATTTTGATATTGCAGATTTTGCTGCAGTTTTATGAACCAAAGTCAAGAGTGGCTTGAAAAGGAATGGGAAATATAAAGGAAGTTCTTAGAGGCTCCCCTTCTGTTAAATCCACTCCTGACTTTGGATAAAAAAAAAAACGCAGCAAAATCTGCAACAAAAAAAAAGTAGCTTTTCCGCAACTTAGCCTAAAGGCCGGGGCCCCACATAGCGTAAACACTGCAATTTGGTTTTACAGTACCTGTAAAGTGGATGGAATTCTGGTTAATCCCATCCACACATTGCAGAAAAAAAATCTGTAGCGGAAATGCGGCGATTTCGAAAATGCCCGTGTTTTTGTAAATCGCAACATGTCAATTATACCTATGGAAATCCTGACGTTTTCCGTATAGGTATAATAGAAGCAGAAAGTCCACAGAAGAAAACTCTGCAACTTTGAGAAAAGTGGTTTTTCCCGCAGTGCTTTTTGGCTGCGGCTCGCTTCATGAGGCCTTAGTCAAAAGGGGTATTTCCACTAAGCAAGGGAACTTTGTCCCTCATACTGAAAGGAATGGTGCTCTGGCCCCACAGACAGAAGTCAACTGAATTAAACAACGTTTTTCCCTTGTGAATTGGTACCTTTGTTGCCGACATATCACTCAATATGCAAATGGGCTCTTTGGCACAAGAGGACGTTGCCTTTGCTTGAAAGAGGTAAGCACCAACACCCTTGTTGAAATAGCTCATTTGCATATTGCCAAAGATGGCGGTATCTCAAAAACAGATGCAGTCCTTAACCTCTCTATCTTCTATCTTAGGGCTGGGTTAGGTTGATGCGTTTTTTTTTTTTTTTTTTTTTTATTATTAATTAAGCAATGCAAAAAATAAACAAAATGTTACCTCAAAATATAAGAAACCTGACCCAAACCCACCCTGAAACAGGAGGGAAGAGAAAAAAAATATTAATACAAGAGTAGCCTAGTGAAAACCTCTAGTAGCAAAGCTCTTCTCCTCAGGAGACAACTGACCAATCCAGAATTTATATTTGTTTATAAATTTCTGATACCCACCATTTGTTTGATAATACATCCTTTCAAATAAAAGGACCCTATACACATGTTCCTTCCAGTTCCGAAAAAGTGGTGGACATTCAGCAAACCACTTCTTTGGGACCTGGAACCTGGCTTGAAATAACATTTGTAATAGTAGATCTTGGTACTGTTTATGCCTCAGATCCAAATAATCTGAGTAATCACCCAACAATATCAACTCAAAAAAAATTTCCAAAAACCATAAACTCCATAAACCGTGCTATCACTGTCTGCATTATCTCTGTACTGTGACATCACTGTGTATATTATCCCTGTATTGTAACATCACTGTGTGCACTATCCCTGTACTGTAACATCACTGTGTGTATTATCCCCGTGCTGTGATATCATTGTATTTATTATCCCTGTACTATAACTTCACTGTATGCATTACCCCTGTACTGTGACATTACTGTGTCTATTATCGCTGTACTGTGATATCACTTTGTATCATCTCTGTATTGAAACATTTGTGCATTATCATTGTACTGTGACATCATTGTGTGTATTATCTGTACTGTAAATTCACTATGTGCATTATCCCAGTACTGTGACATCACTTTGTGTATTATCCCTGTACTGTGACATCATTGTGAGTATTATCCCTGTACTGTGACATCATTGTGAGTATTATCCCTGTACTGTGACATCATTGTGAGTATTATCCCTGTACTGTGACATCATTGTTTGACAAAACACTAAGATTACAAATATTGTGCTGCCTGTGAAACCTAATAATAGTGAAAGTAATCCTGCAGAAATCCAGCAGGTTCAAATATTTGTCAATTGTCATGTTGTGGTTGCAGCAATGTGACCACATTGATTGTCACTAGGTGTGATGTAGTAGTACAGTATAGCAATCTTATATCACAAAACCACAAGTTGCCATGTGGTCCCTATTTTGATTTACCTCTGCAAACTCTGCTACATACTGTACAATATAGCAATGTATGTAAAGAATAGTTATGTGCAGACTGCTGCTAAGTTACCTATTATTGAAAGGAAATCAAAGCATTCTTGCTGCGACACTGAGTGTAAAATCATGCCTTTGATACTGGATGTAATGAATAAAAAAAAAAAATCCTTTTCAACTATAAAGCCTGATGCTAAACCATAGCGAAGAGTAAGTTGCTTGAAATGATGGGAAATATTATGAGATTTTATGTCTCATCCAATTAGAGCCATCAGAGAAAAATGCACTATTATCTACAAGATAATAAAATAGTATAATTGTACGCATGGAAAATGAAGGCAATGTACTATAACAAAATGATCAATATGCATAAAAATAGCAGCACGAGAAGAACAAATAACAAGAGTGGATAATGTCAGCTAATGTACAAACCTGAAAATGTGAGAAATCAGCTCTAAAAAAAGATTAATCACAGTACAGGAAAAAATAGCAACCGAACACTTATGTAATAACATTGGTTATATAATATATTTAGAAATATCTCCTATCTATCTATCTATCTATCTATCTATCTATCTATCTATCTATCTATCTATCTATCTATCTATCGTGAATTATAGATGCAGATGATATTCCAGGTTCAGACAGCACCTATAATAATTTTTTATTTTATTTTTTATTAATAGAACAAAAAGTGAAAAGTAGATCAGGATTGTGTCTCAGGCTAGTATCACAGTAACAGAGTTTCAGATGTGAATTTATTGGCCTGTACATTATATCAGGATATGGACTCCTGTAGAGGACAGACAGTCTCCTAGTATCATAGATAGCTATAATCCTTGGCGTGCATCCCCCGGCATATTGTACAGCACATTAGTTTTGGTGCTAACAGGGACAGAGTCTTACTTCCAAGATTCGGTTAATTCTAAACCAATCTCAGAGAGAGGAGAAGGATAACGCTTCCCTACATATGGGGTACTGGGGTAGTAATTGTAGTGATTTGAAGTTACAGCTTCATTTATTTATTTTTTAATTTATGCTTACTTCTTTAACGCCATCATTTTCTGCAGCGCTTTACAGATTGATGAGATTTACACAAATCTTATCCACATAGTATGATAAAAACTTGTTTTGTACTAGGTTCACACTAGTGCTGATATTCCGTTGTTCAGATCTATTGGGGGATCAAATAACAGAGATGCAGACCGCTAAAACAGTAGTTACACGGAGCTCGGCACACCCCATTAACTATAATGGGGTCTGTCAGGTGCCCATAGTTTTTTTTAACTGAAACCAGCGGAGGAAAAAGTCCTCTGTACAGGACTTTTTCCTCCACCACTGTTTGACAGACACTGCAATGGAGTCTCCAACGGAGATTCCAGCGCAGATGTGAATGTAGAATTAGACAAAAGCCACACACTGTAGAAAAGCTGGTGTTTTGTTGTAAATTTTACTGCAGTTTTTTGAGTCAAGGCCAATAGTGGTTTCAAAAGGAATGGAAAATATAAAAGGTAACACTTATACTTCTAAATTCTACTAAATCTACTCCTGCTTTTGGCTCCAAAAAAAAAAAACACAGCAAAAATCTGCAACCAAAAAAAGCAACTTTTCTGCATGTGTGGCCTTAACCTTAGGGGAGTTTTAGATACAGCTTTTATTCAGAAAAATGGTTCCCTTTTTATGGCAGCTTTCAATTCATTTCTTTTAGCCAAAGCCAACATTTTCTTGAAATAGGAACTATATTAAAAAAAAAGGACTTTCACTTCTCCTTCCTGGTGGATTCACTTCTGCATATTGCTCAAAAAACTGCAGTAGATGCTGAAAATGACTTTATGTGAAGGAGCCCTTCGAGTGGTTTGTTTTTCCCCAGAAATAGATAGAGATCCTGTCCTTCAGGTGGTTTCACACTCAGAGTTTTTGGAACAATTTCAATTTAGTTATTGAGCCAAAATCAGAAGCTGATTGAAAAGGCATAAGTGAAGAAAAACTTCATCTTCTTGTTGGGTCCACATCTGGCTTTGGTTCAAAAAGAAGCAGTAGAGGCTGAAAAAGACTGTGTTAATAGGAGTCTACCTCTACCAAGATCACTTGTAAATCTCTTACTGTATATACTGTTGTAGGGGTGGTCACTGACATAGAGAACATACCTTTTTTGTGTCAAAGTGCAATCCTGAAAATAATCAACTCTTAATCCGTATGCAAATGAGCAGTTTGGCGCACTAGGGGTGTGACGGCACCTGTTTTTACCCATGGTCACCTTCCAGTGATGTCTCTTCATATAAAGACTGACAGGTCCTAATGTCTATTAAACACCGCAAAAACTGGTGCTCCAGCAGATTTGGCCACGCCCCAAGTGCACCGAACAGTTAATTTGCATATTGATTAAAAGTTGATTTTCTTGGCAGCATGATTGCACTTTGACGTGCACATGTTCACTATTTCACTAAGCGGCCCTACAACAGCATATAAGTGGTTTAGAAGAGATTTTTGTGGTGGTAGACTCCCTTTAAAATCGCATATGGTGATATTTTTAGTCTTCCAAATTAACAACTATATTTAAAAAAGTCCCAACTTTTACCACTAAGCCTAACACATTCTGTGATTTCCTCTTTCCTATAGAAGGACCATGGGCCATAGACACAATGGTCTGGAGCAGACCCTGTTCACTTGTATGGGAGAGTTTTCTAGGCATGCTCTTGACTGGGCAAAGGTCATTGTTTAGAGAGGGGAGTAGATAAGACACAGAACCCACCAGTCACACTAGAGGATTTCACAGCTTATCTACATATACATGATGGCTGTGATCATCAGCGTGCTGTAAGTGAGGCGACTGCTGCAATGAAATCTCCTACAGAAAACGGGAAGTCTCAGCATATTATATGACCTAGTGGACAAAGTCAGAACTGCAGGATTTTTTTTTTTTTTTTTTTTTTTTTAATATAGATAACATGGAAAAATTTTAAAACCATCACCAAAAATTCTTTAAAAATATGTTTAACGTATAACTTAATTTAACAAATAGATCATTTTCTGGTGATGCATTTCCTTTAAGATGATAATATAATTAATAATATATATAATTATTATTATTATTATTATTATTATTAATACCCTCCCTGGGATTCTGGGAAATACAAACCTTAGTGTACATAAGGTGTCCTAAAACTGAATTCAGATTTGACTTGTAGGAAGCAGGAATTGTGCCAGCTGCTACACTGTGTCATATGTACAGCTCTGATATTGCTGCCAGATTGTGGATACTATGAGAGTACGGCAAATACATCAAAAGTTCTTCTGCAGCCATAATGTTTTACTGTCAAATTAGGGAAAGTGTGATGATAAAAAATGCAATATTTCCCTTAAATAGCGGACAACAAATGACTAAACCTCTATGGAAGACTTGGAAATAATGATTAAGTCTCAATGACTCGAACTAAAACACAAACTGTCATGTATCAAGACAACACAGCCAGTGGAAGAAGCTGAAGATGCATCTGCGCCTCCATGGTGGGCTATACACAGGTTCCTGGGCTGAAGATTTATGCATTTTTATTGCATTTTGTAGATATTTCAAATTCAGAAAAAAACGACGATGACATATTCTGATAAGACAGGACTAGCCTTGGGGAAAGGGGGAATTTGGGGGTGCGACCTGTGTGCATCACTTGTTACTTCAGAAGTGACCCAAATAGCTCAGATTTGGTGCCTGAGACTATGAAAAGGCAGCTTTATCACCTACCTTATTGACCATACAGGGTTGCAGTATTAGGTCACTATTGAGCTCTAGAAGATACTGCAAATGATATCAACCAACCTCAGGCTAGGTTCACATCTGCGCTCGGTGAGCGCTTGGGGATTCCATTCTCCAATCCGCTTTAAAAAGGCAGAGAGAAAACTCCTGCAAGCTGAATGAGCTACAGATAAGTAATATGCGAAAGACTGAATAGGTAATGGTCAAACTAGTATACTAGTTGTATGACCAAAGACATTTTAATTCTCTTTAGCTATGATCACATGCATCCTGAGTGCTGGCTTAACTACTGTATAGGGGTCACAGCATCTGCGACCAGACCCAGAATTCAGTGGGGCCCACAGGTCAACCTCCCCTTATCGGTGTTGGTTAAACTTCTTTGATCTCCTTTCTGATTTCCTTTTGTCTTTCCATCACAAATTTATGACCCCCTGTCCTCTGGAACACTGGAGTGAGAAGATTTATGATACACAGCATTCCACTGTCAGAAAGGAGAAAAACTAACCATTTCATAGCAACAATATCAGTTGCCCAGCATCACATAGTGTCACAACTTTCCTCAAATAATCCCTCCTTGACTGACAGGGGGTAGAGATGATGGGGAACTTGTGTAAGCAAACATGTTGTGAACAAGTATTCATGGTGGACTGGGCTAAGATAGAGAAGAAAAGGGAAATGCTGCTAAAATGTGTAAATGGAACGTGGTTGATGGTTGTGAGGAGTTGTGCAGGGGGGCCCAAGCTGAGTTTTTGCACCAGGCTATGAGCCCCTATAGTTATGCCTCTAGCCCCAGTCCCCATACTGCATAGTGCCCCGGGCTCTCCTGACACCTTCCCTCTGCTCCCGAATGACAGCGCTAGTGTCCATCCAGGTGACCACTATGTGTTCCAGACTATTTCTACAGACTGCACAATCTACTATGTATGGAGGACTCCAACATGTTTCCTTATGGTAGATATATGAAATACTAGGGCCTGCTGAGGGCACCCAGAGACAAACTGGTTTTACAATCTGTAAATGCTATTTTTTTTATATCAGTATGCCCAGATGTCTGCACATGCTGGGAGGGGAAGTTTTGCTAAAGAACCACAGGCCAGTGACCACTGCTAATAGGTCTACATAAGATACATTGAGCTTAATGTGACCCATCTTTAAGCTAAGGGCAAGAGTTGTGTCCAGTGTGGTTCACAGCTTTAGAGAGCTGCAAATACCTACAGTTGTAAGCAGTTGTGGGACACTGTAACCTACACGGGATTCTCCTGTTAATAGTATTTGATCTTGGGGCACAAAACTGTGAGCCCCCTCTTTATTTACTATCCCAATCAGGCAAGCTCTCTAAAAGGACAACAGGACACACAAGCACAACATGACATTTTTGCATTGCATATAATATACAGCGGTAAGTTATGTAACATCTAGAAGCTATATGTAATATTATTATCTATTTGTGTGGTGTAGACATTCACCCACCAGAGGGCAGTACAAGTTTCCTATTTCAGCAGCCTGAAGAATAGAATTCACTGATTTGTATACTTTAATGTATCAACAATGGACAGATCCCGTCCAGCTATTCAATGTTCTAAGCTAAATGGATGATGTCTTTTTCAGGACAAACTGACTTTTCTTCCCTTTCCTTCCTACTTTGCACATTTTGTCGCATTATTACTACATTTTTGCTAAGCTGTTATTTTACAAGGAATAAATATAACCAGTGTGTTTGAGTTACACAGAGCTATATTAAGATATTGTCATATTACAAGAATGCATCTTAAGTGAAAGTATTGTCTCAACTTAAAAAAGATGTGGTACACAGCAGCACCCACTAGGAGCACAAACTTTTACATCCTGAACTAAATTACTTGAAAAATGGCAAGTCTGTCAGACTTCTACAACAGCAATTCTCCATGAAAAAAACAGTGTGAAGAAATGTTACTTTAAAGAGAAATGTCACCAGAAAGTGACCTATTTTTGTAACTTTTTTTTTTATTTTTTTTTTCATGTGACTATCTATATTGAAAAAGTATTATATCCTGAATTTAATAGGCATTTGACAACCATGCAGTGTTTTCTTTGCAGCAGTCTCCTCATTTACATCATAGACAAGATATACATAATTACAATAGAAGATAATGCCTCTATAGATGACACCAACTAACATCCATCATCGCATGCACAGTTGACAATGGATGATGTTAACAGAGTATAGGAGAAGCTCAAGAAAGATGTAATCATGTATAGAGAAATGAATAAAAAAAATCTACAATCAGAAAATAAAATCAGATTAGAAAAATGTGTATGCATAATGAGATATATGTATATATATTTATTACTACCTGGTTTTAATATCCTAATAAATAAACAGCTACGCCTCTATAGTGATATAATACCATGTGACCATATAGCTCAAACACTGCAAAATGCAGTGAAATTTTATCTATCTTAATTTAGTATCACTGATTAAACAGCACTTGACAATATTTTAGATTTTTTTCCAGGTTTAGGCTGAGGCCCCACATTGCGGAAACGCAGTTTTTTTTGTTGCAGATTTTGCTGCGGCTTTTTAAGCCAAAGCCAAGAATGGCTGCGAAAGAAGTGGGAAATATATAGGAAGCTCTTATACTTCTCCCTTCTGCTCAATCCACTCCGCAGCAAAAAAAAGCTGTGTTTCCGCAATGTGGGGCCTCAGCCTTAGGGTAAAGCCCCACATAGCGTAAACGCTGCGAATCGCCCACGGCGTAAGCGCCGCGGAAAAAATTACAGTGTTTTACAGTCAGAGAAAAGTGGATGGGATTCTAGTGAATCCCATACCCACTGTGCAGAAAAAAGCGCGCTGGGACACGCGGCGATTTCCAAAACCGGCACGGTTTTGGAAATCGCAGCATGTCAATTATACCTACGGAAACGCTGGCGGTTTCCCCATAGGTATAATTGAAACAAAATCCGCAGAGGAGAACTCTCTGTCTAAAATGCTGCGGGAAGAACTGCGATGCGATGTGATCCCACCGCGGTTTCTCCTGCAGCGCTTTTTTTTGCTGCAGCACGCCACCTGGGGCCTTAGCCACTAGAGGCTTTCTGAGATTAGAAAATGGGTATGCTTCTTAGCACCATGTTTGTTCATAGGCTGTGTCTGGTATTACCGCTCAGTTACGCTCACCAAGGGCTGAGTTTCAATACAAGATACAGCTCACAAACAAGAGCGGTGCTGCATTTTGGAAAAAAACAACAACTGGGTTTTTACAATCTAACCGCCTCTCAACATTTTATTAAAAAAAAAAAAAAAAAAAAAAGATATATATATATATATATATATATATATATATATATATATAGGACTGTGCTTATTTTAGGCAAAATATTTTCACAGTACAGGTTTATCAAAATGTATAGCAGTACTTTGCAACCTGTATATCAAATCTATGTCAGAAGCAGCAGGACACCCGGAGGTGTGAAGGAGTTATACAGACTTCACAGCAGCAAAATGGTAGACAGTTGTTAAAGCTGTTACTGTTACTATTAGGCAGAGGATATTCAGTCAAAAATAGCACAGTGAAATATGTCACATTGAAGTCAAATCTCATAGTAAGCTAATGGATAGCAGAATGAAAGGGGTTTCCATAAAACATCTTTTATGTCTGTGTATATAGTGCCCAAGAAGATTCAGAGAAAATGTAGTAAAATAGCTCCACATGTAAATAAAGAGTGAGAAGTAAAGAAGTGGAGCTGAGATGAGATGGGATCTGTGTGTTGTCAGTATCCATAGTTAATCTTATTTTGTGTTCAGCGTTTACATACTGTGATGTCAAGCCTGTTGTCTGTTACTAGTTGCATGTAATTCCAACCTATTGATCATCATTTGACACATTAAGCAATGCAAAGTAAATAAAATTACAGTATCTTATACTTCAACATTTCGTTGGTAAAATTTGGATATGTAGTCCTGCCCCCAGACAAGTACTGTCCCCAAATTGGCTAATACCGCCCACTTTTGGGTGCTGTTTCCTAAGTCATGCCAAGACACAGCTGATGCTGATTTTGGTGGCATAATTTATGAAAATTTGGGATAGTCCTAACATTTCGGGGACAGTTGCCAACTATAAAGTCTCAGAGGCAACAAGAAAATCTACTGAGTATGGCAAAAGAAAATCAAAGGGAATGTCTGACATTTAAAGACATCGGCGGTATTAAATACCGCTAGAAAGCGTTGTCGGTATGCATCACAGTGCATAGATATCAGTACTGTTAGTTTCGACACTGATATCCCTCCATTGTCAAAAGGGTGGGCCTTATAGCTCAGTGTCATCTCTGGGCTACAAGGAACACCCTCTTGACAGTATTCTCCCATAGCCTTGTACTGTCAGGGGGCGATCCTCACAGCCCAGCAATGACGCAGAGCTGTAAGGCCCGTCTTTCTGACAGTGGAGGGATATTGGTGCCAAAACTAATGGCAATGATATCTCTGGCACCAAGGGAGGGGGCATACTGGCAAAGCTTAATTCAGCATGCTATCAGCTTTCTAACGGTATATAATACCACTGATGGCAGAGGACATGAAAGGTCCTTTATAATGTGAATCTGGTGTTTATTGTTATTTATTATTGACTTTGTAGTGTTTTTTGTGACTCTCCGCATCTTGAAATGTGGTCACAATAGTTTGACACTTTATGTTCTGTAGATCAAGTCATTTATCAGCTTTGCTGTATAGACTGGGGCAATATGAGTCATCTCATTATAAGAGACTGGGTGAGTCGGTAACAATTTGCTTGCATTTCTCGTGGCAGGACTGCTGCTGATGGTCAGCAGGGTTGGGAAAGTGTGATGTTAATGTTGTGCTCCTTAGCCAATATGGATGTTAGATGCTTATCTTGTCTCTGGTGTTTCCACGTTGCTTTGTTCTCCTGAGTTTGAGCCTGATTTGCTTCTCATATTCTTTTTCTGCTATTCTGTATGCTCTGAGCACTTTATTAATCTTTGGCTATGACTACTGAATGGATTCTAGTTTCTCTGCCAATCTGGTACCAGATTCACGTTACTGACCACGTTTCTCTTGGCCAGCATCTTCTGTAGATTGTGAGTCGCAGCTTGGTATTTCCCTTGCAACAGAGTCAAAACCTCTTTACAAGGGTCTAATCTAGGATAAATACTGTACACACGTACAGGTGATCATATTGAAATAATATATTACTATACCTGCCATGGAAATTCCCCCTTTAGGCTGTCTGTCCCACCAACAATTCTCACGTTAGGATCGACTGTCTGAGGCACAATATCATCTGAACTGTTATTTGATTGTAGGTTTCCTGTGGAGTTTTGGTGTATAATAGAGGTGAAGTTATAGTCTTCGAGATCAATATCAGAGCGGGTGGCATCCTTTGGTAGAGCTTCTGGTGCAGTAACCTTTCCACATGGATATTGTACTATGCAAACAAACCAAGATACTGATAAGTAAATGTAGTAGATAGACCTAAAACTTTGCATTGGTTTCTATATGTAACTGGATCATGTCTAGATGTGTTAGATGCCATTGCTATTGGACATGTTATTTTTTGCTGGTTGAAAACTGGTGGCTTGATATCCATCAAGACCAGTATATTATTGCATAGGTGAGAACAGGTAGCTAACCTACACTCAGGCGCTGGAGTTAATTGTGCTTAAAGAGGACCTGTCACCCGGTCTGAAAAGCCCAATGTATACATCATCAGATAAGTGCAGTTTTGGTGTATTGTTTATCCAAATCTTTTCAGTCATTCCAAAGATATAAGCCCTTTTAGTGTTGATACTAATAAGGGTCTACTAGCCAAGTGGATGGTAACTCTAAGGTTTCTCTGGGTGTATGCCATGAAGAGTTAGCGCCCACTTGGCTAGTAGACCCTAATTTGTATACGATATTTGCATAGACCTATCACCTTGGAGTTAAACTTATATTTTTGGAATGGATGAATAGATTTGGATAAACAAATCACCAAATTGCTCAGGGTGACAACGCCAATCAGGTGATTTATGTCACTGGGCTTTTCACATCTGGAGACAGGTTCCATTAAAACTAGTCCAAAATCCTGTTTCTTTGGATGGGTTATATCAGAATGAGGTCCATGGATGGTTTATTACACCAACATGAAGCCATTGACTCTATTGCAGTAGTCATCCTCTTTCACTGTATACTTATTACCTGCCTCCTCGCATGACTTGCCATCTTCTCCCAACTTGTAGCCACTTGCACAGGAACAGATAACCTTTTTAATTGGGTCCTCTCTGCACATTTGGTGACATCCCCCATTGTTAATGGTACAAGTAATAGGCAGGGCTGAAATACAAGGAAAACAATTCATCTTAAATATATGCATGATCTAACAAGATAGTGTGCCCCATATCTCCAAAGTATTTCTATTGACAGATTTTGGGACACCAAATCACCTGCATGTCCTTATGTACTGGTGGTTTAGACTACAGCCCCATGTTGCAGAAAAGTTGCTTTTTTGCTGCAGATTTTGTTGTGTTTTTTGAGCCAAAACCAGGAGTGGATTTATGAGAAGGGAAAAGTATAAGAGTTTCCTTATATTTCCAAATCCTTTTCAAGTCACTCTTGACTTTGACTCAAAAAACGCAGCAAAATCTGTGACAGAAAAGCAGCTTTTGCACAACGTGGGGCCTCAACCTTAGTGTCTTAAAATTGCCTATGCAAAGGCTGTCTGCCCTGGGGGGTATTTAGATAGATCTCCATGTCTGGTGCTGTGAGCATAAGCACAGTTCTCCGATGAAGCTGGTCAACATGCTATTAAGGCTATGGCTAAAACTAGGCAAATACTTCATATTAGTAAGGTAACAGGACTATAGAAGCAACAGATACCAAAAAGTGTGTTATCCCCCCGCCCTCATATTTCTGCTTAGTCAGACATGCTAATAACAAGCATCTCATCAGCCAGTAATTACCAGACTATGTAAACCCGTATAGTGTAACTGCAGCTGTTCGGCCAGAAGTCGCTAACCACTACCGATGAAATGATGTGAGATTGTATGTACAGATAAATACTGTAATGTATGGGGATAATGAGAAGCGCCATCTGGATGCCTCCCATCATTGACAAGGTGGTTTTAAATAGAATATCATCGACTAAAATCTATTTATTGACTTGTATTTTATTCTTTCGTAAAGTGATCACCATGAAAGTTAAGAGAAGATAAACTCCTAGATATGTGCGTGGTGGAGTATTTGCTCAGAGCTTTACAGCGTGGGGTGTGGGTGGTGGACACTGAATAATAATTCTTATATCTAGCTGCTATTACTATTAGGAGTGAACATACTGTACCAAAATGTTAATTCTTTCCCTCTGGCCCTCAAATGCAACTTACTATGATGGTCTGTATACTATGGGTTCCTAACATTGCAGAAAATGACAAAATAGCCAATGTTACAGTACTGTGCTGGAGAAATGGCCACAGCAACACCCCATTTTATGACTTCACTTCCTCCTGTAATGGGTAAGCACCCTGCTGGTTCCCCCAGTGTTACGCCAACTACTCAAGGTGAATGAGGGCTCTAATATTGTACTCATATATATAATCATTACATTCACACATAGAAAGTTTTCTTTTGATTCCAACATCTCATTTTTGGTGCATTATTTTTTGGGGGATTTTTTTTTTTTCCCGAGCTAGCCTTCCTGGATTTCACCTGTTGCCTGGTCCTTAGGGTGTAATTATCACATTTTTGTCTCTCTTTCTGATTTTTACCTCTGGTTTCAGAGGTGTAACTTGAACCTCCTGGGCCCCAGTGAAAAATCTATAATGGGGCTCCTATCTACAATGTGCGATTATAAATGGTGGTATCTGCTATGTGGCAGAGGGACCTTTGGACCCCCCTCAAGGTCCATGGCCCTGTAGTGACTACTGCCACTGCACACCCTATAGCTATTCTCCTGCCTAGCTTGGACTTTGACACATTGTCTCTGGCTGGTCTGCTTCTTACTCACAGCTCCTTCTGACTACTTATATTTCCAACATTGCTGCTGTGTCACACTGATAATCTGTGTCAAAACATTCCCATGGGGTTTCTAGAACAGAACAGGAGGATCCCTTAGGCTATACCCTTACTTTAATCAGGGCCAAGATGCCACTTTCTAGGTATGTCTACCCAACAATTTCCTGGAATTTTACGGTCCAATAGTATATAGAACATCTTTGACACTTCCATTTAAGGGACCAGAGTGAAAGTACAGACAGGACTGGACTTGCCAGCGGGTAACCCATTGCGATGTACAATACCAGTGTGTTGGATGAGATTTAACAGTATCTCACATGCTGCCCTAAATCCATGGCATGTCACTTTCTGTTGCAGGTTTCTCACTGTGCCTTGAAATGTTTGAAGGCATTGGGATAACCACCGCAATTACAGAGGGAATACCGCAGCAAAAGTCACCCCAATTTGGGCAGTTTTTGAGGTGGAGGCTTTTAGCAAATTGCCATGTGGACATACCATATCTATCACTTAGTTCATTGTAAATGCAGAGTGGTAATGCACAATGATCATAGGGTAGTTACATTCATTTCTGCTTTTTCAATAACCTCTATAAATGGACAGGTTCACCTTCCTCACAGTGTTCAGACTTTTTTCTGTGCAAAATTAGCTCCAAGCTCTCCGAAAGTCAACACAATTATTCAATTACATCATGTGCATTATGGTAATGACAGTATTTGCATGTAAACACAGGTGGGTGATACAAACCAAGTTCACAGTTCTTTCCTCTGTATCCTTGTTGGCACCAGCACACATAGGCGCTCACATCGTCTTTACATATGCCCCCATGTAAACAAGGATTTGATATGCACTGATCTCCATCTAGAAAAAAAAGTCACAATAATAATAAGCATATGCATTAAAATGAGAAGTACATAGGTGTATGGAATCACTAACCCCGAATGTAAATCACAATAATGTTCCCATCCTGACAACAAGCAAAGATCCAGAGGAACTAAAACACAAAGGGACCAACTTATAAAGACTGGTATGTAGAAATCCACTGCTGGAGTGAGATAAGCCAAAATTATTTGGAGGTATGCCTCTTATTATTTTGGTATATCTCAAGTGGTCCATGTGCCAGAATCTGAAATCTACACCATCTAAGGGCTGGAATAGATTTCAGCTGTTACTTACCCCAGTTTTCTGGTATATATCATATTACATTTGTGGGGTTGTGAAGGCAGAGAACAAGAAATGGAGTTGACCTCACTGTCAGTCTGCAACATTTTCTGCATGCTCCTGAAATTCTATAGATGACACAAGGGTTAATCTCCTGTTGATCTGCTGCATTTCTGCTGGGGAAGGAGCTGAGGGCAGGTCTTAGCCAAAGGGCAGAGTTTAAGGCTAAAGTCCCACGTTGCAGAAAAGCTGCTTTTTTATGTAGTTGCAATTTTTTGAGCCAAACTCAGGAGTGGCTACAAAAGGAATGTGAAATATATAAGAAGCACATATTGCATTTCTTTATATATATCTTAATTGTAATTTAAAGGTAGTCTGTAGGTTCCAAAATGCCTGCCAAACCAATAAGGGTAGGGGTCTTTAACAGAAGCAGAAACATATCTTTGTGGCCACAAACCAATGCAGAGATGATCATCTTTTTTTTATAGATATGCAAAGCATCTGTCAATTGCCCTGGAGACAGGTACAATATGCCAGATTTGTCTTTCAGACAGAAGCTGAAAGTGTCATCTATTGCTAAAAAGGCAGCAGTTTTAAAGGACATTCAGAGCACTTGTGGCTATCTTTAGGCAAATCAGGCCCACACTTGAGTCTGGTGTGCTTGTAGCCTTAAAAGAGAATGATTCCAGGAGTAAAGCTACACGAACATGGCCATGGTTTTTACTGTACACAAAATGGTTCTGTATTCCATGGAGCAACATGTCTGTATTGTATCTATTTGTCATCTCTAATCACAGATCTGTAAAAGACTTCTTTGATCCCATAGACTTTAATGGCCGAGTGTTTGCTGCAAATACGGACAGGAATAAAACCTGCTCTATATTTTGTGGATGGTATCTACAGCCCCTGACACTGACCTGTAAAACTATGAATATGTGTATGTGGCCATAGAAATGAATGGATCTATATACTATCCTTTAATTACTGATCCACAATTGCGAATAATATACAGAAAGCCTAGGAATACAATAAGACATTTTATTGTATATATGCAGGGGTTTACTAGACTGGTGGCCACAACTGATATAGATGGGTCTTTATACTGATACTGGAACTGAGCTGATGGTTATTAATAAATGCAGAATTTAGTAAATTGCAGTTAATTACATGATGAAAACTTCTATTCCTGCGCTGATATCTCAATCAAATGCTCTTTATCTCTGGCAATTCAATTATTCTAGAGGCCGCTTTGCATGTAGAGAACTTATTTCAAGAATTCATGTTACTATCAGAATGATTTATTACATAGAGCGTGTTCTTTTTGTGAACAAAGCAATAACTCTCTGACCTCTTATGATATGAGATTTTTGTATTAGTTTCCCAGTTGGAAGCATATGTGTGTCTGCACAGACTGTATAAGCTAAGACAGTAGGCAAATCCTCTGTGTATGCAAAACCTATCAGTGATGAATGAAATGATTATGCAGTCTTCTGGGTGAGCTAGAAGGAATGATTCATCTCTCGAAAATAGAGGCTCTACCTGTCTACATAGCCCTATGCTTCGAATGGGTAAATATGACACAGCCACCCATTCAGATGAAGAACCAATCCTATGGATGGAGCAGTGGGGCATTAGGATGCATTTACCAAATATGCTTTTAAATTTAGTTGATATTCTAACATTAATGGGGTCTATGAGCTGGGACCACCACCGATGGTCTTAAAGGGAGTCTGTCACCAGAACCCAGCATATCAACCCAGCCCCTCAGATAGATTAGGGTCACCTGAATAAGTGTTTTCCCCTTGTGAATTGTTGCCTCCATTGCTGAGACATCGCTGTGTTTATCAATGTGCAAATGAGCTCTCTGGAGCAATTAGGGCATTGCCAAGGTGGCAGTTCAACTATTCAAAATTGTTGTATTCCATCTGTGTTTATATAGTCATTCAATCGACATGTTCCTTATTGAAACAACCTGTTCATTTTGCAATAATTTTTGTGTGCATGCGCTTACGTCAGAAGGCTTAGGATCCTTCCAATGCATGCGCTAGGTCAATACAGGACGCGCAGACGGGCATTATCTTTTCTGTATCTGCGCCTGTGCAAGGTGATAGTTCTTTCTTGTGCATGTGTGAATCCCAGATTGTAGGGGTCTATAAATTGGATCTCATTCTGGCGTGTTACATGTGTTTACTCCATTCGTTATTCGCTGGTTTTGTAAGTGAGATGTGTCTTGATTTACTTTTTGATTTGTTTATGTTTGTTTATTCAATTTTTGATTGGTTAGAGATACCTTATATATCTAAGGGATGGTATATAGGCTTTATACCCCTGACAAAGCTACACGGGGAGTCAGCGATAGGCGTGGGCAGATAATTTCCTTTTGCTGCTGGTCACCACATGTCCGGATTATTTTGGGGCTTTATATGGGTATTGTATTATATCTTTTCATTGGATCTTTATATCAACCCATTATGTATAACTTAGTGACTGGTACATTTGTACTGAGTTGATTCACTTGCCATTTCTGTGTATACTGGTGTATATATACATACCGCAGCAGTATAAGGTCTGCTGTTATTGTATAGCAGACCTTTTGGTTATTTTGTTTTTTTACTTGTTTTTCATTACTTTTTTGAGTCTTATTCATGCATGTCCCATCCAGTCTATAATTTTTGGTTATTTGATTTATAGTGATGCCCCTTCTTTTTTCTATTGAAGTAGTAAGACTTTCACTAAATGGACATTAATAATGCCATATGCTGTCAACATGCCACTAAGGGGCCATTCACGTGACGGAAAGTGAAAAGCAGATACCTCTCCAAATTCTGGCCCTGTGCATCCCACGGCAGAAAGCTAAATCAGTTTTGGCCTTCTACTGTAGGTTTCCTCACTGATTAACCTCATAGAAGGAGCTGATCAGAAGTAATCTGGTAGAACAGGGTGCTTTTTCTTTCAGATTCCTAATCAGAGCTCTGAGACGCTGAACCAATCAGCAGCTGAGGGGGGATACTTAAAGTCTGTTCTGAACTCACCATGTGCCTGCTATTAGTTTATTGTGACTAGTTAGGCTCTTGTGCTGTGAACATATCTGTTGGTTTTCTGTATTTTGGCTTTGACTGTTAACTCTTGGATTGGGCTTGGTTTGGACACATTTATTTCTTTGATTCTGCTCTCCTGTTTTTTTGCTGTACTGTCCGGTTTGATTTTCAGTTTATAGTGCATCTTTAATTTTTTTATACTAGCTTCGAGGGAGATAACCTGGGCTCCATATCTGGCCAAGTCCATTTGGCCTTGGGGCGGTCTGTGGTGAATGCGTTTGGACTTTAGACTCTATTTCCCAGCACAGTGTGAGATTTAGGTAGCTACCGTAGCTTGTTCTACTACTCTCAGTTATCTGCCAGTTTCTGCATAGGGGAATTGCTTTTCTGAGGCAAGTTGTCTTATTATGTTGTAATGGGGCCTTTGGACACTCTCAGGGCCAGACAGCGACTGCTACTTCTGCACTCCCTATAGCTATGCCCCTGGGTATACCTACTTGTTTAAAGTAAAATAGAGGTTAGCAGATTCTATGCAATAGTTTACTTTTCTAGGAAAGTTCAGGCATCAGTATGCAGCCGCAGTGTTCGCCTCACTGGTGGTGTTGAGAACCTTTATCTCAACATAACAGCTGGGCTTGTGCTGCATATACACATTTTAATTACAATGTCTTGTGGATGGAAATAATTAAAACAAATAAGCCAGTATTAATGTGAATGCAATCTATAAGACGTAATGTTCCATATTTTACAGAAATAAAAGAAGCTGTGTAAATGTGAACTGAATATATCTTACCAATGTACTGCTTCCAAAATTCCATCTAAAGAGAAGAAAAAAAAATATTTGGTTAAAGGGAATATATCATCAGAAAATTTAAATCAGGTTTTTATTTTTACATTTTTTGCTGTTTTCTTCCCCCCCTCCATTTTGACTATGCTATTTTCTAGAGCACACGCAATAGGCTAATACTACCTTTTCTGAAGCTCACTTGTCAGCTTTGCTGTGTAAACTGGGATAGATCAGCAGAGGACTAGATATTTCTCATAGTTCAGTTGTACTGCTGGAGTCCTAGGCATGTACACTATTCACACAGGTAAGGTTTTATATGTATCTCCTCTGTCATTCACTTGTCTCGTACATGGATGATAACACAGTACATGGTAACTAATTCTAAAAAATGTATTCCTGGGCTAAATGAAAGTGTAATGACAGATTCTGGAGCTGCTGAACAGCTACATGATTAATGCATTCATAATAAAATTTAGTAAATTGTAATAATGTTCAACTTCATGATTGAACTCTAGTGGTTTCTTGTTGGTATTTGCATTTTTACTCATAGGCCCGGTTCACACCTGCGTTCGGGTTTCCGTGCAGGGAGTCCACTTGGGGACCCCCCCGAATGGAAACCTATATGCATAAAAAAAGTAGTTTACTTGGGCAACCTGCGGACCCCATAGACTATAATGGGGTCCATGTGGTTTCCGCACGAAACATGCAGAAACATGTGGAGAGGAAAGTGCTGCTTATAGTCTATGGGGTCCACAGGTTCCCCAGGTAAACCGCTTTTTATGCGTATAGGTTACCCTTGGGGGGGGTCCCCAAGCGGATTCCCCCGAACGGAAACCCAAATGCAGATGTGAACTAGGCCATAGATCTTGGAATGTCAGTACTTAAAAAAACAAAGGAGCAAAATGTTCACTTTGGTCTTATAACTTACATATACTGTGGATTATGCGTAAATAAATATACTGTCACTTTGTCCAACCATTGGGCAACTTGGTCGTGTCTAGTGGCAAGTTGACACTACTGGAGAATCTTTACCCAATTCTTGGCCAACCCCTATAAATGTGAAATACAGTAATACATGCTCTGTTTTTACTTGAATTGACTACATTTTTAAAAGGGGTTATCTGGAGAACTAAAACTTTTCCAAGGACTGTCTAGGGGCCAGCTGTCTTGTATTTCAGCATTCCGTCCTGACATGTCTACTCTTGGTCATGTGACTGACCCTGTTCCAGTTTGAATACAAGCAGGAGGAATAGAGCTGAGTTGGTGACATGACTAAGAGTTGGCGTGTCAACAGGGGAGATTTCCCATCCCTCAGGCAGTCCTTTGAAAAGCTCAATATTGGTGCAATGAAGATGCAGTAAATATATATAAACAAGTGGGATGTTTTGTTGGAAGTTTTAGTTCCCTGATAACCCCTTTAAATACTGGAATTAAACTCCAAAGAAACAACATGTCAACAACTCCCCTTATCCATTTAGTCCCTTGATATTGTTTATTTCATTGTATAAGACACACTGTATGTAAAATACAGAGGGTCTTTCGTAATGAACATCAGTCCTGGGCAAAGAGTCTTGGCAGTAGTCAAAACATACTTGTCACTATCTATTATTTCCATAATAATCAGATTTTTACAATAGTAAATGTTGATGAAGAACCTATTTAATCCTCTTGTAATATTATTAATGTCATGTAGAATGAGTCAGTCTCTAATCAGCCTGACACCTTTGCCCTAGGATAATTGTACTAGAATGATGTTATGAAAGCCTGTTGTGATGTGGGATGGGTATTACGAAGATCTAGGCTTGGACTTTACTTGATCCTGATATTGAAAAAGAATGACTTGAAAAAAAAAACACTTTTTACACTGTTTTACAGGTATTAACTCCTTAAGGCCGGGGCCTCATGTAGCGTAAAACGCTGTGGTTTGCCCGTGGCGGAAAAACGCGATGGAAAAAAACCACGGCATTTTAACGTCACAGCAAAGTGGATGGGATTCTAGCGAATCCCATGCCCATTTTGCGATAAAATACACACAGTGCGGATACGCGGCGATTTCCAAAACAGTCACAGTTTTGGAAATCACAGCATCTCAATTATATCTAAGGAAACGCCGGCAGTTTCCCTATAGATATAATTGAAGCAGAAAGTCAGCAGAGGAAACCTCTACAAACTTTCTGTGCAAAGCGCTGCGGGAAGAACTGCGTTGCATTGCCGCAGCAGCTTTTCCCGCAGTGCTTTTTTGCTGCGGGACGCCACATAGGGCCTTAGCTTCAGGAATCATATTAGCAAGGGGCAACCAAGAGTCTACCAGGTCTCTTTGAGTGTATTCACACATTGGAGTACAAATTTGCCACAAAATCTGCATAAGGCTAAGGCTACAAATAGTGAAAAGCAGCTAAAAGAACTCTGCAGAAAAAAGCAGCGAAAACACAATCCCAAAAACACTTGCGTTTTTCACAGATTTTTCACCACTATCCCCCATATAAGTCTAAGGGAAAGTATAGCATTTTTACAGGCAACATTAACATGCTGCATTTTTCAAAGAAGTACAAGTTTTTGATAACACTACATTTTTCGCAGCATTTTTTTTTCCCACAAGTGGGGATGAAATTAAATAAAATCTCATTCACTTTGCTGGGACTGTAAACACAAAGTTTTTCTACATTTCTGCTATGGCTAAAACGCTACTTGTTGGCAGGGTGATTAAGGGTGCTATGTGCTGTAGCAGCTGTGGTGGGTACCTGTACTTACATCTTGAAACAATGGAAAGTCCAGGGGCAACCCGGACTTAACGGCTATCCATGTGTCGTACCCAAAGCTACTGCCACACGTATGATAGCTCACCTATGGATCAGATTACTAGTTGCTTAATATGCTTACTTGTCACTACTGAACTGCAAATATGTAGGAGAAGAGTGGAGAGAATTGTCTAACCAAAATGTGTCAAAATTCTTGTCCAAATTTACACCAAAGAGCTGGCATACAATATATGGCTTGTACTAGGTTTAGGTGCTTTAGGCGCATATTTTCCTTCTCTAACAAGGAGTTAAGGCGTTATGAAACAGCAGTGTCGCTCAAGATGCATTGATGTTTGCCATAATAGTGGTGTGAAAGGGGATGCGCTGTTAAGGACGCATCCCCTATTCTCAGGACAGGGGTAAGTGTCTGATTGATGGGGCCATACCTGGGCTATCAGGAGACAATCAGAAGAACAAGGGACTGAGAGTCCCCCTTAAGCCTCCTTGTGAATGGAGAGCCAGTGCGCTTGGGTGACCAGCACTCCATGCACTGCTATAGGGCTGCTGGGACTGTGATCTCCCGCAATGCCCACAGCCTATAGAAATGAATGGAGTGCTGGTCGCACAAGCACACCAGAGCTCCATTCACAAGGAGCCTTTAGGGGGGACCTTTGGTTACCCATTCTCCTGATTGTTGGGGAACCATCATCAATTGGACACTTATCCACTTATCCCCTATCCACTGTCCTGTGGATAGAGGATAAGTGTCCTTAATGGTACAAACCCTTTAAATTCTGGTGTGAAGAAGGTCAGCTAATAGTTGGTAAAAACAAACACTAAATATTAGAAAGAATTATTTGACCATACTTATAGATCGCTGTGGGCCAAATGAGGGTTTGACCGACAGCTCTCTCATCTCATTCCCCATACACATTCATACTTGGCCAAGCAGTGCATGTGTACTTAATGGAGAAAGAGGGTGACGCAGTGTATCTCCCCGTGAACAAAGGATTGTGTACATGAAATTCACTGCCCGATCCTAATCTCCCCCGACATCTGCTGCCTGGGGAGAGCTGGGAGTCCCATACATATTAAATACTTGGCTGATCACATCGAAATCAGTTGGTTTAGCTGATACACAACTAATGTCTATGACCAGCTTGTAGACGGCTACTTCCCCTTTAAATGAAGAACATTAATTCTCATGTAATAAACAAATTAACAGAATGTGGCAGAAAATTGTACCATACATTAAATTGCCTATTACGTAAAAGAATAAATGTGCTGCATAAATAAACTATTTATACCAAGTACTAATGTGTTCCTCTTGTGTCCTGTTGCTTTTGTGTCAGATATAAAAGAGCATTTTCATTAGGTTTGACGCAGCAGTCTTAATTAGATATGCTTTACCGAGAATTACACCCAAGGCGTAATTGACCACAGAAATGAAGAAAAAGTGCAGCAATTAGCACCGAAACTGATAGGAGCCTCTAACACAGAAAACAACATTGACCATTACTTTTCAGACACCAGATTTCATAAATGTGTATGCATGGATACATCCTGAATCTATAGGACTTAAAGGGGTTGTCTCAAGAAGACAGCCCCTTGTCTAATGAACATTGGCATGCTAATCACTTGGTGTCTACAACCTCATAGTCGCCAACTATTATTACTAGTGTAAGCCAGTTCTGGTCAGACAATTCTTCTGTAGTGGCTTCTGCGGGTAAAATGTAGCATTGCAAGGTGATCATCAGACTCATCACTATGACTTCCAAATTCTATAACAGGGCATATCGACAGGTTGTCTTCATGAGAGAAAGAAAACTCGAAAAAATAGATTCAATCTGTTATTTTTGGTGGTCAGCCAAAAATATCAGTGTTTTGCATGGTTGGTCAAAAAAGGACAGATCATCTGCCAATTTGTGCAGACTTTTTGTTTTTGTAAAAAACTAAATTGCCCTCCTGGTATTGCAGTTTAGTTGTTTATATTGATGGTGGGATCGAATGATCCCATCATTGATTGGATGGCCACATCATGGTCATCCAAAATCTAATATGTATGGCCAACTTTAGAGTTTAGTTTACAGGGAGCTGGTTGAGTTTGTGGAGTTTAGTTGTAATAGAGCTGCTATAGAGCATAGAGTATAATGTTGTACCGTGTTAGCCATTGAAAGTAGTGGAAGAGTGAAGAAATCAGGCGATACCTTTTATTGGCTAACTGAGTATATTTATAAGTAAGCTTTCAGGAGTACTCGCTCCCTTCATCAGACATGGTGTGATACAAGAACTGAAAATTAACAGATTTTTATACACATGGTTTTCAAAGCATTTTAGAGTCCTTAAAAAAAAATTGCAATCTAAGTAGAGAAGTTATTTACAACAGGTCAAAAAAACAGTCTGGAAACTTGTGGTGCGTGACGGAGGGATCAGTAATTCTTGCTGTTATCTGTTTGCTATCAGGAGGTGATTTGTGTCCCTCACAGGTCATACATAGTGTGATTTGAAGCTGGCATGAATATTGAGTTCAGTTCATGGTTCAAACATAGTGTGACATGAAGCTGGCATGAATATTAAGTCCAAATTGCAGAGTTTGAAATTTTTGCATAAATTTGTACTCCATTTCTTTCCTTTTCTCCTGTGTCTTAAAATGTCCCATTAAAACCACAACCCACAAATCTTCAATAGAGTGGTTTTCTCCGGAGAAATGTGCGGCCACTGGGAGATCTGTTCTGCTGTTATTAATGGTGGATCTGTGTGAGTTCATTCGTTGACTGAGTCTCTGCCCTGTTTCCCCCACATAGAGGCCTGTGGTGGGACATTGCACACACATTATGAGGTACACCACATTGGAAGACCTGCAGGAAAATGTCCCCCTAATTCTGTGCACCTGTTGTGACTGTGGGATAGGTACACTGTTAGCGGTGTGGATGTGCTTGCAGGTCATGCACCTTTTATGTAGGCAAGGTGAGGTGCCATTTTCAGTTGGGGCCTTCAGGGCACTCCGGACGATAATGCGCCTCAGGTTTGGTGGTTGTCGAAAAGAGAGGAGAGTGGGGGAGTGGCAGAAATCCCGAGACTATCCCAGACCATCGGCCCCACAAGCTCACAGAGTATTATTCTTGTCAGAGAACATTGCCACTGGTTTCCTGTGTGGGACCTCATCCAAGAGATAAGTGCCCTTACTACTCAGAGAAGACTGCATTACACAGGCTGGGGAAGCCAGTTGCAGAGCCATCTGGAGTCCAAAAGTTGGACATTACCTTGGTTGTCCAAGAGGAAATCATAGGTAGAATTTGAAGGGAGTGAAGAGGTATTGCCACTCCAGCATACTAAGTTATGCAAGTGGACTGGAGACTAAGTTGTGTTTGGCTCCAGTGCTGCATGGAAGTGTAGCTGTCAAACTTAAAAGGAATTTCCCCCTGAATATAAGCATATTTACATTTGTAGACAATTAAAAGTTATGGCATTTTTGCATATATAAATAATTAAAAATTTTGTGGAGTTGTAAAGATTTTCTCTAATCATCTTAGTGGTATTTCCATCAGTCACCCACAAGACCATTTTCCATTAAGTACAAGACAACTATGTCTAAGGGTAATTCTACAAGAAAGTCTGAATAGTCACATGGGCTAGGCTAATCACTCATTCCATGAAGCTTTATGCATCTTTTGTGGATAGTTTTTGTAAGCAAGGTTTGTGCTCTAGATGTTTTGTTTTTTTCAGTTTTGAGGACCAAAAGGGGTTCTCCAGGGAGCCTATGAATAGTTACTTACTCCAGGGCTTTTAGGCAGGGAACCAGGGGGTTTTGGGCTGGTTCCATCCCTGGGTCATCTGATGGACCAGTATCTGGTCCCCGTGTGGGTCCACCTACTCCCTCTTGTCAGGTAGTTACCTTTGCTATTAGGGCTGGTAGACCATAGTATTGAGATTGAGTACTGACTAAACCTGTGCACATAATGAACACCACAGTGATGCATGTACTGTATGGGATTTTCAAATTACAATTACGTTCACAAATATCTTGTCGTCTTTAATTTTGCTACCTGTTTTATTTATTTTAATTCCAAGATGAACTAGATTGACACCCTGGTCTTATAGAAATGAAAAATAAACATTTAAAGCTATACATTTGCATAAATGAACCAAATACGTATTTGGTAGAAAGTGAAATTTTGACATTTAGCCATAGATGTCATGAAGTTACATTAGGGACTCAGTAGATTTCCTCAGCTGGGCACCATAAATGACTTCCACCCTCGAGTCCATAGTTATATCCTTCTGCAATTACAGCGCATTCATTGTAATGATAATGACTATTATTTGCTTACAGTTTTGTCATCATTCTCAAAGACTTCTCTTGCTTCTTCATAACTGCACTTTTCCTCTATACATTCTCGTTCCAGATTGCCTGCAACAAATTCTTCCAAACGCCCAGTATTATATCTCTTTTGTCTCACCAGGATGCTGCTTGCAGATTTATCAGATAGGAATACTGTCAAGAAAACAGTTGCAGATATGTGAATATTTGATGTGAGTGTTTACCCATCATATATACAGAACACATTGACATCCACTTTAAATTACATTGTCATCTTTGGTATTGTCATTGGTCACATAAGACGTGTTATGGATAAATTGTGTTAGGATATTTGTGAATCAACTCATAAGAAATAGATTGTATTGGCACAAGACTGTCTTACAGGGTTGTTCCAAATAGGATTCCACTGTACGTTTAGAGCCCATTATCATTGTCAGACTACAAAACCAAAGAATCCTCCGATAGACCTAGGTTCTAACACAATAATGATCCAGCAGAAGGCACACAAATTTGAAGGGCAGTATGGTCTACCTTCCTAGGGGTTCTTTGAGGGTGGGTCTGTAGAATCACTGGTGTGCCCAATCCTACCCATTTTTGCACCTGAGCCTGTGACCACTGGAGGATCCATCGGCACTGTGGTAGGCTACTCTGACTTTGAGCGTGTTGCTTCAGTGCAAGGATTTTAGCTTGAAACTTCAGAGCTTTAGCATAAAATCTGTCCTTAACAATTATATGTACTTTTATAAAACTATTTATATCATTGCTATTTTTTTACTTAGAAAATTTATGTTTGGTCCCTGTAGGACACCAGGACACGGAGGCACCTGAAATATTTAGTAAGAACACTGTTTGACACTTGAATAGTACAATTTCTTATATTTCATGTATTAGACTGGAGTTATGTCATGTCTGATCTGATGATCTTTAATCGCTAAAGACTAAGAAAACTAATGTACTTTCCAAAAAACTGTAAAGTCTTAAAGAAGTTTCTAGGGTAATAGTGTAATAATTGTATAATGGAAACAACATTGTTTGCAGTCAGGGGCTGAAATTCCACACAGATCAAGTCCGTCTTTCACACAGCTGCAGTTTGTTACAGTGTATTAGGGTAGAATAAAACATTTCAGCAGCAGAAATCCTATTCCTATATCTTTAGAGATTTGTGTGTACTTCCTTCTCTTAACAATATCCTGATGCTAAAGAATAGAGAACACAGTACTATACTAATAGAAGGAAAGCGACTAGGGACATAACTAATGACACTAGGTTTACACCTGTGTTGGGGTTTTTGTTCTTCGAGTCCGCTTGGGGACCCAAAAAATGGAAAACCCAATACACTTAAAAAGTGGTTATCCGCAGAGACCCATGGACCCCATAGATTACAATGGGGTCCGCCGAGTTACCGCCTGATTGCTGCTCGAAAAATGCAGAGAAAAAAGTCCTGCAAGGACATTTTTCAAGCGAAACGGAGGGCACAATCCCTGTACAGTCACTGAACACAGGTGTGACCCTAGCCTGAGGGTGCTTGTGAATCCCTCATAGAGAGATCTCTGCAGTCATGCAGTTACAGCTGCACAGTCCTCTTTATCCCCTACCTAGCTTTATCTCTATGATCAGTGCAGGGAAGAAACAAGACTCTGAATCATTCCTGTTACAGTGAATAAGACAATGAACCTGGAGAGTAATCACTAAATACTAGATCCCAGGAATGCAGCATTAACCCTTCCACTGCTCTAAAAATTAAGCATTTGGCTTCCCAAGACCACTAAGATCCTTAAATTAAGCCATTCACTACCTTAGATGAACAGATCTACTGACATCCATCCATTTTCTTCCCTAGACCATTATGGATACATACATTCAACCCTTTACCACTCAAGACTGCCAGATACACTGGTATTAACTTATCCTAGATCACCAGGTGCACTGACATTAACCCCTTGACTGCTCTAGATCACCAGGGATGTGGATGTTAATTCATTACTGCCCTAGACCACAAGTGATTCTGACATTATCCCCTGTACTACCTTAGAGCACTAGAGATGTATACAAAATCTAGATATGGATTTTGTTTAATACTACAGTATTTACCTGGATGCTACGTTGGTCCTGTCTGTGTTAGAGCCAGGCATTAGGACACAATATGCTAATATTTATTTGATGTAGCTCTTTTTTTCTAGCTTAGAGGAAGCATTGGCCTGGTTTATATTCAGCGGCGTAGCTATAGTATATACAGAGGTAGAAATTGCTACCAGGCCCTGAAGTCTCAGGGGGCCCAAAGCCCTCTCTACAACATAACAATATATCAGTATTATAGATAACACATGATAAGCGGGGGTTCCATCGCAAACTTTGCATTGGGGCCCAGGAACTTCAACTTATGCCTCTGGATCTATTCATTGACATTCTCAAGTAAACTAATTGTCAAGTACAGCCTAAAACTGGCTGGAAAATTTGGATGTTGTAAAGACATCTCTATAAAGTCATTGACAAATCACCTCCACAAGCCATGCATATACAATGTGCTCTCCAGGGCCAGCTTGAGATTATGTAGAACATTCACTTGCCAAGGCTGAATGCAATTATTTTCTTGGTTTTGCTGTAACAACCCAAGATATTGTATGTGTTCGCTCGGCTCCTGACAGCTGCTGGATAACCTACAAACAACATAGGTGACCCCTAAAGCCAAAAAGGTCTTTGTCGGTCAGTACGTCAGACAATCATCCAAGAGCAAACAGAACATCTTGTTCTTGGTTTCTTTCCTGTTCCACAGACAGAACGTGCAATGCTTTTATATTTATTCATCTTTGCATTTGATTTTTAACAGAAATTATTTTACTTAAGCGAACAGACCATTTGCTGCTATGGGGTCTTTGTAGAGAGAGGGCCCAATCCTGGTTAGTCCCATCCTAAGGGCTACTGGGTGGCAAGAACCTATGCAGGACCCCTTTCTCCAAAGGATCTGTGTGAGCAAACAAAGAGGTGGGGAATTTTTTGAAGAGTCGTGGGAAACAAACATTTTTATTTTTGGTATGAAGCCCCTCACTCATTTATTTATTTTACTTATCTATAAGTACTGTACATAGAGCATTACATAGATTGTCATCACTCGCATCAGTCTTGTCCCATTGTGAGTCAGAAGCTAAATCCAAAAATAACTGATAGGTATGTTTTTAGAGTGAGAGAGGAAATGAGAGTACTCACACAGAGAGGGAGAGAACTTACTGTACAAACGCCTGTTAGATTCTAACCCAGAGCTCCAACGCTGTAGACAACAATACCAACCACTGAGCCACCATGCTGCCCCGGTTGTCCTCTTTGTGTGTACACATTTTAAATATTACTTTCTATTATTTGATATTTATTTCTGTACAGTTTAAAAGTTAGCAATGGTTTGGGTGTTAAAGGGGTTATCCTGGAAGTAAAAAGCTTACCATTCCCTACACTGGTTAAGCTTCATTACTAATGTACACCTCTGTTCCCTGGAACTCCATTCATTACTTTGCTGGAGGGCCACAGTGGAGGCCTTTTTTGGCTCTGAGATGTCACTGACTCTTCACAGACAAGGGCCACAGCTCCATTCAGTGGGATGGAGTTAGAAATTAGCAAACCTGTTCAGATCAAATCGGATTCGACCTGAATATTGGGGTTTGTCAAACACGAACCAGAAGTGATATTATACTCGGGGGTCTCTTCAGACTCCAGAGTATGATAGGTGGAGGCCCAGGGGAAATGAAGAAACATAACAAACATTTATATTCACCTTCCCTCACCTATTTTAGGCCTTCTCTTTGTGTCCAGTGCTCTCTTCTGGCCTCCTGGGTGACGTTATGTGCCCAGGGTCATTGCTGACACATGGGGTGCGCCAAGCGTCATGACATCATATGACCCTTATGTGACCACTCAGTCCCAATCACAGGCCTCAGGGGTGACCCTGGGCAGATGACATCACCCAGGAGACCAGAAGAGGCCAGAAGACGATGGAGAGAGAGCACCAGACATCATGAGGAAGCCCAGAAAAGGTGAGGAAAGGCGAGTATAAATGTTTATTTTTTTACACTTCCTCTGGTCCTCCATCTATAATACTATGGGGTATAAAGAGAGGGTTGGCACAACCGAACCCAAGAGAAAACAAATTTAAAAGATGTCAGTCATGTGACCGAAAGTCAGAGCAGCTAGAGTTCCTGCCTATTCCACTACCCTCTGCAAAAATACTGAATGGGGATAGGGGTCTATTAGTAACAAAGCATAACCAGTGCAGAGAATACATTGGTAAGCTGTATTACTCCCCTTTAATACCCCTTATCTACACACTGTTACTCTGTAAAGATTGTGGAGGAGATTTACCAAAACAGGAAATTGGAGCAATTGCCCATAGCAACTAATCAGTTACCATGTCATTAGTCAGTGACTAATTTGCTGCCATGGGCAACTACTCCACTTTCCCTTACATTAGTTTTAATAAACTTTCTATCATTTTCTGGTTAAGTGAATTTTTCTGATTTATATTGGTTGAATAATCAATGTTCTGGTCAATGGAATATAGAACCTGAATCCTGACGTATCCGTTTAAGTAAACCCTTTTTACATAAATAAACATCTGAAGTATACTTTTCTAGAGCCCTGGGCTGTCACTCTGTTATTCCTCCTAGAAATTTAAAAATATATTGACAAATACCAAAAAATGAAAATAGTCCAAAGACAGCACGCAAATAGTGATCCGTTTATTCCCACAGTTGTAAAAATGATCACCATCTCAACGCTGTCTTTGGACTATTTTAATTTTTTTGCATTTGATAACCCTCCTTGGTCAAGAGTGGATAAAGGAATGCACTATATATCTATGACCAGTTTTGCTGAACATCTTGGCTTTAAATTGACAACTGGGTGTTACCCTTTACCTATGTCAAAGAGGTATGTCTCTATGCTAGCCGACACTGGCAGTATCGATTGGACAGTGGAAGAGTGAAGAAATCAGGCGATACCTTTTAGAGGCTAACTGAGTATATTTATAAGTAAGCTTTCAGAAGTGCAAGCTTCCTTCATCAGAGATGGTGTTATACAAAAGAACTGAAAATTCACAGATTATTTATACTCTATACACATGTTCTTCAAAGGATTTTAGAGTCCTTAAAAAAACCCAAAACAAAATGCAATCTAAGTAGAGAAGTTATTTACAACCGGTCAAAAAAACAATCTGGAAAGTTGTGGTGCGTGACAGAGGGATCTGTTATCTGTTTGCTATCAGGAGGTGATTTGTGACCCTCACAGTTCATACATAGTGTGACATGAAGCTGGCATGAATATTGAGTTCCATTCATGGTTCATACATAGTGTGACATGAAGCTGGCATGAATATTAAGTCTAAATTGCAGAGTTTAAAATTTTTGCATAAACTTGTATTCCCATTGTTTCCTTTCCTCCTGCATCTTAAACTGTCCCATTAAAACCACAACCCGCAAATCTTCAATAGAGTGGTTTTCTCCGGAGAAATGTGCGGCCACTGGGAGATCGGTTCTGCTGTTATTAATATTGGATCTATGTGAGTTCATTCGTTGACTGAGTCTCTGCCCTGTTTCCCCCACATAGAGGCCTGTGGTGGGACATTGCACACACATTATGAGATGCACCACATTGGAAGACCTGCAGGAAAATGTCCCCCTAATTCTGTGCACCTGTTGTGACTGTGGGATAGGTACACTGTCAGCGGTGTGGATGTGCTTGCAGGTCATGCACCTTTTGTGTAGGCAAGGTGAGGTGTCATTTTCAGTTGGGGCCTTCAGGGCACTCCGGACAATAATACGCCTCAGGTTTGGTGGTTATCGAAAGGAAAGGAGAGGGGGGACTGGAAATATGTCCTTGAGTCTGTTGTCCCTATGTAGCACAGGTTGGAGCTCCTTGGCAATCCTTTGTAGGATCTCCAGCTGTGGATTGTAGGTGACAACTAGGGGCACTCGGGCATCTTTCTGGGTCTCTCTATATGTGAGCAGACTGTCTCTGTTAATGGCTGCCGCTTTGTTTAATTGGTTATCCGTCACTTTTGGTTTGTATCCCAAGCGGAGAAAATTCATCCTCCGATCCAGGAGGTGCTTGTCCAGGTCTGCTTTGTCGGAGCAAATACGATTGTATCGTATAGCCTGGCTGTAGATAATAGATTGTCTTGTGTGCTTGGGGTGGAAGCTGTCGTTTCTCAGGTAGGCCGTTCTGTCTGTGGGTTTGTGGTATATCGATGTGAGTAGCCGGTGGTCTTTGATGTATATTGTGGTATCCAGAAAGTGAATTTCACTCCCTGAATAGCTAAGTTTAAGGTTGATGGTAGGGTGAGAGTCATTGAAGTCATTATGGAATTGAAGTAGGGCCTCCTCACCTGCAGTCCAGATGACAAGGATATCATCGATATAACGAAGGTAAATCATAGGTTTGGTGGCGCATGTTGATAAATATGTTCCTTCCATTTCTGCCATAAAGAGATTTGCATATTGATTGGACAGTGTCAGAGGTTATAGGGACACATGCCCAAATGGTAACACAGAGTTGTCATTCATACATCTCCAGGAGGAATAACAGAGGAACAATGTAAAGTTCTAAAAAATATATGCTCCAGATTTATTTCTCAGGAGAACAATTGTATACTAAAATATACCCGATAGCATCTTTAATGGCTACTATACGTGCACCACATGAGTGACTATTACTGCTTCTTCTCCTTTAACAGCTCACACACAAACACCAGCACAGCCATACACATGGATAGAACTATAATATGTGCTTAGAGCAAGGTTAGATTGACTTGTGCTTATTTTAGTACAGAACATTATGTGAAAATGGAAAATTCTGCTTTTCCTGGAATTAAATATTTAATAGGGTTGACCATATTAAACCATTATAATGCCAGCTTCTCTACTAGATTGTAATATAGGTCGCCCAGGCATCTGCATTTCAAGACATAGGTCTGATTACGGAAAAGAAAAGGACATATTGTGATATAATTAAAGGTAACCAACCTGCTTTATCCGCCTCGCAGAAATAACCCAGGAGGAAAATAATGAGAAGGCTTGGAATAGATGCCATATTCTTACTCTGAAGAACCTTAGTGGCAAATTAGTCTGGAGCTGGTATAGGATCAATGATTCCGAAGTCCACGCTCTCTCCCTCTCTCTGTTTGCTTTTTGTTTTGCAGCTGAAATTTCAATTTTGGAGGTGAAACCTGTTTACGAAATCCACATTAGTTGTACAATATTTCTGTGTATTATTATGGTCGCACTAGATAGGTAATGGTGTTTTAGGAATGTCTGTAACATAGAAAACATTGTATTAATGCTGAAAACAGGAACATCCCTATTTGTCAAATCAATTTCCTAGGTACATAAAAGTACCTACAGTTTTTGTGCTGCTATTCTACAAACCCTATGAAATATATAGTATAGAAATATACTCTTAAGCATGTGAGCAGTCCATTAAAAATTAAGACATGTCCTATTCTTGTCCATTTTCATGCATCCCTCAATAGACTCCTATACAGGAAGGATCCGTGAAAACACGTTCCACATGGAGACAAATTGGCCATAAAAATTGGCTGATTTGCATCACGGTCACCTGAATAGAGACTAAGGCTACATTCAGACGAACGAGGTGCAAAAACGGCCATGAAAAATATCCATTTTTCACAGTCCTCAAAATCAAGGGGCACAGAAAATGGACAAAAATAGGACATGACCTATTTTTTTGACAGTCCGTTACAACGGACTGTAAAAATAATGGTCATGTGAATAGCTCCTATTCACAAACATTGAGTTCAATGCTGCTGTATGACGTCCGTTAAAAATTCTACGTCACACAGCTAGTCGTGTGAATATAGCTTAAGGGTATGTTCACACTAAGGGATTTGGAGTGGATTTTGAAGCAGATTCCACCTGAAAATCAGAACCAAATTCTGTCCTGAATCTGCTTCCCATTGTATTTAGTGGGAGGCAGAGATGGAAGCAGAACACTGTTCAATCTTGCTGCGTATTCTGTGGCTCAGTGAGACACTCCTCTGATGAGCCCAATTCATCTTAGATTAATCAGCGAGTGAAAGCTGCGGCAGAAAGTGAAGAGGAATTCGAGGCAGATGTTGGTCTCAAAATCCACATCAATTTTGACATGTGAATGGGCTCTAAGCAGGATTGTTTCATTCCCTACCATCTATGCCATTCTGGCATGACTGGTAAGAGGTGTTGGGAGCACTGGTTACATGAGGGCATGCATACATATCAAGCCCGGTGAGTGCTTCAATCCTACCTTTCCTGTGGAGAGACATACTGCCTCAATTGCTGATATGATGATCTGAGAAGCCAGCCACATACGGCAGTGGGTCACCCCCTAGCAGTGATATGAGGGACACTAATGGCTAAGCAATATGTGCAGGACAACCTGTAGCCACATATGTTGCCTCTTATGTCAAGTCTTCCAACTGACATTTTTCAGAAGGATAATGCTTCCCCAAACACAGCAAGAGTTTCCCAGGAATGTCTCTGCCAGATTTCAACACTTACTTGGAATGTCCAGTCACAAGATTTATTGCCAATTGAGCATTTATGAGACCAGATTGGATGCCAACTTCGGCATAATAATAATAATAATAATAATAATAATAATAATAATAATAATAGTCCTTTAATAGTCCCACAATGGGGAAATTCAGATTGTTGCACAATCTACAGACCCAGCTGCAACATCTGTGCTCAGGATACCATATGGAAACTGTATGTCCTGTTGTACACTTTTTCCCCTTTTTCCCGACACTTATCCTCTAATATTGTAATCACTTACATATATCATCATTGCATTGACACATAGAAAGTTTTATTCGATTCCAACAACTTCTTCGAGTTGCATTATTTTTTTTTGGCAATGAGTGTTTATAGAATTTGCTGTATATTCAAATGTAATATGTGTTCAGACATTGCATTATTGCACGGAATGATGAGCTTCCTTATCTTCTGTCTTTGTTTGATGTTCTGTTAATGGGAAATGTGAGTTTTCCCAGAGAAATCATGTTTAATTTTTAACAGAGATTTCCTATGGTAAACAGGAGAGAAATGTAGTATTTTTGTGGATATACAGACTGAGCAGCTCAGCTTGGTCTATCCATCTAGACACTGGCATTGGGATGTTAATTGTTGTATACTTTTAGGTGAAGTTACAAAAAGTACTTAGGGTTCTTCAAATAATGTGTCTCTTATGCTTCATTCTAGCCTAGACATAACGGATGACATAGTTCGAGGCAGCAACAAAAGGAGTTAGTACTAAATGAGGTTGAGACAAATGAGCCCCTGCCATACACACTAGGGGTGCCCAGATCATATCAGGTACATGGTATAAACAGTACAGCGTTCACAATATAACAAATAAGTATAATAACTGCAATGAGTCTGTCACAGTGCAAAACATAACAATACAACCTTGATAGACAATTTCCAACTCACTCCCACATACTCCATTCCAGACACCAGTCCATCTGGGATTTTACAGAATTGCAAAATGGACCGTGGTTGGTCATATTCTGCACAGCTTAGTCCTTGCTATCTGTCAGCTGTCTCACCAGTGTCGTAATGGCATTATCCAGGAACCTCTAAGGACCCTTGTCTGCTTCTATTGTCATCTCTGCATAGTCCCCCAGTCACTACCCGCCATTAGTTTCTGTGGTACTGGTATGCAGCATGTTTGAAAAAACACAGACATGAAAAGGTGGTGGAAAGAAGTATGAATGGGGTGCAAAAAGAGTGTAAGGTCAGGGCCCCACGTTGAGACAACACAGTATTTTGGCCTCAGCAAAAAACGATGCATTTTACAGCACCTGCAAATTGGTTGGGATTCTGGCTAATCGCATCCACACATTGCAGAAAAAAATCTGCAGCGGAAAAGCTGTTTTTTTCCCGCAGCATTTTTTTTTGCGGAGTCTCGCTACACGGGGCCTTAGCCTAAGGGGGTTGCTGTAATGAGTATCTGTGTAGTCAGCTTCAGCATCTAACCAGTGTCAGGACATTGTATGCTATACAGCAGCACATCGCCTGAGAAATGCCGACCTAAGCAAAGTACTGGGGCAAATGACCTCAAAAGATCCTCCAAGCAGTTGGACTTAACAGTGGGGTCAAAGTGAAAAAAATAGCAACATGTGGCTTCTATAATGTACTGATGGTTGTGGTGATATACGTCTGAAGTCATACCAAATATAGCCAGCGCCAGCTTCATATTACGTCAAGTCACCATCATCTTTGAGGTCTCGATCTGCAATTGGAGAAGTCAGATATTTCACAATGAATTGTATTCAGGTGATGTCAGAATCCACCAGGGGTTATATTAACACCCCATCCAGTGACCCTTTGCTGTCGGAGATAGCAAGTGTCAGCTGTGATGCTAATGTCTGCTACATCTCTGAATATAAATCACTTGGGTTAAGGCATTTTTTTCTCAATAGTGCAGTTAATTTTTTTAATAAAAGATCACAGTATATGTACAAACCTGAACTAAACACTTATGCAAACAGCTTTTTTTTATATTGCTGGATAACTATAAAAGGCTATAGCGATGAACTGAGCGAGAGGCAGCTGGCTGGATGTAGATGGAGTTGGCTGCAGTTCATAGCCTCTTCTGTGGTTTAGTAATAAGAAGCCAAACTATAGAGTGCTCAGTTTTCAAGACGATGATAGACAGCCTCGGGGCCAGGTTTATGGAACTGTTAATAAAAGGAAGCTATATATAGTTTTATATACTTGTTTTATATACTAAACTTAAAGCCTTCTTAAAAGGAATGGAAAATTGAACTGAAGTACTGTAGTCTTTTACTCAGTGTATGGACGCCCAATAGTTTTATTACCCAGGATCCACCATTATCTTTAATGATCTTTATACTATGGCTCTGCAGGGTGTAAATGTCAGGGGGGAAACTCAATTCAATAAGTAGCAATGTCAATGCATTTATACATAACTGGGTGACATGTACTGTCTTTTCTATTGAATCTTCAACAATAGCTGACACATGGAGAATAATATATAATAAAGGGAATAAAGAAGTTGTAACGTATCTAGGACATCACTCCCTGTCCACATTGGGGTTTACAATCTAAATTCCAGATTAAGCTATCATTATGTTTTTGGAGTATTGGAGAACAATAGAGTACCCAGAGATGCAATCCATGCAAACAGAGAAGAACAGGACACCAGTGCACTACATATCCATTAATACACATACAAGTCAATAATAGAGACCATGGGATTATGAGTAGAGAGACAACTACTACCTAAAGTTATTTAGGAGGAGGTCAATCTATGGATCTATACCAAGAAAGTGCACAGTTTCAACTCCCGTAGTGGCAATAACAAAATAAAATAAGAAAATTAAAAAAATTTTATGAGATGAAAAGGCTGAATAAAAAGTTAAAAGATAGACTCATCATTTTCTCCCTAAAAATGTTTTTATTCCGTAAAAGTAGTAAACACAAAGCACACTATACATACTGGGTTTAGCCATAACTATAGTAGAATAAATGTAAAGCTATTTATATTGCCAAAAAAATTAAAAAAAAAGTGGAATACCAAGCACAGCCACTATGCAATGCGAGGAGGCTGCAGTGCTCCTCTTCCAACAGCTGATTTATGGGGATGCCGATGTGTCGGACCCCCACTGATCTGGTATCTATAAACTATCCTAAGGATATGTCATTAATATTTAAAAGACTTGTCCCACCACAAACACCTATCCCCCTAGGGAATAAAAGACAGCTCAATGGGGGTCTGACTGCTGGGACCCCCAGCGATCAGAAGGACAGGCAACTGATCATCCCTCTGAATTCTCCCTGTGAATGAAGCTCCAATGCGCTTATGTGACTAGTGCTCCATTCTATAGTGCTGCTGGGATTGAAATCAATAGGAATTAAGAGGAATTTGCATTCCGTGTTCACTTGATCATTGGAAGGCCCAGCGTTTGGGCCTCCTGAGATCTGACACTTATCCCCTTTCCTGTGCATAGGGGATGTGTGTCTGCAATGACAAAACTCCTTTAAGTTCTGGAAACCCCCTTTCCATATGATTGGAGATGTTATCCAACACTTTAGCCTAAGGTGTGATGACTGCCTATGAATGCTTGGTTAGAATAGGAAGTGATTTGACCACATATTCTTTCCCAGATTCGGATGAACATATACAGTACAGTAACAAATTTCTAGTATAGATTTGTTCTTCCTTAAAAACTTTTTGGCTTGCCATCCCAAAGACAAAAGGCACAAAATAGCCTTTAGGAAAAAAAAAAAATATTTCTCCATACTCTTTTGGGGATGTACAGTGGGGAAAAAAAGTATTTAGTCAGCCACCGATTGTGCAAGTTCTCCCACTTAAAAAGATGAGGTCGGCCTGTAATTGACATCATAGGTAGACCTCAACTATGAGAGACAAAATGAGAAAAATCCAGAAAATCACATTGTCTGATTTTTAAAGAATTTATTTGCAAATTATGGTGGAAAATAAGTATTTGGTCGATAACAAAAGTTCATCTCAATACTTTGTTATATATTCTTTGTTGGCAATGACAGAGGTCAAACGTTTTCTGTAAGTCTTCACAAGGTTGGCACACACTGTTGCTGGTATGTTGGCCCATTCCTCCCTGCAGATCTCCTCTAGAGCAGTGATGTTTTGGGGCTGTCGCTGGGCAACACGGACTTTCAACTCCCTCCAAAGGTTTTCTATGGGGTTGAGATCTGGAGACTGGCTAGGCCACTCCAGAACCTTGAAATGCTTTTTACGAAGCCACTCCTTCATTGCCCTGGCGGTGTGCTTGGGATCATTGTCATGCTGAAAGACCCAGCCACGTTTCATCTTCACTGCCCTTGCTGATGGAATAAGGTTTGCACTCAAAATCTCACGATACATGGCCCCATTCATTCTTTCATGTACACGGATCAGTCGTCCTGGTCCCTTTGCAGAGAAACAGCCCCAAAGCATGATGTTGCCACCCCCATGCTTCACAGTAGGTATGGTGTTCTTTGGATGTAACTCAGTATTCACTCTCCTCCAAACACGATGAGTTGTGTTTCTACCAGACAGTTCTACTTTGGTTTCATCTGACCATATTACATTCTCCCAATACTCTTCTGGAACATCCAAATGCTCTCTAGCAAACTTCAGATGGGCCCGGATATGTACTGGCTTAAGCAGGGGGACACGTCTGGCATTGCAGGATCTGAGTCCCTGGTGGTGTATTGTGTTACTGACGGCAGCCTTTGTTACGTTAGTCCCAGCTTTCTGCAGGTCATTCACTAGGTCCCCCCATGTGGTTCTGGGATTTTTGCTCACCGTTCTTGTGATCATTTTGACCCCACGGGGTGAGATCTTGCGTGGAGCCCCTGATCGAGGGAGATCATCAGTGGTCTTGTATGTCTTCCATTTTCTAATTATTGCTCCCACAGTTGATTTCTTCATGCCAAGCTGCTTGCCTATTGCAGATTCAGTCTTCCCAGCCTGGTGCAGGTCTACAATTTTGTTTCTGGTGTCCTTCCACAGCTCTTTGGTCTTCACCATAGTGGAGTTTGGAGTGTGACTGTTTGAGGTTGTGGACAGGTGTCTTTTATACTGATAACAATGTCAAACAGGAGCCATTACTACAGGTAATGAGTGGAGGACAGAGGAGCCTCTTAAAGAAGAAGTTACAGGTCTGTGAGAGCCAGAAATCTTGCTTGTTTGTAGGTGACCAAATACTTATTTTCCACCATAATTTGCAAATAAATTCTTTAAAAAAAAATCAGACAATGTGATTTTCTGGATTTGTTTTCTCATTTTGTCTCTCATAGTTGAGGTCTACCTATGATGACAATTACAGGCCGGCCTCATCTTTTTAAGTGGGAGAACTTGCACAATTGTTGGCTGACTAAATACTTTTTTTTCCCCCACTGTATATGCTATATACCATACACGTCTATATGTGTTCCCCCTGTGTTTGTGCCGTGTACTGCAGCCTTATAAAGAATGCTGGTTTCAGGTTGTATTGAATTTGAATAACTCTTTTCCATCTCTAATTTGACTTCTTTTTACCTAGTCAGGTATACATTATGGTAATAGGAAAGAAAATGGTTGCGTTTTCACACTGATTTGTCTCCATTGAAAAAGAACTAAATGTGACTAGAGAAAGTAAATGCTTATAATAAGCTCCATTAGATTACTAGTTAAAAGGAAAATGATTCCATAGGGTTAGAACATGTGAATGTCAAGGCATATTTGTTGACAGAATTGCGGTACAATATTATATGTGTCATGAATGTATTATCTACGTATTAATCATATAATGGTCAATCATGAGACAAAAAGTGTCATGAGAAAAATTCTTAATAGTGAAAGAAATTCTGCCCACACTGCTGAGCAATCCATGCTCTCAGCGCAAATTGAATCACTTACTTACCTTGGAGCGAAGGAATCTTATTATATGTATAGTTCACGTGAAATATTTTGGTTGGGTACATATGAGTCATAAACACTGAGCGGTAAGAGATTAACAGCATGGTCCTAGTTCAAGATGTAAGAAATTCCCACTGACATCGTAATTTCTCACTTTTATTTAAAATGTTTAGATATAGATATAATGGACTGTATAAGGTATGATACATATGTATATACATTCTAATGCAAAAAGGTTTGTACACCACTCATCAAATTACAAGTTTTGCCTATTTTCTGAGTTCTTTCTCTTCATTGAACTATGAATTTCTAGCCTTAGATATCTAGCCTATATGGGATTGTTGAAGGTGTAACTCCCCTAATCACTAGGCTATTGAAGGGGTTGCAGTCTAGAAGAGACACAGCTCTGAACAGTGTGTAGTGTTTGTGAATGGTACTGTAGCCCTTTCCTTCTTAAAGGGGTGTGAAGCTCAGAAAACCCACTTCCATATGCAGTGTTGGACTGGGATGTCTAAAGCCAACTAGTGGAATTGATTCTAGGGGCACACCCTATTGCTACTGGCATACAAGACATAAAAAAAATCTCATGCCACCTTTCCTGACCACATCACATTTATCATTTACGCTAGTTTTCTGCTCACCCGCCATACAATGTGTACTGCAGGAGTACTTAAACCCACCACTACATATCGTAGGGCGAGCAAACAATGTGGCTTCTGGAATCGTTAACATTACTGGTAGCTGTGCTGTCCTGGAAAAGCTGCCCTAGAGGGGACCCAGCTTTCAGACCTTACCAGATGTAATATTGATGGCCTATCCTTTGAATAGGCCATCAATATTCGTAAGGTGGATAGATAGCATACTCATTTGTCCCTGGTGCTCTGTTTTCCACCACCATTGTTCATTCATGTACTGAAGCAATGACATAATTGGGTCCTGGAGACTGAAGAGAATATGGAAGAGGCCATGGGTAGAAATGGGGATTGGTAAGTTAATAGTGGCAGAACTAATCCAGCCATTAACAGCCTATTAAAAGCACAGCGGGGGGCCAGTAGGACCTCCTAAATATGTGTGGACCAACAGGAGATTCACCAGTACTCTGATGGGCCAGTCCAAGCCTGTTCATGGAGGTAGGCTGGGAGGAGTAGTAGCTGGCAGTAGCAGTAACTGTGGTTACACTGACAAGTGTCTCTACTAGAACATCCAGCACTCTTCAGGGCTTGTGCAGTGCAGTAGGGACTTGCAGGGCATATAATGGTGGTGGTAGTGTCTCCCCAAGAACCTGATGGTGGTTGGGGTGCCCTTGATGGTGAATGCAGGGTTAAGACTTTAGCATGTTTTATTGGTAGAAAACAAGTGAAAATAGGCAGCTTCATCCATACAATGGAGATACAGTTCTTTAGGAATCTCCACTGAACTGGAGCTGATGCTTTGTGATGGTACTTCATGGATAGTTTGTGCTCCCCTTTCTGGTGAAGTCTTTCCCTCATACAATGTGCTTTAACATGTCTACAGGGTGAAGATCCAAAAAAGGTTCCCTGGCTGACAAGAGACTAACATACATGGTCATAGCTATGAGGTTCATGAAACGATAACCCTCACAGTCTTTTGTTGCACACAATTTCCATAAAATGAGCAGGGATTACTACCATCTCCTGATCACAGAACTGCACGATGCTTGTCTTGAGGCTGGCTTAGGTCAGCCTAAGCAGCGACTCTAGCTCAGATACCTCAGAACTCCTTGGAAAAAAAAAAAAAAAAAGACAAACATGGACCTCACATACCAATATTATACATTGATTATATACATTGATTCTCAGCAAAATCTACAAAAATGAACACGGAGTTCTTAGTATACATATTGATCAGGGTGTATAAGCCCACTAGCCACTTCACAGAGACTTCTGTACAGTGTGTCCCTACTCTATTGGGTGCAGCGCTGTACAGCAAATACCACCATTGCCACACAGCACCCACAGGGGGAGCAACACAGCAGCCCAGCAACACCCCTTCTGCAAGACAACACCACAGGCTTTGGGCCATCACACTCTACAGGCGCAGCACCACAGGAATTGCAGACACCATGCAGTACTGCACCATGTGAACAGATCTCAAAGAGTTCACCTTACCAGATGGCCTCAGAGGACTGAGAGCCAGAAAATGGATCCCTTATGCTAATTAAAAAAAACCTTGGCTGAATGGAAGGAGTGCCAATACCAAGGCAAAACAATAAAATGGAGTGGACAGAATTATCAAGCAACATTTTGGAGAAAAAAAGACAGACATGGACCGCACATCTCAATATTAAACATTAATCTTATGCGTCTCTGCAAAAAAATCTGCAAAAATGAACATGAGGTTTTTAGTATAAATATTGATCAAGGTATATAAACCCACTTCCTGGCGACCTCTGAATAGTGGGTCCCTATTTTACTGGGTGCAGCGCTGCACAGCAAATACCAACACTCCAACACAATGCCCACAGGGGGAGCGACCGACCCATGGGTCTATTGACTCAAGCATCTTTTTGATCGAAGATGCTCTAAGTTCGGGTCAGCAGACCTGTGGTCATCCAGGATACACAGCTGTAATAAGGACACTCAAATACAGAGACAATACATTCGTCCGTGACAGCCCTAAATTTTGGCAAATCTTAATTTTCATTTGCTGCTTATATATCTGCACTATACACCCATCTTCTGTGTTTGTTCATGCATTGCACTACATTGCATACACTATAGGCAAATGAAATGATATAAAATGTGCTGAAACTTGTTATTCCGGCCCTTACTTCATAAGATTTGAGGTCATATTGTGTTAGTTAAATCGCTTAGGGCTATAATTACAAGGCTTAAGCATTTTCAATATGAAACAATGCACAGCGCAGGATAATATTAAACACAAGCTGGAAATTACATTTCTGAGAACTTTGTATTGCATTTTCCACTCTTACAAAAGCCTATCTCCCATATCAGCTCTATTGTAAGACGCATAGGGAAAAAAGCCTTCAGGGACAATCATCCAAATCTGAGATCCTTTCTGTTTGTTTTACAAGAAATAGACATTGGTTAATGCTTCATAATCACTTTTCCATTATTAGGAGAAGGATAAGTCATTTTTCATGTTCTGTATTATCATGGTTTAATTTACAATATATTGCCGATTGAACGCCTGACATCTGAGATGTGTTAGTCATAAAATCCACATATGATGTTATAGTTCTCTTATCAAATACTTTAAACAATAATTCTTCTTTGCCCTCCATATCTCATTTTAGACAGCCATCCACATGAATAGGGGCTCACCTTCTTTGTGGCAGTGTATTCGTAAAATATGTTTATGACCTGTTATTGTCAGCCCATAATTAATATGCATCCCGATGTCCCTGGGTTGGTTAATATTATTGATGATGGCTGTAGTCACAGTGAGATGAATACAAGTGCGCGACTATGTTCTGTGTGAATGGGAAAAGCAGAGAAGATAGTCGTAGAAATGATTTACCTGGTTTAATACAAGCTTGAGCGGCTCATACACACAGTCTTATTTGCATAGTCAACATTACTTGGTCATAAAATGAATGTACAGCTACAACACAGAAGACTTTATTCTTATTTTACATGGCAGGAAGATTTTATCTGGTAAGATATCTTTTGAAACCTTATTCCGGGGTTGAGAGGCAGGGGAAGGAGAAACTATACTGGTACCAAAGACAGAGATTTCAGAATATACTTCCTCCAACTCCCTTGATCCCTGCAGTTTGTCATGATAGCAGATATATTACAAATCATTACCCACCAATCCCTACCATTTATGTATAATACATACTTCCCTGTACCCCACTGTCAACACTACCATATACCCACAAATGTTTTCAAGAAAAACACATTGAAACTCAGCAACTATATCAACCCTTAGGCACAGTGACATGTTGGTTGTTAAAAGCAATATACAGGCAGGCAGAATATTTTATTTCATTCTATCAATTGTGTCCCTATTCCAATGCTCTGCATTTTACTCCACCTACCTCTTGAGCTGCCCCGTGAATTAGCCACCTACCATTTTTACCTATTATGTATTTAAAAGGATTGTCTCAATAGGACCTTCTTAATGCATAGTCTTTGTGGCTTTTTGGGCTTGTAATAAATTAATCACATACATTTTTTTCTTACAAATGTTTTTGAGGTTTTGTTTTGTTTACACATTTGTGATTTGTGATTTTTCCATGGAATGTTCTATAGAACAATAAAAAACAAAAAAACAATCCATCAATGTACTGCTAGTAGCACATTTTCTAATTCCCAAACATCTGACCACACTGTGTTTGGTCAAAAATAAAGGGGTAAAAAAGGCCAGGAAAAATGCCACTAAAAAAGGTGTAATTTGTCTTATTAGAAAATGCTATGTGTAAAACAACCCTATATGCCCTATTAGGACATTTGGAGATCCCACTTCTATGAAAAAGAAGATGCTACATTTTATTTTTTGTTCTTTATACTAAGCATTTGCAGTTTTCTCTCAATGTTTAACATGTGCAGCTCACACTCACAAATATATGTATGTATCTATATCTATTTATTGATAAATAAATATATAAATACAAATAAACAGATAAAAATATATCAATACAAATACAGTATGTAGATAAATCTATACATACAGTATATCAATATTAAATTGTTAGAAAAAAAGAATACAAATATATGTATCTATATCTACTTATCAATAAATATATAAATACAAATAGATACAAATATATCACTACAAATATGTAGATAAATAAATATGTAGATAAATCTATACATAAATACAGTATATATATTATATATCTCAAGTTAGAAAAAAAAGAATAAAAAAAAACATTTTGGTAGTCTATACATACGGTACAATATTCCAGGTTATTGCTCCTATTCAAAAGGAGGTACCTGCACCCTAAAAGTGATACCTTTAATGCTACTAAAATGTCCTGTTGAGTGTTAAATATATGCAAACATTATGAATTTACAATTGCATTACTGCTATACACACACACACACACACACACACACACACACACACACTTGTTTACTACATGCTAATAATTATAATTGCAATTTTCCTCAGCTACTTTCCTAATATCTTACCTATAAATACTAAAATAATATTTAAAAGGGGTGCATGAATCGGTGCCTCAGTTGTTAAGTTATTACCGCTTGTGTTAGTATTAATATAAAAGTGATCTCTTTGGAGGAGCGAGGGCATTGCCATTGCTCTAAAGAGGTAAGCAGCAACACCCTTGTGCTCCAATGAGCTCATTACAAAGTAGAAACACTGTGTGATACAGGTGACCCCAACCTATCTATCTGCAGAGCTCGGGTGATATGCTGGGTACTGGTGACCCTAACCTATCTATCTGCAGGGCTGGGTTGATATGCTGAGTAATGGTGACAGACTCCCTTTAAAAATGTCAGCATATTATAATAAAGTTCAATACAGGTAATACTCATCTTGATGATCCATCACTGCTCCATCCCTGCTGATTTCCACTTCCTGGTTCTACTAGACATACAGGAAATGCCCACTGAGCCAATCACTGGATGAGGCCAATCATTGCAGGGACCGGTGCATACCTTCCAACTGTACCAGATTCTGCAGGACAGTCCCAGATGTGGGTCCTGTCCTGTCCCACCGTCCCGGTCGGCGGGAGGCATGTCCCAGATTCAACTCATCTGCATCCGTAGAGAACACAGATGAGTTGAAAAGAATGGTGAGGAAGAAGCTGTCCGCAGACAGCTCTTGCTTCACCACTGTTCCCCCTCCCTATGCTCCGGTCCCGAGAGCTGTAGGCGTGATGTAATGACGTCACTGACATTGCACCTGCAGCTCCCTGAACACTCCAGAAGAAGAGACAGCAGGGGAGCGAGGAGAGGTGAGTATCAGTGATTTTATCATGTTAAACTTTGGGGGGGGGGGGGCATTAGACTGGGGAGACATAAAGGGGGGCATTAAATTGGTGGAAGATGTAGGGGGCAATTAAACGGGCAGATAAAAGGGGACATTAAACTGGGGGCATTAAGCTGGAGGCAGATGGAGAAGTGGACATTAAACAGGGGGGGTAGCTGGAGGGTGACATGTCTGCCTTTAGTTGTCCCCCTCTAGTTGCCCTCAGTTTAAACTGGAGCACGAGGAGAGGGACTTCATACTGCAGGGCAATTGGAAGAGAACATTATAATGTGGGGGCATATAATGTTAGGGTGACTGTAAGAGCATTATACTGTGTGAGGGCACAAAGAAAAATGGGTGAGAATGGGCAGAGTCAACGAAGTGGGTGGAGCTGTCTGTCCTTTTAAAGTTGGGAGGTATGTAGTGATTCAACTTTTGTCTGTTAGTGGGCCCAGGAGGTAGAGACCAGCAGGGAACTGATAAGTGTAGGAGCTTTTAGTCAGTGAGGTATGACTTTTTATGGGATGCTTGCTTTTTTTTTTTTTTTTTTTTTCAATAAATAAATGGACTTTATTTTGCATATTCCAGATTATAGGTCTTAAAATACATAACCAAAAAATGTTCTTATATACTTGAGGTATACAAAATTTTATGGCCGGCACCTTCTAGGCATTTTCCGATATAAGACATGACAGAGATTTGTATGTGACAATCTTCTGTGGTATATTTCTCTCTCCCTCCACACTGAATATCAAGGGCACACAAGCTTCTGCTGTGACTTATGAGCTTTGGATAACACATGCTGTGACATGCAGCATTTGGTAGGAGCATTGCTATGCCTCAAGCATCGCATATGATGATATTCTAGATGTCCACAATTCAAAATAAAAGTCATGAGCTGCACACATGGCCCAGACTGCATTCACGGAAATAATACACAATAAGCTGTTGTTGTGAAGCAGATATGACGCCAGCGTAGCTGCAATTACTGCCTTATTTTATGGTTACGGCTGCCTAAAGGGCCGGGATCCAGATTGAGCTCTTCAAGACAGCAGTTTACAAAGCATTAACATATTGGTGCCCAATATTCTATTAAAGTCAAACTCGCTGATTGCTTCTCTTTTGCCTAAAACATTGCCTGGAAATGTTAGGTTTGTGAAACTTTCTTTTACAAAAATATTAAAATAAACCTTCCTAGATTATGCAAAAACTACCTAGGGGAAATTAAATCTCTAGTTCCAGATGGTCCCTTCAATTCATATCAGCAAATAAAGAAGAAGATCAGGACTCAGCCCATAATAAGTAAAACACAATTGGGCTGATTTATTATTCATTTTGATCCTGAAATGTGGAGCCTTTGAATGGAGTTTTTTTTTTTTTTTTTTTTTTTTTATACCTTGCGTCAAATTTAACAGTGACGTGCATCATTTTTATAGTGTCTGGAACCTATTTTGCTTTTTTTTTTTTTTTTTTTTTTAAACTGTCTAGTAATGTGGTTGCGGTTTACATGACACATAGGTTTTAGCCCGATTTATGATTTGCGACTTCTTTAAACCCCTTTGTGCCGCAGTCATATTACAATTTTCAACTTTTGTTTTTGACTCCCCGCCTTCCAAAAGCCATACCTTTTTTTATTTTACCCACTCAGAGTCGTATGAGGGTTTAATTTTTGTTGGACAATTATACCTATACATAATGGTACCGTTTAATATTACATACGAGGTACTGGAAAGCAGAAAAAAAAAAAAAAAAAAAAATCAGAATCGGATGGAGAAAAACTTCATCTGTGCGACTTTCTCACAGGCTTCGTTTTTACGGCGTTCACTGTGCGGCCAAAATGACATGTCACCTGTATTCTATTCTATTTGATACCAAATTTATATAGCTTTTTTTCTATTTCATCCCCTCAAAAAATCCAAACTTTGCAAAAAAAAAAAAAATAAATAAAATTCTCGGAGTCGCCATATTCAGACTCCTGTAGCTTTTTTTTTTTTTTTTAAATTAATATTTCCATGTATGGGGCTACATAGGGCTTCTTTTTTGTGGGGTCAGATTTTTGTAAAATTTTTGTGATGTCTATAGTCTACTGATCACTTTTATTTTTTTACTTGTGTTCTAGGGAAAGGGGGGTGATTTGGATTTTTATTAATTTTTTTAAATACTTTTATTTTTAGGCCCCCTAGAGTTCTATTACAAGCTGCCCAGAGCAGCCCTTAATAAAGCTAAACTAATGACAAGCCTCCAATAGGATTGATCCACCCCGAAAGTTGCAGACTATGTGCCGCTGGGAAAATGGCCCCTCAGTCAGCTTTGGGAACTGATCACGGCCATTGGTGGCTGCCCAGCCGAGTGTCTGCCATATTTAAATACCCAACATCTGCATTAGTAGTAGTAGAGCGGATGCCGGAAAAGGGTTAAAAAGTCGTAAAATTTTTGTGCAGGCATACTCCACATCTAACTTGACTTATAAAAATATCAAAAATTCTGAGTGGTGCCCTTCCCCCTACAAAATGGCAAAAAAAATGATGAATCAGAGTGAAACATTTTCAGAAGTTTGTCACGAAAAAATGCACTAGTATAAAATAATTAATCAGCCCCAATATTTTTAATATGTAATCTGGTTCCCACTTTACCTCTTTTTCTACCCTTGGAATCAGTTACTTGTGCTTTGTGTGATATGACAAGTAGGTAATCCACATGTTCATACATGATGGGCTCTAACATTTGCCCTCTGGCTGGGTATAGATGTGTTATGAATCCTACAGAACTCACATTTTGTAGCTTCCGCACATTTCTTCTTGGTCACCAGAGGTATCTTTGGCTGCTTTGTAGGTTTTTTTTTCAATGAGCAGACATGGCACAGATGCCATTGGGGATCTTTTAGAAGCACAGGATTAAATACAGAAAGATTTTAATTGCATACTTGAAAATTCAAAAGGCAAAGAGTCCATTGCGTACATAGTAAGAGAATATATGCGTAATGCTGGAGCGTATTCATACCAAGAGCTTTATGAAGGCTGTTTCTCCTTGTGGAGAAGTGATCTTCTGCTCCTCTGCTTTAAGCAATCCTCTTTCTTTATATTTCTTTCATGGAGGATTTCACGATCTCTGGATCTTGGGAAGGGTTTTCTCTTGTGCTCAGTGTTGCCCTGAATACTGCCCTTTGCATGAACTGCTAAATGAGAAGGAAGAGAAATGGTAATTACTATGAGTACATTTTTTTGTTTATAATGAAAAATGAAAACTATCAAAAGATAGTCACAAAGAACCAAAGGCCTAGTCCATGAGTGGGGAATAGAGCGTCACCTGCCAGAACATGAATGATGCTCATTGTGTTATGTCGTGTGAAGAGTGATGTGATCTTATGTGAGCTGCATCTTACTTTGCATGCATTCAGTAAAGCTTTGGCAAATTTTGATTTCAATATATTGAATGTTGGGAGGTTTTTCCTTCTGACACAACTACATTACACCATTAGTCTGTGCAGCACATGACCAGTAGGAGTTTGACTGTCATGGTGATGTTATATTACATGCTAACCTTTCCAAACATGGTATATTTGTGGAGGTCACTTGCTAGCGGCACCACTCTGACTATGCCAATACATGCTATACCAGGCCAGATAAACCTCTCCCTACTCTGACCTACCCAAGGACAGAGCAACTGGATCCCTGCTTCTTGAGTGCACTAGTGTTGTGGCCAAGAATTTCACTATTCTCATACAGGCATGTTGTCACCAGCATTTATTGAGATAGTTGATGTTTGGCACAAGAATCAACATCAACAATCCAACATGACAGGCACAAATCATCTCAATAAATGTGATAACAGCGCAAGTCTTGCCTAAGTCTTACAGAGGTTTGCGCTTGACACTCATAACATGTCACGTCACACACGACATATGTCAAGCAGACAACAGGTTCCCTGAACTAGCTTTTGGATAAAAATAGGCCTGGCTCTGAACTTGCACCATACAGATGACAGCAAGACCAGACTTTAAGGTGAGAGAAAGTCTCCCTTTTATATAAGAGTTTTCCCACTCAGGGTGACTACAAGGCGTCTAGCTGTAGCACATGAAAACTCTACGTCCACTGGAAAGCTAACAGGCACAACTAGGTGTCGCAGACCGTCCTAGTGAGTGATGTGAGTGCGGCTGTCAGGGGCTAATTCACTCCACTCACTCAATCTTGCACTCACCCTTCACTCCGGTTGGCAATTAAGTGTAAATCATACAGACAGTCCACGCACTCCAGATACACGCCAACACCACGTAACTAACTTTGAGGGGATAGAGTAGGAATGCTACTCACATATGCACCGGACTTGTCCGACACAAACACACTTTAAAAAAAGTAATGAGTTCGTAGAGTATACACAGATGACCATTAAATAGAATGATTTTATACCAGGGTTCAGTGCTTATACATAAAAAAAGACAAAAGGGTGGCAAAAGAAGCAAAACTGTTGTAAAAATAAAAAGAAGAAAAACCTTATTAGTTGTAGCCCTCCTGGTTCTATGGAACTTAACAGAATAGCGAGCATCCAGCTCAGCTGGCTCCAATAGCATGACCAAGTTTTCATGGAATCCAGTGTTTATTTAATAGTGGCTCTGGCTCATATTTAGACATGCTCGCTCTATTCAGGAGTCCCATCCGGTTCTGATGCTTCTTTGTCAGGGCTCCCTCCTCCTCCCCCTTCATGAGGTAGGGGCTGTATGGTTTCTTTTTCTGCCCAGGAAGTTGAATTCTTACAGACTTCTGATGTCAGAAAGAAGTTCCTGTCTGGCATTTATAACCCCCTCTCATATGCGTCGCTGACTTTCTGGTATCAGCCCTCAAAATCAAAAGTTATGCACTCCTCTTAATATTGTTTCCAATTGGTATGGGTGTTTGTGGCAAGGCTTTATCCTCATGTATCAATAGAAAGAATCCACAGCACTCCTGAGTTATGCTTCAACTTTTTTTTTTTTTTAATTCACATATCTTGACAAAACACAGTAGTATCATATATGTTAGTAGATTAGTAGTGTTAGAGGTAACGTCCTGTTATACGTGACTTTCTGGTATCAGCCATCTGTTAAACCCATAAACCTTACTTAGGTTGTAAGTTTGCAACTTCAAAAGGAAAGCACCACTCGCAGATTTATGGTCAGAAGTGTCAAAACCAGATTCCCAGAACAGTTTCTTACTTCTGACATATCACATATGTTCACACAAACAATATAATTCACGTATAATACAACAAGTAAGGCTTCCATCATCATACATTTTTATTTCATGTGTGGTAGTACCATAATTTCTAGGCAGCACATGTACTGTCTTGGGGGTTATGTTTTTTTTTACTGCTTATAGTTAATCATTTGCATACTTGACCCTCAAAATCATCACTAGAATTTTTTTTCTCATTGCGGAAAAAAAAAACCCCTCTTATTTCTGCTCTGACTCATTCTTGTCTAAATCTCTTTCTTCGGTCTCCAAGACTTTTCTTGTGCTGCACCAGTATACTGGAATGTTCTAACCATAGAAAGTCATATTAAGTCCCAACTTCCAATGTTTTAAGCTTGCCCTGAAAACTAATTTTTACCCAGATTTTTGACATTTCATAAACTGACTCCTGTCTATTTAATAACATTATTGCTCAGAACCTGACTCCTCTTAATTCAACAGTATCCCACATATTCCTTGCCCCATAGTGCACTTCACATCTGTGCATATATAGATACTAGCTGGGTGGTTTAGCCATGCAGATTTACAGTGGGGAAAAAAAGTATTTAGTCAGCCACCAATTGTGCAAGTTCTCCCGCTTAAAAAGATGAAGCCGGCCTGTAATTGACATCATAGGTAGACCTCAACTATGAGAGACAAAATGAGAAAACATATCTAGAAAATCACATTGTCTGATTTATAAAGAATTTATTTGCAAATGATGGTGGAAAATAAGTATACTTTGTTATATATCCTTTGTTGGCAATGACAGAGGTCAAACGTTTTCTGTAAGTCTTCACAAGGTTGGCACACACTGTTGCTGGTATGTTGGCCCATTCCTCCATGCAGATCTCCTCTAGAGCAGTGATGTTTTGGGGCTGTCGCTGGGCAACACGGACTTTCAACTCCATCCAAAGGTTTTCTATGGGGTTGAGATCTGGAGACTGGCTAGGCCACTCCATGTTGCATAGTTGTGTCACAGAAGAAGCTTGAGAGTAGATTATATGGGATAATCAGCATTTACTTCTTAGAACATGAGGTAAACAGCATCAAAACCTTAACACAGCAAAACTTGAAAGTAAAAAGGACCTTTTACAATAGAGAGATAAAAAGCAAGGTACAGCAAGTCTCACATAGCATACCATTACACTCTATTCAGCATATAACACTAATAACATCGCCATCTACTGTCAGATAGATGTAAACTCCTCCTGCAAACAAATAAGTCTATCTGTTGCATATATATGTATATAGTATATACCAACACCCTTTCTCAACAGTAAGAACTTATTCAGTTAAATATAATCTCTTCATCAGTCTCTGGTGTCTTTCAGCACTCAACGCCTTTGTGAAAATATCTGCTGTCATATCTTCAGTTGGGCAGTATTCTAAATTCAGAATTCCTTGTTCCTGATGATCCCGTAAGAAATGAAACTTCACATCAATGTGTTTAGTTCTGGGATTAACTCTTTCCATCTGAGCAAGAACAAGACATCCTTGATTGTCTTCATGTAACGTTGTTGGTCCTAACTGTTGTTGTCCTAAGTCTCTTAGTAGTTGTCTTAACCAAAGAACTTCTTGACTCGCATGAGCGGCGGCTACATATTCTGCTTCTGTAGACTTTATCCACTTATTGGCCTCTTCTTCTGAAAGTTGAGATATATCCTCCCAAGATGTAGGTTCATATACTTTATTTGTACTTGCCTTGTATGAAAGACGTACAGGTGGTTTTCCTTTGTTTTCTCTCATTGAACGTCTTGGTTCTGTGTCTGTCTGTAGTTCTATCTCTTCACTTTCAGTATTTTGAACTTTATCAATTTCAACTTCTTTTTCATCAGATGTTCCTGCTCTTATATCACTGTTGTCTTTCTCATTTCTCATTTCCAGTGATGTCATAATGTTATCATTTAGATCTTCAATGAATGTTACACTGTTACTCACCGTAACTCTGTCTTTTTTAGGATCTAGGATTCTGTATCCTTTGCAGTTGTCACTATATCCAACAAATATTCCTTCTATGGCTCTGTTTTGAAGTTTGGAGCGTTTCTCTTCTGGAACAAAAACAAAAGCTTTGCAACCAAAAACTCTTAAATGATTCACACTTGGTTTCTTACCATGCCACAGTTCATATGGGTTTTTTTTTCAGTTTTCTTGAAAAAAGTCTATTTTGCAGATAAGTAGCTGTCATTGCTGCTTCACCCCAGTATTTCTCTGGTAGTTTGGAATCTGTTAGCATGCATCTTATCATTTCAGTCAGAGTTCTGTTTTTCCTTTCTGCTACGCCATTTTGTTCAGGTGTGTATGGAACAGTTTTGTGATGCTCTATTCCATTCTGTCTTAAATAGTTCTCTATTTGGTGTCCTGTGAATTCACCTCCATTATCACTTCTAATGATGATTGGCTTCTTCTGAAACTTATTATATGACTTTGACACGTATTCTTCTAATTTACTGAAAACTTCACTTTTGTTCTTTATTAAGTACGTGACTGTGTATCTTGAGTAGTCATCTATAAAAGTCACCATATATCTATTACCTCCTGATGTGGTTACTTTCATGGGTCCACATACATCAGTATGCACCAAGTCAAGTGGTTTTGTGCCTTTTGTTTCACTCTCTTTAGGTATACACACTCTTGTAGCTTTAGATTTTATACAACATTCACATCTTACAATAATTGAGCAATCAGATATCAACAGATCTTTTGTCAAATTTTTGTTCTGTAATGCCATGATACTCTCAGGATGTCTGTGTCCTAAGCGTCTATGCCACATGTGAATACAATTCTTGTGATCATGTGTACATAACTTCATCTGTTCCTTTAATGTGTCTAGATGATATAATTGTTCACCTGCTTTTACATTTATTATTATCTTGTCTCCTGCTAGGATTGTACATTCATCATCTTTGAATTTTACAGTAAGTCCTTTAGCTGTTAGACGTTTTACAGATAATAGTCCTCCATCTAGTCCTGGAACATATAACACATCCTTTACTAGTATCTTTGAATTATGCCCAAATTTATCAGAATAGATTAGCATTCCTTGTCCAGTACCTTCCGCGGTTATTTTGCTCCCATCTGCAAGGTAAATAGCTTCCTTCTTATTTAGATCAAGTTCAGTAAAGAAGCTCTTATTACTTGTCATGTGACTTGTTGCTCCTGAGTCAATATACCAACTCATTGATAACCTTTTATCGGTTACTTTAAATGTACCATTCCAGTGATCTGCATGTGGGTTAGATATTGTGCTTTTCACCTTCTGTTTACTTTCTTTATGGTATAACTTCTGTTCTGCTTTCCATATAGTACAGTCTTTCTTTAAATGTCCCTTTTTCTTGCATCTGAAACATTCTCTTGTTTCTGTTTTATAGGTCCTCTTATCTGTAATTTTAAGAGCATTTACACTGTCCTTTTCTGTGGAATCATTTGTTTGTTCTTTCCTTCTCTGGTATTCATCTATGAGTCGTGTTTTTACAAACTCTAGTGTAATGTCTGCTTCAGGTCTTGTTTCTAGTGCATTTATCAAAGCAGTGTATGAATCCGGCAAGCTACACAATACTATTGCTGCTACATGACTTTCTTTAATATCTTCACCAACTGATCTCAGCTGTGTTATCACTTCCATCATGGAGTTTATGTGCTCCTGCATGTCTTCCTGTGCACTTAATCTCATCTTGTAAAGTTTCCTTAGCAGAAACAATTTGTGATTTAAGCTGGATCTTTCATGTAACTTTCTCAATGCTTCCCACATTCCCTTTGCTGTATTCTCATTCCTTATGTGGATTAACTGATCATCTTCCACTAATAAGCTGATAGTAGCTCTTGCTTGTCTGTTTTTCTTATCCCATGTCTCATTATTATCATTGGGTCTATCTGTAGTGATTACATCCCATAAATCATCTTTAGACAATAACATCTCCACTTTGAACTTCCATAACTGATAGTTCTCATTGTTCAGCTTAGCTACTGTAAGTCTGAGTTCTGAATTGCTGGTCATTTTAACTTGTCTTACTTGTTTGGAGAGAATTGTTCTGAAGAATCCTTTTGCATTCACTGGGTCTTTTTGTCTTCTATGCCTGGGCCCATAACCTGTTGCATAGTTGTGTCACAGAAGAAGCTTGAGAGTAGATTATATGGGATAATCAGCATTTACTTCTTAGAACATGAGGTAAACAGCATCAAAACGTTAACACAGCAAAACTTGAAAGTAAAAAGGACCTTTTACAATAGAGAGATAAAAAGCAAGGTACAGCAAGTCTCACATAGCATACCATTACACTCTATTCAGCATATAACACTAATAACATCGCCATCTACTGTCAGATAGATGTAAACTTCTCCTGCAAACAAATAAGTCTATCTGTTGCATATATATGTATATAGTATATACCAACACTCCAGGGCCTTGAAATGCTTCTTACAAAGCCATTCCTTCGTTGCCCTGGCGGTGTGCTTAGGATCATTGTCATGCTGAAAGACCCAGCCACGTTTCATCTTCAATGCCCTTGCTGATGGAAGGAGGTTTGCACTCAAAATCTCACGATACATGGCCCCATTCATTCTTTCATGTATGCGGATCAGTCGTCCTGGTCCCTTTGCAGAGAAACAGCCCCAAAGCATGATGTTGCCTCCCCCATACTTCACAGTAGGTATGGTGTTCTTTGGATGCAACTCAGCATTCACTCTCCTCCAAACACGACGAGTTGTGTTTCTACCAAACAGTTCTACTTTGGTTTCATCTGACCATATGACATTCTCCCAATACTCTTCCGGAACATCCAAATGCTCTCTAGCAAACTTCAGACGGGCCCGGATATGTACTGGCTTAAGCAGGGGGACACGTCTGGTACTGCAGGATCTGAGTCCCTGGCAGCATAGTGTGTTACTGACGGTAGCCTTTGTTACGTTAGTCCCAGCTTTCTGCATTTCTTCCATTTTCTAATTATTGCTCCCACAGTTGATTTCTTCACACCAAGCTGCTTGCCTATTGCAGATTCAGTCTTCCCAGCCTGGTGCAGGTCTACAATTTTGTTTCTGGTGTCCTTCCACAGCTCTTTGGTCTTCACCATAGTGGAGTTTGGAGTGTGACTGTTTGAGGTTGTGGACAGGTGTCTTTTATACTGATAACAATATCAAACAGGTGCCATTACTAAAGGTAATGAGTGGAGGACAGAGGAGCCTCTTAAAGAAGAAGTTACAGGTGTGTGAGAGCCAGAAACCTTGCTTGTTTGTAGGTGACCAAATACTTATTTTCCACCATAATTTGCAAATAAATTCTTAAAAAAAATAAAAATAAAAATCAGACAATGTGATTTTCTGGATTTGTTTTCTCATTTTGTCTCTCATAGTTGAGGTCTACCTATGATGACAATTACAGGCCGGCCTCATCTTTTTAAGTGGGAGAACTTGCACAATTGGTGGCTGACTAAATACTTTTTCCCCACTGTATATACACTTTCCTATGGCTTTTATTTATTCTGCAAAGTCTGTATTGTTTTTATATATATATATATATCCTCTGAATTGTGAAAATACTGTGGAATTTGCTGGTGCTGTACTTTATACGATATATAGATATTATTATTAATTATGCAGCATGTGTATTCATGTTATGAACATAATACATCTTTTCTCCCAACTTTCTTCAAAACTTCAATTAAACATGGTTAAATAAATATTAATGGTAGAAATGTGTAATCTATAGCGCAAGGTGGTGCGTGTCCTTTTGTAACAAAGTGGGTGCACTGTCTGCTTCATATTTTTGACCCATGTACTGAATTGTCATGTTATACTTGTATATTGTTCATGCCGCTTGTGTTTAGACTTGGAAGAGTGGTACAGTTACATGTAACATGTTAAAACAGTTATGGTATTGGTTTAGATCTCTTTCTGGCCGCTCAGTGCTCATAAATTTACTCATGTGTCAGTAGACCCTGGCATCTGAACAGCTTTACCAGGTGCGGACTCTGGCACTGTGATTTAGGATAATCTGCATTTGTCTACAATTCTGTTCACTAAAAAAAACATTTTCCATGTTAAATTCAGGCAGAAAGAATATATGTAAAGGTAATGTATCGAGATAAGAAATGAGTATATAGGTATTTGTAAAGGGGTATACACTTTCAGGTCGACCAGGGGCATAACTTAAAGGGATTCTATCATTAAAAAACACGTTTTAAACTAAGAACACTTAGGAATAGGCGATTCATCTCTTACCTTTATCTTGAAGGTCCGCACTGCGTTTTTTGAATTTTTATTCATTCTTCATTGTGCTGAGAATGCACAGGGTGTCTCTTACACGAGACCACCACAAAATGGCTGACGGACAAGCGCAGTTGGCTGTTCTGTCGGCCATTTTGTGGTGGTCTCCTGTAAGAAGAGGAGGAGAATGGCTGGAGCAGAAGAAAGGCAGCTCTGGATAGGATGACAACGCTCTGCTCAGTGCACAGGGGTAATGCCCCTTGTGCTCTCTCAGCACAATGAAGAATGAATAAAAATTCAAAAACTGCAGTTCAGACCTTCAAGATAAAGGTAAGAGATGAATCGCCTTTATAAAGGCTATTCTTACGTGCTCTTAGTTTAAAACGTGTTTTTTTTAATGATAAAATCTCTTTAAAGATCACAGGCCCTGGAGCAAAAGCTAAGCTTGGGCTCCCCTGTACAACGTGCCCTCAAAATCGTCAACCACATTCCCTTAATACATTCATAGATGACTATGATACAGTGAGTCCAGGTCTACCGATAGTTCAGGAAATACAGATGATATATGGACTGTATTTTCGAGATGGAAAAGAAACATTGTTGCCCAAAATGAGAGGGGAGGGGGACTTTTGTCCCCACAATCAATTGCATCAACGCTTGATGGTATCTGAGGTTAGAGCAGCAGATCCAGGAGAGGCAATATGCACATAAACCCAACACAAACACCTACCCCCAACCACCTTCAAACCTGCACTGGTTGGAATAGGGCCACCATTCCCACCATTATGTTAGGTACACCACTGGCGATGGGCTCTACCTTATTAGATGACCTACTTGAGCAAGTTTTTATTTTTCTTTGTTTATTGAGTAGACATTAATTAGATTGTGATTCGCTGTGTACAGTCTTGTTAACTGCACATAAACTATCCAATAATATCTTCAGAAATAAGACGATATAATTATACACACCTATTACTCAGGGAGAAGTTTCTCAAACAACTGACAACGTAATCCGCTTTACAACTTGTAAAAGGGATTTATGGCTTTGGCAGGCAAGGAAACTGCTATGCCAATATATTTGATGATTAAAATCTGGTGCCAACTGCAGATGCCAGCACTGAACATTACAAAGTCCTCTTTTCCTAAGAGACTCCAATCATGTTAATGTACTCATGTGCTAGTTAAATGCCATGTCTGCTTTGAGCAAAGCATCACACCATAAAACAAAACTAAAAAGCTATTTGTTGAACAAAAGTACAAAAAGTGCAGACTTGATATTTATAGGGGCTTTTTACAAAATTAGATTTTCTGGGGCAATGAGAAACGTCATGGGCTAGCAAAGCGCAAATGTTAATGATGAAGTAGGGTCATCAAAAATATATATCTGTCAATTTAGAAGAGAAATAATGGATAGGTTACAAAGATTAATGTTTCCATTTGTGCAGACTAATAAATGACATCTCAGGATCCAACCAGTGTTTTGCTTGTATAATGATTGTACCATCAACAGAGCATTATGTTCAACAAAACACTATACCTGCCAATACTTCCAAAGGGATTACACTTTCATCGGTACGCAGATGCCATGGTAGGCGAGCAAACAAGAAAAATGATAAAGGACAAAGCTAAAATGACAAAATGAGCCAGTTGTGTATGTCTTCATCGGGACATTTCACTTTTAGGCAGGCAATGCAGTCCAATAAATAATAATAAAAAAAACCAAAACAAAAAAAAAAAACCACGAGACTACCCTACCAGGTTTTTACAGAGCATGGGGGTTCCACGGGACCTCAAAAAGGGGTTATAAGCTACAAGCTACCTGTGGTTCCGGACAGGGTAGATATTGTGCTGCTTCACAGCATACATGTCTTGATGATGGCTAGACACTGATGTGGACTACATGGACAATCATTTACAGCAATCTCTGTGCATTCTTCCTGCACACCATCAATACTCTTCCTCCCCCCTATATCGACTTTCTCTTATCTCCTCTGCCATACTCACATGGATCCTATATGTTATTCAATGTACTTGTGTTTTTGGGCTTCTCCTGTACACCAGTGGCCCAGAATACCAATGCCAGGAGGTGACCAGAGGTCCCTGTAGAGGTAACAACAACAGTAGTCCAGAGTCCACAATTGGCAATTTCAGCAATTGCCCTCTGTATGGGCTCAGAGCTGGCTGAAGGAAATTACTACACAAGTGATGGGGCCAACATATGGCACTGACCATGCAGGGCTAAGACCATGGGAAATAAACCCAGTGTGGTAGATGTGACCAAACATGATTTACATTTACTGGTTTGGGATTGTGAATTACTGTACAGATGTGTCTGCCTTTACTTTTCGTCTTGGCTGGACATGTCCCGAGATGTGTGTTACAAGATACTGTAGTTAGCATCGCCTTGATGTCTTGAGTCTGAATTCATTTTTGGGTTTGGCATCTGCCACCTGATGCCTGTGGTCTGAATTATTTCCAAAATTAATTTTGGAATGTGATTTTTGGAGTCTGAATTATTTTGAGGTCCGAAGTTGGGAGTCTCAATGAATTATACTGTCTTACCTATTAATCGCATTTAGCCTTTTTTCATTGGTTTGGGCTTTCCAAGATAAAAAATTTTCTCCCAGGAGTCCCCAATGCTAAAACCTACCAATTTTGGATAGGATAACTATCTTGTGTGTATGGAGGAGATGTTGAAGCCACTTAGGATAGCGTTGTTGACGTTCAATTGCTGTTCTTTGCTAGATGTTTCTGGCAGTAGTTTTTTCCTCTCTTGCCATTAAGAACCCATACATGTTTGGCTAAATTGAGAATGTATGTGTGTGGGAGAGGCAGGAGGTGACCATTTGTGCAACAGCTAAACGAAAGTACATGGATAACTACTGTAGTTTGTAGGTTCCTCTAAGCATCAGATAAAATCCTATGGGTAGTAGACAGCGCTATTGGTAGTACCAGTAATATGGTCAATTCTTTGCGCCCTGTAATCTCTTGGGCACAAGGATTTTATTCAACATTTTATCTTTTGCATTATTCAACCATTTTGATATTTAGTGTGTCTTTTCATTGGTTACACATTAATACATCATTTACTTATTCCACTAATATTTTGGGTCTCCTTTTAGTCTTTTCACATTTGCATAAGGAATGAATTTATTGGTATGGCCTCTTGACCTTGTGGTCCTCTCCACAATAGGCATAAGAAATGGCATTTCAGTATACCTTTCTAGTATGCTGCAAAGCAACTTGGCACGATCAAACGCCTGCAATAATGAGCAGAATAAACATAGTTCCTGCTTTCAAATAGCTAGCCCAGGAGCAAGGATAAAAAACACTGTCCCATCATGTTACTGTTCTAGAATCACTCACCTGTCATGAAGGTAGCGCGTTACCTTGGGTGACACGAGAACAGCAGCATCGCTCCTCACTGCCTGCAGCAGATTTATCTCCTTTATAACGGTAATAATATTGACGGATGACTATTTGTATATCCTGAAATGTGGGATTTTATCTCCTGCAAAATAAATTCCATATTGCTTGAACTTTAAGAAACGTTTTATACCAGCAGGAAAACAAAACTGGGGTGAGTGACTTTTCTTTCAGTGTTCCAAAAACCTAAATTTATCACATTGCCACAGGTACGGTATATATACTCTAGTCAATTTCCGCTGCTAAGGTTTATATTTGGTACAGGACACATTTCCAGAATGTGCATCATCTCTGCGTCATCAGACTCTTTAATGTAGGGAAAAAAAATGCAGTTTTAGTATCATATAAATTTTATGGTCAAAGTAGGTAAATTAATCTTACATATCAGGACAGAATATAGCAAGAGCAAAAGGGGAAAATACCCACAGGGGCATCCACCACCAATTGTCAGACACTGCCATTGGTTATACATATAAGCCTGAACTCCTACATATGCCAAAACTACTCACTTGAAGAAATTAGTTGGGCATTTCTGTTAATTGTCATACATAATGGGGGAAAGAGAATCATTGATATCTTATGCATGAATTATATCAAGCCTAATTCTTATCCATCTATCCCCTACACATTACATGGGCATTAGATCCTGTAGACGTTGATAGGATCTACCAACCATTATCCCGGCAGCCACACATTATATTGGGGCTCCCACAATTTTTTTTTATCCAGGAGCTCTACTAACCCTGATCCAACCCCATGTCTATAGATGTTGCCAAGTTTAACATGACTTTTAATGTGTTATGCAAACAGTTGCTAAATCACCTTAACTTTTTTACATTGCTTTTTCAATAGGTTTTGTTGTCTGTTTTGTTGAGTTAGGGCTGGTTCACATCTGTGTTTGGCTTTCCGTTCGGGGAGTCTGCTTGGGGACTCCCCGAACAGAAACCTATACGCATAGAAAAGCGGTTACCTAAGGAAACCCGCAGACCCTATAGACTATAATGGGGTCCGAGTGGTTTCTGCTCGGTTTCCGCACGAAACATGCGGGTAGTGATCTAAAAATCCTCGGTAGTGTTCTAAAAATCCGCTGTGGAAAAGTCCACACACCCTTGTGAGGGTTATGGATAAAGAATATCCAATTCCTTACATTGTGCCCTCTGATTTAGCCCTATGCCAAATTGGTTTATGATTTAGAGGGTCCACAGAACTAGCTGGCTGCCATTACATATATGTTTTATACCAAAAAAGAAAAACATGCAGGATATCATATATAAAAACTTAATAAATAAATCGCCCTATAGTCAAGGGTGGGTTACAGGGATGTAAATTGGATTCTTTATAATGGGAGACAGGGATGTATACAGACCAAAGTTTCTGGGGGCAGTCTAACACATTTTGCACGTAAGGAGACTTCTTTCTAGAAACTAACATATATTTTGTTAACTGTCCCCATGTTATGCCCTATAGTCTGGAAAAAAATACATGAAGGAAAAAAAAATGATATATTTACCTGGTTCTTTCTGAAGAAATTCATAAGGAAAGCAATGTGTAAAATGAAGTCTTTCAAGAAGGACAAAAAGGGGACCTTGAGATGTTACATAATCTCTTTAGACATTCTCCTCAGTCTTCTAAATTCTAAACACTTTATTTTGAGTGTTGCATGATTGATGAAACAGATTAAGAAGATCGGAATCTGGACTGTGTAACTGATGGCAAACAACATTTCTCTTTGAGATTAGTTTATGAGCCATGTTTCAGAAGAGCACGGCTGTGTCCTAGCGCATCAATTATCATTCACCGTAAAAGTTCACTAGTCATCCACCGTCTATATTTCAATAATTATGTTTCTCTCCATAGAATTTGTTATCACAAAACAACATAATAAGCCACGTTCGATGTAATCATATCATTTGGAATCATTTACAGTCGCAGCCAAATAGAACATTTCTGTATAATCTATAATATATTGAGGAGAGGAATTACAGATGTGCTGGTTTTGGTCACTTGGTTATGTGCACTTGGCTTTAGAAAATTTAAAGAACTTAAAGTTCTTCAGAAAATAGAACTTTGCACTCAGAAACGACTACGTTGACGATAAACTTGGAGTCGGTCCCTTTGTGTGTCAACCTTATCCACCAAAGGAGCAAGACAAGTTGTCGTGTCACCCTGCGACATTGCACGTAATGTAAGTGAATAGAAATGGTCTGACCTCCACTCTCAGTCACAAAAAAAATTCAAGGATTGACCATGACAACCTCGGGTAGTATTGCCAAATCATACCAATATTGCTACGGGTGTGGCTTTTGTAGCAGTTTTTGCTATGTTTGCTTTTCTTAAAAATGACAAAAATATTTCCCCGTCATTTCTACCAACACCCCAGCCCAAAAAAATAAAAAGTAAATTGCACAGGTTTTCTTTACATAATGTATCATTCATCATAAACAACATGACTTATTGTATTGTAGGTGTTGATGCGATTACGAGGATATAAAAAATTTGTTATTTACTGGATTTATGCATGTATTGCAAAAAGTTTCACAAGTTTTTTTTTTTTTTTTAAATTACCAAATAAAAACTCTTACAGAATTATTTCTATATGTCAAGGTGTCTGCTATGACATGTTTCTCCCCCATTGCTCTGCATTGGTGGAGAATCTATACGGAACGCAAGTACATAGCAGCATTTGTGTAGATTCTTCTGCAGGAAGAAGCAGGGCCCCCCTCCTCTTGTGGACCCAGCCACATCCGCAACCTTTGCATGAAAAGGTTTGCCCATCTTAGCCCCTCTTCACACTTGCATTGCGTTTCTCTAATATCATATAAAATATTTCAAAATGTAGCTCTCTTTCCTAACCTATACCACTACCCTATATAACCCTTGCCTATACTGTCCTAATACCTCAAAGGTAGTGGGGTACATTCATTAAACCTAAATATGCAATAAAAATTTTTGACACACACCAGATTTTGCACCAAAAATATTGATTTCTTACGCCTTTTACCACCACTAATGGTACTTGTTTAAAAATAGGTGGGGCTGGACTTGTTTCAGTAATACAGACATTCCAGTGGCAGAACTACCTCCATAACAGCTGCTATTGGGCTTGCAACATTAGGGGGCCTGGGCCATATGTATTCCCCTGCCTAGTACCTGCCGCAGGGATTTGCCGTTTTATAGGGGGCCCACTTACCCCAGTCCAGCACTCACTTTGCTACCCACTCCCTGGGCTGCCTGCACTGTTCAGCATCAACCGGATCTTCTGTCCTCCTAACATTGCTCAACATCCTGACACTCTGAGGTTGAGTCTGACTGTGAGGTCACACGGAGGAGTGCAGGAGCAGTAGCATGGTGTGCTAGTGTGGAGGTAAACAAAATCTTTACTTTTCTAATACCTAGGAGGTGGGGGGTGTAGGGGGTTGATGGAGACAACAGTATTATTGGAACTGTGGGTGGTGGACCAAAAATGGAGTCTAGACTTGTATTAAGTTGACTGCTGGGGTAGGGGGACTAGTGCCACAGTCAGTGCCAGTGAGGAGTGTTTTTCATACTTAAGTAGCACTAGTCCCTCTCCCCCAGCAGTCATCTTAAAGGGGGTTGTGCCATTAAAGACACTTATTCCCTACCCACAGATTAAGGTATAATTGTCAAATTGCTGGGGGTCTGACTTCTGGGACCCCCAATGATCAGGAGAATGGGGGAATGATAGTCGTCCTGAAACTTACCTATGAATGAAGCGCCAGTGCTCTTGCATGGCCTGTACTCCATTCACTTGAATTGGGCTGCTGGAGATTGCAATCACAGCAACCCCATTGCAGTGACTGTAGTGGACAAGTGCACTGGCACTTCATTTACAAGGAGGCTGCACAAGAACTGTTGAGCCCCCATTCTCCGGATTGTTGGGGGGGTCCTAGCAGTCAGACCCTCTGTGAGCTGTGTCTGTAGTCTTAAGTCCACAGTTGTCACCCAGCCATCGCCCCCCCAAACACCCCTTCCCCCCCAGAATTAGAATATTAGACATAACTTATCTCTGATTTTCTAACTCCAGGGGGAAGGGCCTAGTCAAAAGATTGCTATAGGGCCCAGGATTTTCTACTTATACCCCTGGGACTTTCCAAAATTTGCCACAATTATTAAAAGTTCTCACTCACTGTTCATCTCCTAAAGTGCGGTACACAGACTCTATCCATATTTAGGTGCTCTTAAAACTTGATTCAAATACCTAAAACATTCACATCACAAACATTCAGCATTCTAAAGATATAATCTGCTTTTTTGTATATTCAATTTTTTTTATGAGCTCCCTATGTCATTCAGATGGAAACTTCAGAAAGTATCCCATATTTTTAGCACTGATATAAATTTATCAGTCATTAGATATTGCCGTATTTCTGATTTGTGGTTTTCCATGTGCTTCATTACCTCTCAAGAAGCCTATTTATACTTTTGTGATTTCAAGGTTCTTCCTCTAATTAGTACATTTAGTAGTGATGGTGGATTGTCTGGGAAGAGTCCTGGATTCTCTGCAGGGAACAGTTTATTATCCTTAATAAAAACACATAGGCAAAGACGACCAACAGGCAGATAATTACGCTTAAATGATCAAAACAGCAGCGCTACAGTCTTTGTACTATTACAGGTATTCGCCGGGGAGAAAACAATATAAAATCACTAAAATAGTTTTGTAGAGTACAATTGACTCCTGCCGAGGAAAGAACTTTAAAAACAACTCTACTCAGAATACAAAAACAAATATTTCTGCCCGGAAACATGCAAAAACTTCCACTGTTTATGGCTTAGTGTCACCACTTTTTCTGATGGAACCCAATGAATGCAATGGACCTGTCAGGTCTCTATTTTGCCCATGCCTTTTTACAGAATCTGCAATAGAGGATCCTAACAAAGCCACCAAAATGAGTGTAAACGTATACTTAAAGTGATTCTCTGAGACTTTCTATTAGTAACCTCTCCTTGGTAGAGGTTATCAATACGAGACCAGCGATCAACTGATGTACAGAGCCTGAAGCCGATGACTCTGCGCACTGTGCAAAGGCTGTGTTGAAGTTTAGATTCCATTCACAATTCTACCTTAAAGAAAAACAAGAAAAAAAAAATATATATATATCTTGGGGAATCCCACCCAGTTGTATTGTTTTATGAGAAAAACAAAGTCTACCCTCTTTACAATCCATAGTTTAACATGCCATAAAATAATAAAAAAACATCTGGCCCTTAGAAGGTCTTACAATGAGTTAGATACAGCCTCTGAGAAACAACACACAACAGATTCCACCATTTCATTACTTATTATAACAAAAACTAGGCCACGATGCAGAGGCAGTGTGTGAAAAAATAAATGCATTAAGGCTAAGTAAGAGGATAAGTAGCAGTAGCAGCTGATCATCAGCAAGTGTGACCACCTGTATAAAAGTAGTTTTGGCAATTTGCTGATATGGAGCATTCAGGTACAGTGGGGAAAAAAAAGTATTTAGTCAGCCACCAATTGTGCAAGTTCTCCCACTTAAAAAGATGAGGCCGGCCTGTAATTGACATCATAGGTAGACCTCAACTATGAGAGACAAAATGAGAAAACAAATCCAGAAAATCACTGTCTGACTTTTTAAGAATTTATTTGCAAATTATGGTGGAAAATAAGTATTTGGTCACCTATAAACAAGCAAAATTTCTGGCTCTCACAGACCTGTAACTTCTTCTTTAAGAGGCTCCTCTGTCCTCCACTCATTACCCGTAGTAATGGCACCTGTTTGACATTGTTAGTATAAAAGACACCTGTCCACAACCTCAAAACAGTCACACTCCAAACTCCACTATGGTGAAGACCAAAGAGCTGTGGAAGGACACCAGAAACAAAATTGTAGACCTGCACCAGGCTGGGAAGACTGAATCTGCAATAGGCAAGCAGCTTGGTGTGAAGAAATCAACTGTGGGAAAAATAATTAGAAAATGGAAGACATACAAGACCACTGATAATCTCTCTCGATCAGGGGCTCCACGCAAGATCTCACCCTGTGGGGTCAAAATGATCACAAGAACGGTGAGCAAAAATCCCAGAACCACACGGGGGGACCTGGTGACTGACCTTCAGAAAGCTGGGACTAATGTAACAAAGGCTACCATCAGTATCACACTACGCTGCCAGGGACTCAGATCCTGCAGTACCAGACATGTCCCCCTGCTTAAGCCAGTACATATCTGGGCCCGTCTGAAGTTTGCTAGAGAGCGTTTGGATGTTCCAGAAGAGTATTGGGAGAATGTCATATGGTCAGATAAAACCAAAGTAGAACTATTTGGTAGAAACACAACTCATTGTGTTTGGAGGAGAGTGAATGCTGAGTTGCATCCAAAGAACACCATACCTACTATGAAGCATGGGGTGGCAACATCATGCTTTGGGGCTGTTTCTCTGCAAAGGGACCAGGTCATTGATCCGTGCACATGAAAGAATGAATGGGGTCATGTATTGTGAGATTTGGAGTGCAAACCTCCTTCCATCAGCAAGGACATTGAAGATGAAACGTGGCTGGGTCTTTCAGCATGACAATGATCCCATACACACCGCCAAGGCAACGAAGGAGTGGCTTTGTAAGAAGCATTTCAAGGTCCTGGAGTAGCCTAGCTAGTCTCCAGATCTCAACCCCATAGAAAAGCTTTGGAGGGAGTTGAAAGTCCGTGTTGCCCAGCGACAGCCCCAAAACATCACTGCTCTAGAGGAGATCTGCATGGAGGAATGGGCCAACATACCAGCAACAGTGTGTGCCAACCTTGTGAGGACTTACAGAAAACGTTTGACCTCTGTCATTGCCAACAAAGGATATATAACAAAGCATTGAGATGAACTTTTGTTATTGACCAAATACTTATTTTCCACCATAATTTGCAAATAAATTCTTTAAAAATAAGACAATATGATTTTCTGGATTTGCTTTCTCATTTTGTCTCTTATAGTTGAGGTCTACCTATGATAACAATTACAGGCCTCTCTCATCTTTTTAAGTGGGAGAACTTGCACAATTGGTGGCTGACTAAATACTTTTTCTCCCCACTGTATGTGTTGACAAAAAAAACAAGGAGGAAGGACATCAGCAATGATCTTAGAAATTGTTGCTGCCATCAGTCTGGGAAGGGTTAGAAGATCATTTGCAAACATTTTAAAGTCCATCACAGTGAGAAAGATTATTTTCAAATGGAAAACATTCAAGAGAGCTGATGATTTATATATTATTTTACTTGATTATATAGTATAATACCATCCATATCCTTTATTCCATAGTACATATCATTTACTATCCCAATCCACAATTCCCAATGAGTGAACATGGAGAGAACATACAAATTCCATACAGATGTTGTCTTCAGATGGATTCCAACCCAGAACTTCAGTGCTGCAAAGCAGCAGTGCTTACCACTGAGATACCATGCTGCAAAAATGTCCAGGAGTGGATGCCCCAGCAAATTAAACCCAACTTTTGGCAGTTTGCTGGTCTGGTGAATTCAGCAGTATTATCTGATGTAGCAAAGGTTAACATGACTCATAACATGGGTTTTCAATGACTTTTCTCTTTTCCAGGTTTTTATAAAGCAAATGTCATTCTTTCTTACGTTATCTCACCCAAAATCTTTGGCAAAAGTACTTATTCTTAATACTATACTTCTGATTTTCTCTACCTACCTACCTTATTGATTTCTAGATTTGGTGTATACACTGGGAAGAGCTCCTGGTGTATATGTGATACATATACATATGGCTACATTTATCTGAAAAACCCCGAAAGAATAATTTTTTGGCCTCAGTTTGGCCGTTTTGGTATACCATTATGCTGTGCCATGCTGCATGTCAGAGCCTTCTATCACAGCCTTCCATCAGAAAAGTTGGAAAGGATCTAATATGTTTGTGTATCAAGAAAATGCTTTCCTGCAATATACACACGTGGACAAAATTGTTGTACCCCTCGTTTAATGAAAGAAAAACCCACAAATGGTCACAGAAATAACTTGAATCTGACAAAAGTAATATCTAAAAATTCTATGAAAATGAACAAATGAAAGTCAGATATTGCTTTTCAACCATGCTTCAACAGAATTTTATTAAAAAGAAAACTCATGAAACAGGCCTGGACAGAAATGATGGTTCCCTTAACTTAATATTTTGTTGCAATCAAACGATTCCTGTAACTGTCAATGAGACTTCTGCACCTCTCAACAGGTATTTTGGCCACTCCTCATGAGCAAACTGCTTCAGTTGACTCGGGTTTGAAGGGTGCCTTTTCCAGACAGCATGTTTCAGCTCCTTCCAAAGATTCTCAATAGGATTTAGGTCAGGGCTCATAGAAGGCCACTTCAGAATAGTCCAATGTTTTCCTCTTAGCCATTCTTGGGTGTTTTTAGCTGTGTGTTTTGGGTCATTATCCTGTTGCAAGACCCATGACCTGCAACTGAGACCAAGCTTTCTGACACTGGGCCGCGCATTTCTCTCTAGAATCCCTTGATAGTCTTGAGATTTCATTGTACCCTGCACAGATTCAAGACACCCTGTGCCAGATGGAGCCCCAGAACATAACAGAGCCTCCTCCATGTTTCACAGTAGGGACAGTGTTCTTTTCAAGATATGCTTAATTTTTCAGTCTGTGAACATAGAGCTGATGTGCCTTGCCAAAAATTTTGATTTTTGCCTCATCTGTCCATAGGACATTCTCCCAGAAGCTTTGTGGCTTGTCAACATGTTGTTATATATTATTACTTTTGTCAGATTCAAGTTATTTCTGTGACCATTGTTGGGTTTTCTTTCATTAAACGAGGGGTACCAACAATTTTGTACATGTGTGTATACGGTAAAACATGATTACTATAAAATGATAGATCATATTTTATTTCTGACATCTCATGTGTTTTTTTCTCTTTCAATAGTTTTATTTGACTTTTATCATTTATTACACAAAATTTCCCAGTTTTTCTGGACCAGCACCCCTGTCATTCCCTGTTCATGTTACTGTTACATTTCCACATGCAAGATGGCTTTAAAGACTCATTTCCACAGAGGCATTCAGGCAGACACAATCACTTTTAGTAACGGACAGGCGGAATAATCATGCTACACTTGTTTTTGGGATTTAAAGCTGCCATTCCCGGTTCATATTCTTGCTTTGTATAGGTCTAGCAGGAACAGTTTACAAAAGGCAATGCAGTCGTATAATGGGCATTTGTAAGCATTTTTTTTTTTTTTTTTTAACAAGTGATGAGTTATATAAGCAAATTTCATGAAGAAATATGAGGTAGATAGAGATGGAACAAAAAAGTATAATACTTCTAGGATGAACTAGTAAAGCATGAATCCACAGCTCTTTATATGGAAATATTCCATGTATATAAATAACAAATCAATCCCTACATATGCAAATCTTAAAATATGCCTCCCACATTATATTATAATATTATATATATATATATCTATATATCTATATAAAGATATATATATCTATATCTATATATAGATATAGATATATATATGAGTCGTTTTCACAGAAAGTCGGCGGCGTTTCTGTAGGTATAATTGACATTCTGCGATTTCCAAAATGCAATGGTTTTTGAAATCGTAGCATGTCCTCTGCGGATATTTTTCTGCAATGTGTGGATGGATTAGCCAGAATTTATGCCGCAGCAAAACTGCAGTGTTTACACTTCGTGGGGCCCCGACCTTAATTCACTCAGATACTTCTATAGTTCAATACATACAGTGCCTTGCAAAAGTATTTGGCCCCCTTGAACTTTTCAACCTTTTGCCACATTTCAGGCTTCAAAACATAAAGATATAAAATTTTAATTTTTTGGTGAACAAACAACAACAAGTGGGACACAATTGTGGAACAAAATTTATTGCTTATTTTAAACTTCTGTAAAAAATAAAAAACTGAAAAGTGGGGCGTGCAATATTATTCGGCCCCTTTACTTTCAGTGCAGCAAACTCACTCCAGAAGTTCAGTGAGGATCTCTGAATGATCCAATGTTGTCCTAAATGACTGATGATGATAAATATAATCCACCTGTGTGTAATCAAGTCTCCGTATAAGTGCACCTGCTCTGTGATAGTCTCAGGGTAATGTTTAAAGCGCAGAGAGCATCATGAAGACCAAGGAACACACCAGGCAGGTCCGTGATACTGTTGTGGAGAAGTTTAAAGCCGGATTTGGATACAAAAAGATTTCCCAAACTTTAAACATCCCAAGGAGCACTGTGCAAGTGATCATATTGAAACGTAAGGAGTATCAGACCACTGCAACTCTACCAAGACCCGGCCGTCCCTCTAAACTTTCATCTCAAACAAGGAGAAGACTGATCAGAGATGCAGCCAAGAGGCCCATGATCACTCTGGATGAACTGCAGAGATCTACAGCTGAGGTGGGAGAGTCTGTCCATAGGACAACAATCAGTCGTACACTGCACAAATCTGGCCTTTATGGAAGAGTGGCAAGAAGAAAGCCATTTCTCAAAGATATCCATAAAAAGTCTCGTTTAACGTTTGCCACAAGCCACCTGGGAGACACACCAAACATGTGGAAGAAGGTGCTCTGGTCAGATGAAACCAAAATCCATCACCCTGAACACACCATCCACACTGTCAAACATGGTGGTGGCAGCATCATGGTTTGGGCCTGCTTTTCTTCAGCAGGGACAGGGAAGATGGTTAAAATTGATGGGAAGATGGATGGAGCCAAATAGAGGACCATTCTGGAAGAAAATCTGTTGGAGTCTGCAAAAGACCTGAGACTGGGACGGAGATTTATCTTCCAACAAGACAATGATCCCAAACATAAAGCAAAATCTTTAATGGAATGGTTCACAAATAAATGTATCCAAGTGTTAGAATGGCCAAGTCAAAGTCCAGACCTGAATCCAATCGAGAATCTGTGGAAAGAGCTCAAAACTGCTGTTCACAAACGCTCTCCATCCAACCTCACTGAGCTCGGGCTGTTTTCCAAGGAAGAATGGGCAAGAATTTCAGTCTCTCCATGTGCAAAACTGATAGAGAAATACCCCAAGCGACTTGCAGCTGTAATCGCAGCAAAAGCTGGCTCTACAAAGGGGACCGAATAATTTGGCACGCCCCACTTTTCAGTTTTTTATTTTTTACAAAAGTTTAAAATATCCAATAAATTTCGTTCCACTTCACGATTGTGTCCCACTTGTTATTGATTCTTCACCAAAAAATTTAAATTTTATATCCTTATGTTTGAAGCCTGAAATGTGGCAAAAGGTTGAAAAGTTCAAGGGGGCCAAATACTTTCACAAGGCACTGTAAAATCTTCACATCCAACTGTGCCCACATTTTTGTATGGATTTCTTTCCCAAACAATAGTAAAGTCTAGTAGTGATTAAATCTGATGAAATGAGGCCTTTACATTGTAGCAATTTTGGTCTCATGATGCTTTTTCCTCTATTGGGCACTTCCATTGTAAAAGGGTTTCATTCCATAAGGTAATGTGGTTTTTATGGGGACATGACAATCAAATGTTATTTCATTTAACAATCTTTTTAAATGAATTTACCAGCATCTCGTAATCATTCGGCAGGAGTGCCTAGGGAATCCCACTCAAGTACAGCAAATCGATACTCTCTCTCTCTGAGCTTAGTAAGCGAAGAACAAATGCCAACTATAGAGAAAAGATTTGCGCAGTTAAATTAAAGCCTCATCACATGACATGTACAACATCTGAGCATTTGCCACATCAGAACATAAAACAGGAGATCTTATCCATGATTAAAAATGATCCTTCATGAATTGCTCTGAGATTATCATATCAATTAAGATTTACAATTATCTAAAGGGTTTCTTTGGGATTTTGTAAATGAGGGGAAAATAAATGAGAACTTTTAGAATTATTACTCTAAAATACTATAGACAGGCACTGATTCTTTACAAATGTAGGCAGTATAGACAGCAAAAAATAAGCCAGTCAAGTTAAAGTTTGCTACATGTATACACACGTGGACAAAATTGTTGGTACCCCTCGTTTAATGAAAGAAAAACCCACAATGGCCACAGAAATAACTTGAATCTGACAAAACTGGAATTTGCCAAACTACATGTTGACAAGCCACAAAGCTTCTGGGAGAATGTCCTAGGGATAGGTCAGACAAATCAAAATTTTTGCCAAAGCACATCAGCTCTATGTTCACAGACTGAAAAATTAAGCATATCTTGAAAAGAACACTGTCCCTACTGTGAAACATGGAGGAGGCTCTGTTATGTTCTGGGGCTGCTTTGCTGCATCTGGCACAGGGTGTCTTGAATCTGTGCAGGGTACAATGAAATCTCAAGACTATCAAGGGATTCTAGAGAGAAATGTGCTGCCCAATGTCAGAAAGCTTGGTCTCAGTTGCAGGTCATGGGTCTTGCAACAGGATAATGACCCAAAACACACAGCTAAAACACCCAAGAATGGCTAAGAGGAAAACATTGGACTATTCTGAAGTGGCCTTCTATGAGCCTTGACCTAAATCCTATTGAGCATCTTTGGAAGGAGCTGAAACATGCTGTCTGGAAAAGGCACCCTTCAAACCCAAGACAACTGGAGCAGTTTGCTCATGAGGAGTGGCCAAAATACCTGTTGAGAGGTGCAGAAGTCTCATTGACAGTTACAGGAATCGTTTGATTGCAGCGATTGCCTCAAAAGGTTGTGCAACAAAATATTAAGTTAAGGGAACCATCAATTCTGTCCAGGCCTGTTTCATGAGTTTTCTTTTTTAAAAAATTCTGTTGAAGCATGGTTGAAAAGCAATATCTGACTTTCATTTGTTCATTTTCATAGAATTTTTATATATTATTACTTTTGTCACATTCAAGTTATTTCTGTGACCATTGTGGGTTTTTCTTTCATTACACAACGGGTACCAACAATTTTGTCCACTACATTTATTAAGGCCCGGGCCCCATGTGGTGTAAATCTAGCAAAACCCATCCACACATTGCGGAAAAATACATGCAGCGGATATGCTGCGATTTCCAAAACCGTTTTTTGGAAATCACAACATGTCAATTATACCTAAGGAAACGCCTGCGGTTTCCCTATAGGTATAATGGAAGCAAAAAGTCCACAGAGGAAAAGCGCTATGGGAAAAAACTGTGATGCGTTGCCTCCGCGGTTTTTCCCGAAGCGTTTTTTGCTGCAGACTGCTACATGGGGCCTTAGCCTAAAGGGATTTTCCACCCCCAAGTGCATTTTTCATATCTTTATACTATCCACAGAGCAAGATTATAAGCGGGGTGGATTAAAGCTACAGTAATATAGACCCTGGGCTGTCTGAGGATTGTGGCTCGCCCACCAGACTAAAGTTTTCAGGGCCTGATTATCAGCTGAATGATCATTCATAGAAATGCTCATTCTCTATCAATTCCCAGTGTTAAGGTGGGCTTATACACTGTGCAAGGCTTACAACACGCACCCAAGATGCTGCCAAACCCAGAGATGAGATGAGTGTAGCTGAAAGAAATTATATTTAATAGGGTACAGGAGGGTGGATTTCATTGTGAAAGAACAGTAGACTCCCTCGATATGCTAAGAGTAGGCACACACACCGCTTACACTATGATGTTGCCCCTTGTTGAGGGGAAGAGTAGGTTCAGCCATTGATTGGGACAGTATTGATGGGACATTGGGATGGCCATGGGCCCCCCCCCCCCCAGAAACTCTGGCCATTTCCCAAAAAGGTCATATTATAATCCATAGCTGGTCATCAGTATCTGATCTGTGGTGGTCTGACACCTGGACCTTGCAAAGTTCTGCTGATCTGGCTGCCTATGAGCTCTGGGGACTACAGCAGAGCCAGTCTGCTCCTATTAAAGAAATTAGGAGCAGATGATGTACATAATGTAGATATTATCAATGTGTATTACATACTCTATCAACAACCGCACAGACGCTCTAAAGAACATTCTCTCCTGAAGCTAAAGTTGCTTGATGTTTTTTCCTCATCATTTAGCATTATTTCTAGGAATGATATACACTGGAATACAATATGTTACCAGTTTACTAACACACACCACATCATCTGTGCCTGCAATCTGTCTCTTTCCACCTTGGTTTAGTAAAAGTCGCCAATTTCTCACACATAATTAACTATTTTGATATTATGTTATTAAACACCTATCATGTTTTTGCTAAACACAAAAATATACCGAAAATTGTCTAATATTTTATTTTGTTATACTATTTGTAGAGAGAGAGATAGAGAGAGAGAGATCCCTTATGTATATTAGATACAACAATAGAACATTAAAATATTACAATATATTACTAGACTTTAGTGCATTTGTATATAGAGCAGCCCCCTGTCTCCCCTTGGTTAAATGGGCATGTTATTTCCTAGCTGTATACTACTTACTATTTAACACTGCTCTGATGGTGTCAGGTCTACTTTCTATAATGTTATTGCTCTATATCCGCATGCTGGTATATTGATTTCTGTAGGTTAGGTTGTTCTTTGTTCATATGCTTGAATATAGGTATGGTGTTAGCTATTCAGAGTGCTACTGTATGCTATTTTTCTTATTCTTGCAGTATGTTCACATATTCAAAAATCCAATAAAAATAGAAAAAAAAAACAAAACTAAGTTTTATACCTATTTCCTAAATTCAGGTAAAGTTTTAATCCAAGAATATTAATTAAAGCAAAGCTTATTTAATTTTCATAAATTTCACATTTTTGCCAACATCACCATAAAAAGTCTGAAAGGTAGAAAACTAGTGAAAAACAGAAATCTTAAGAGTAGATTGCCAGTAATGTAATATTCATGCCATGCCTAATAAAAGTACATTGAGTAGAGCCGGACGACTGGTGACTCATATATTCAACACTGCTCCATTGTCTCTTTCCTTATTAACCAACCTTTATATATTCTACTTTAGAAGAATGAGAGATACGTATTGTGAGCAATTAATTTGTCTAAATAATTGGATTAAACACAAGGGCAGGAAAGGACAAAGACAATATATTAGTCATTTTTCTTTTCTTTAAAAGGAACATGGTGCGTTCTGTAGACAGACTGTTATAGAGCAGGGGG